>MU224010.1:3293894-3339296 GCA_018584345.1 Thuja plicata
ATAGAACTTAGTGAAGGCCTATACGCAAGAGTTTTATAAGATTTCCATCAGGTTTGGCCATACTGACCATGAAAAGGTTGCCCAATATGTCAATGGATTGAGGATGAACAGACAAAATGAGTTAAGTATGATAAGTTTGTGGACTGTTGAAGAGACATGTCAGTATACTCTATAGGCCGAAGAAAAGCTAGCAAGAAGGCAGCAAGGAGCAACCAAAGGTAGAGGAAGATTTAGCAGAGGAATAGGAAAAATGTGAAGAAAATACAGTTTTGACAAAGAGCTCAGACCTTAAAATAACTACAAGGATGATAATAAAACTAGAGGAAGATTTTATCCTTGAGTCACTTGTTTGATGTATGGATAGTGTGGATACTGATCTTATGAATGCCCACAATGCAGTCGAAAAAGGTTGAGAACTGAAGCTGCAAGTGCACATGTAGCCAAAGGAGATGAGGAATCCATAGGTTTTGTTAGCCAATCAAATGAACCGGAGAAAGGAAAAGCATCGATGATGAAGATGACTTCATTGAAAGCAACAAAATGAGAAAATGAACCTTTCCAGAAGAGAAATTTGTTTAAGAGTGATGCGAGGCAGGTGGTAAATGCTGTAAGGTCATAATATATCTAGTTTCAATTGAGATGGTGGATGACTTAGATTTGAAAAAGGCTAGCACACTCAACACCATATAGGGTGTTTTGGTTGCAGAAAGGATAACAAGTTTTAGTTGATCAACAATGTTACTAAATTTCTGAATAGGCACGTGTGAGGATGAGATGTTGTGGGACATCATGCCTATGGATGTGTGTTATGTTTGAAAAAGGCTAGCACACTCAACACCATATAGGGTGTTGTGGTTGCAGAAAGGATAACAAGTTTTAGTTGATCAACAATGTCTACTAAATTTCTGAATAGGCACGTGTGAGGATGAGATGTTGTGGGACATCATGCCTATGGATGTGTGTCATTTGCTCTTAAGGAGGCTGTGGCAATTTGTTAGGAAGACAATTCATTATGGAAAAGCAAACACACACTTTGGAGGAGAATGGCCAAAAATAATTTTACATCATTGATAACCAAGGAAGAAGAGGTGGGGAATAGCCCATATACACTTGCTAGGGATGGAAAAATAGTTTTTGAAAAGGAGTTTAAATGTGAAAAACTATATTTTGCAATAGTCACTATGGTGTTGCAAGGAGGTATAGTTGTTGACAGTGATGAAGTACCTCTAGAAGTGGAGCTGCTAGGAGAATTTGATAAGATTGTGTCCAAGGAGTTGCTGAAAGCATTGCCACCTATAAAGAGCATTGGCCATTACATTGATTTGATTTTCGGAGTGACTTTACCCAACAATGCTGCTTATAGACTGATCCTTGTAGAAAATGAAGAGGTGAACAAACAAGTATGGGAGCTATTGGAAAGAGGACTGATCGAAGAAAGCCTCAGCTCATGCATAGTTCTAGTTGTGTTAGTGCCAAAGGATGGTGAATGGAGGATGTTCACAAATTCATGAACCATTAACAAGATAACTATCAGGTGCTGGTTTGCTTTATACCTAGAATGGATGATCTCGTTGACTGCCTGGAGAAGGCTAAGTATTTTAGTAAAATTAATTTAAAAGTGGATACCACCAAATTAGGATAAGAGAGGGTGATGAATTGAAAACTACTTTTAAAACCAAAGAAAAGTTGTATGAGTGTCTAGTAGTGCCCTTTAGATTGACAAATGCATGTAGCACATTTATGCAGCTAATGAACGAAGTGTTGAAACTTGAGACCATTCTTGGGCAAATTTATAACTGTTTACCTTAATGATATTTTTTATTTTAAGCAATAGTGGGGTAGAACATGTTAGGAAAGTTTTGCAAAAGCTTGATGAGGAGGAATAACTAATTAACTTTAAGAAATGCAGTTTTATGAAGGAGAAATTTTTCTATTTGGGGTTTGTTATTTCACAAAATGGATTGCAAATGGATCTGGAAAAGGTAAGAGCAATAATGGAGTGGACTATGCTGTGGATTGTACATGAGGTCTGAAATTCCCATGGTGTAGCAAGTTTCTAATATTGATTTATTTGAAATTTTAAAAGGAGATTGCACCAATCACCAAGATTATGAGAGGGGTTAAGAAATAGTTCAAGTGGACAGTAGCAGATAAGAGTTTTGAACTCCTAAAGAATATCATCAAAGATTCCGTGCTGGCTTTGCTGGATTTTACAAAAGTATTTCAGATGGATTGTGCTGCAAGCAGGACAGCCATAAGATTGATTCTCAGTTCAGCGAGAACCTTAATGATGCTAAGAAGAGGTATCTTGTCTATGACCAAGAGTTTTATGCCATAGTGTAGGCATTAAAGAAATAATAACATGATTTACTGTCCAAAGAGCTTGTGCTCTACATGGATCACCATGCATTGCAATTTATCAACAACCAAACTAAGCTCAATCAGTGACATGTGAAATACGTGTAGTACCTACAAGGTTATACTTTTGTTGTTAAACATTGAGGTGAAAGGTCAAAGTAGCTGTTGCCTTGAGTGAGCGAGAGAGCAACATTGTAGGGGACATTACAGAGATGAGGAATGGAGTAATCGGTTTTCATGCCATGAAAGAGCTGTATAAGGATGATTCAGACTTTAAGGATGCATGGATAACAGATATCAAGCCTGCAAGCATGGATAAGACAATGTGGATTGACTACTTAGATGGATTGTTATTCAAGGGACAACAACTTTGTATACCTCAAGGATTGATTATGGAGAATTGAATAAAGGAAAAGTATCTTGGTGGATTGGCTTAACATTTTGGATCTAATAATACTTTACCACAGCTAAATGAGAGGGTATTATTGGCCAAAGATGAGAAGTGACATCAGAAAATTTGTGTAAGGATGCAAAGTTTGTCAATATGCCAAAGGAGGGAGTCAAAACATTGGACTATATCAGCGATTACCCATATTTGAGAGACTGGGGGATAATGTCAGCATTGATTTTGTGCTTGGGTTGCTGATGATGCAAAAAAGGAAAGGACCCAATGTTTGTGGTTGATGGATTCTAAAAAACGGCTCATTTTATAGCTTGCAAAAATACCAATTATCCCACATGTTGCAAATTTATTCTTTATGGAGATTATTAGGTTGTATGGTTTACCAAAAAGTATGGTTTCACACCATAATACTAAGTTTGTAGGACTTTGTGGTTGATAGATTTTAAAAAGTGGCTCATTTTATAGCTTGCAAAAAAACCAATGCTGAGCATGGTTTACGATAAAGTATAGTATCATACCATGACACTAAGTTTGTAGGACATCTTGGAAGAAATTAGGCCAGATATAAAATTCAGCTCTGCATATCATCCTCACATGGATGGACAGACTGAGGTTGTTAATTGGAGCTTGGGAAATCTGTCGAGGTATTTGATTGGTGACAAGCCTAAACAATGTGATTTGATACTACCTCAAGCTGAAAATGCATACAACGGTTATCAATAAAAGAACAATTAACATTCCATTTCAAATTGTTAATGGGTATAATCCTTGAGACGTTTCAAAATTAAGGGAACTTACAAATGTTAAGGGTCATGTGAGAAGTGCTGAAAGTAAAGAGTTTGCCAAGCACATGTGAGTTTTCCGTCAGCAAGTTGAGTTGGAGAAGCTGATGGTATACGGAGAAAGTGGATTCAGAGAGGAGAGAAGAATTTTCATATGGGAGACATGGTGCTGGCACTTGTACAGAAGGAAAGATTTTTGAGTCACACCTACAACAAGCTCAGGTTGAGGAATATTGAACCTTGTAGAATCATCAAGAATTTTTTACCAAATGCCTATGAGGTAGAGCTACCAACAGGGCTTGTCATATCTGTGATCTTTAATATTTTGGACCCATACATCTGTTACAAGGGAGAGACATTGTAACAACAGAAGAAAGAGAAAGTACTGTTAGTGAATTGGATGGTTCAGTTGCTTTAAGAGAATGTGAACATTTTGGATTCCAGGGCAACTACGCAGCGTCGCAGACTCAAGCAAAGAATATAGAAGTACCTGGTGAAATGGAAGGATAAAGCAATAGAGGATGCTACCTGTTTAAGTCCAGCGGAGATTGAGCAGTTTGGGTTTTACTTGCAGCAACAGGGTTGCTGATTTGCATGAAAATGCAGTGTTTGCAGTGAGCAAGGGCTCATAAATTTTATTACCTAGATGATTTGATGCCTTGTGCCCCTAGACTGCTCATGCAACTCTTGTACCTAGTGCTGCCCTTGCCTTTTGTTAAATTATATTTCAAAATTTTATAATCTTTCCAACTGTTTGGCTGGGAAAGGTGGTCTACCAATTCCTCTTCATTCAATTAGTACACAGCAGTCTTGGAACAGTGGACTAAGCAGGAGTTATAGGTGGGAATGAATTTGAAGGAGGTGGATCTAGCAATAATGACTGGTTTTGGTGCCTATAGCAAACATGGAGGTAAGTGGAAAAACCCAGATTTTGGGATTTTTTTGAGATCAAGAAGGCAGAAACAGAAAGAAGAGAGAGAGTAGAGATAGAAAATTAAAAGAAAGAACCTTAGAATTGCCTTCAGAGAAATCTTTAGCCAAGGCCACATGAAAGGGAGACGGCAGAAGAAAGGAAGAATTAAGAGATTCTAGGAGATTATCCCTTTTGTACAGGACAGGTGAACAAGGAAATATCAGAGCTCAAACGGGGGAAGTCTCACTTATCTCATTACTCAATTTTTCTAAACTCCAAGTGAAATGTATGTAAAACTGTGGATCGATCTTCTGTTATTAAAATGAAGAAAGGTTACTTTGGCTGCTCTTTTAAACATGATGTTAAATGTGTGGTTTTGGGTCTTATCTCATGGTGTATTGTTTACCTGCAAATTAGTGCTTGTGTGTGTGATTTATTGCATGTGTGGACTGCTCTGTATATATGTATTGTGGCATTGGAGTGCATTTTTTGTGCATGTAGGTGGCTGGGGTGGGTGCGTGATTTTTTTTACCTGCAACATGTAAGTTAAGTGAGGGCTTCAACAACTGGACAGAGCTGTCATAGGGAAACATGTAAGAGATCAGAGGGCAAAGAACAAAATCGTAGCAAGAAATAACTTGATTTTCTGTGAGGCCGTGTGAGTTGCTTTCAGCAATGCAGCCTGTCGTCTGACAGTAAGGGTGCGGTGTAGACTGATTTTTGGTGCGATCAAACTTGAAAGGAATGGAGAAAGATTATAAATGTCTACTTGATAGATGGCTGTCATGTTCAATTCATTTCTCTTTCCAAGGTTCTTATCCTCAAAGCTCTTTAAGTGAGCTTCTACCTCACTGACAACTTCAGGTGGGGCTTGTCCACAAAAACAGTTCTTGGCTAGATATATGGTCAAAGTGGAATTTTAATTAATGCCCTCGTTCATGAAGTTTGGTTTTACAATAATTGCATATCATTTCAAATGAGGCTCCTTTCTTATTCAATTTGTAAGCAAGTTACAGAATTGCAAATAGAGGAAAAAAACGTGCTTGGGTTAGGAAGTATTTTAGGGAAAAACTGAAAATGAAAGAGTAATTTTCTTGTTTGTTAATAGAAAAAAGATAGATGGGAAAAAATAGTGAAATATGGAATATGAAAAAATATGAGGAAAAAATGAAGAGAATATTATAGTTTTCCTCTTCATTTTCACCTCCTGTTCTTGTTCCATAATGGAAACAGATTTTGTTTTGGGTGAAATATGGAATACAAATGTTTTTCATTTTGCCTTTTTTGTAATTTCTTGTTTCATAATGGAAAGAGAAGAAAAATAAAAAAATGGAATTATCACTGGAAAAAAGAAAGAAAAAGGCATATTTCTTTAAATTTGCTGCTCCAAATATCCTCTTCGCTGTTCCAACTTCCAAGTACATCTTGAACTGGTTCAAATGGACTATTTGCTGATGTATGCCATATTGCTGAAAGGGGTAAGTCACACCCTAAAGACTCATGGATGTGAAGAGACCTGACCTGCAAGTTTCTTAGCAGACTTGCTGGCTGCAGCTGTTCAAGCAGTCAGGCCTCATTTAAGCTCAACTAAACCAGGACTCACTGGTAACCAAGGATTTTTGTATCAACAATAAAAACTGTTAGTGAATTAATTCCATGTTCTCTACCCTGTCTAGTCCTACCTTTTAATGGGATACAGTTAGCGTGCTGGGAACCTTTCCTTTAGATTCATTATTGCTAGAGTTTCTAATATATTTCTGACAACGCTTAGGATCATAAAGGATTTGAGGAATCTTAGTAGCAAGGCTGGTTGGATGGTCATAATTTTGATGTCTTCGATGGTAAAAAGGGAAGGCTTCCTAATATATGCATTGTTTCTAGATGAAATTTCCAAGTGGAGAAGTTAAAAGGATTTTAAGCAGAAACTGAACATCTTATATGTAAGTGTTTTGTGTGCAACATGCACCTCAAGCAGGGTACTTTAAAATTGATGATTGTTTCCTGAAAAACACAGACATGATTGGGTTGTACACATGTTAGTTCCACATTAGGCAGTATTGCAAGTTAATGGTAATGTGTAAGCAATTACATGCTCCAAAAGCTTTGTCAATGAGAAAAGAGGTTAGAGGGGGAAATGCTGATAACAGTGGATGCTCGCCATTCCTCCCCCTACTAACAATAGTTGTAAGTGCTTGTGTCCTAAGCAGGACCACTTGCCTTGTAATCATCACCAACTTATAGGAAATAAAATCCCCTTGTAATTATTACCAGCATTTGCAGGTAAACAAAATGTCAAAGTGAATATTTCTAGTTATGGAGGTTATTTTGAGATAGATTTAATAATATGCACAAGTGGAACATCACAAATGTTATGAGTGTAAGAAAAGTATCTTCAAAAGGAGAGTCAAGTCCAAATTCATATGTTAGGTAGAAAGGGCTAGATATGTTGTAGAGATGCATGTTGATGAAGCAATACAAGTTTGATAATAGAATTGACAGAGACATTTGCATTTGCAAATCTTGTCTTGATACATTATATCTGGTTGATTGAAATTTTGCAAAATGCTAAAAGAGCTAGATAGAAAGGGCTAGATATGTTGTAGAGATACATGTAAATGAAGCAATAAAAGTTTGATGATAGAATTGACAGAGACATTTGCATTTGCAAATCTTGTCTTGATACATTATATCTGGTTGATTGAAGTTTTGCAAAATACTAAAAGCATTTTCAAATTAGAATCAAAATATACATGAGAGATGCTTTAGGTGCTCACTGGTCAAGATGGAAGATTCAAAGGAAATGGTGACGATAACTGAAGTTGGAGCAAAATTATTCACACTTCATGACTCAAATGTAGTTTGACTTTGATCTACTTGGCAACAATAAGACTAGACAGCAGCTATGCAGTTGAGATTAATATCCAGATTTATGACAGCACCAAAGTTGGCACATTGGTTGATAACAAAGATAATTTTGAGATATGTGAAAAGGTGAAATCAATTACTGTTTGAAGTATAAGAAGCTGCAAACAATTGGCTTGATTTGGATACACAAATTGACTTGTATAGGATGTGTAGATGATAGGATGTTATCTCTTTTAGACTTTAAAATAAAATTCTAGATTCTAAGTTATTCCTTGGCAGCAGCATGTGAAGCAAAGTGGCTAGGAAGAGTTCTTAAATATTTGGAATTGAAGCAACTGGTCAACAAAATCATCATTGTGATGCCACATATCAAGAAACAGTTCTTTTGACCAAATATATTGGACTCCATCCAAGGAAAAGAAAATTTAGTTGCATTTTGCTAAGTTAGAGAGGGGAAGAATCAGATCATAGAGTTGATTAATTGCAAGGATAAAGAATGGATTATGGTTATTTTCACCAAGGCCTGAGTAACAATATTTTTTAAGTTTAGAGATGTTTTTTGGTAAAAAAGAAAACTGTGTTCAAATATGTGATCATTTTTCTCAATTTTCCTGATTCATTTGTGTAAGCCTTAACGGTACAAGGTGATCTTTGTTGTGATTGGTGTCGTAGATGAAGTATTATGATGCAAACTATCGAATGAAGGCTGTTGGAGATCAAGTGAACATGAAGAGTTTAGCCCAGGATATGAGATGAAGAGTCATTTGACGTTTGAGGATTCATGCGTCTTTGTATGAGTTAGAATACGGTGCGTTGATCGACTTTTATGGAGGTGATGATATGCAAGCATGGTGTCATTTTGATAAAGATTGGTTTATTCTATGTGTAAAATGACATCAAGGAAATTCAGATTGTCAACAATGGTTGGCAATTGCTTGCGACTAGGCTTTAGAAGAAACTAGAACCTATTTATGTCTGTCAAAACCATTGCTTCAGAATTTTTGATACCAGGAAATATTAGTTGGCCAATCAGGTAAATCCTAGGATTACTGGTTGTCTATGATTAAGTGTTCTGTCAATGCCTGTACCTGCATGTCAGGCTACCTCAAACCTTTTCTGGCATCTTGATGGAAAAACTGGATGAATGTTTCTTATAAGCTAAGCCTTCTTTCAAACACTGCGAATTTCTGTTGGTGCTACATATGAAGTTATCAACTTTGACCCGCCCAAAATTTTTGTCTAGTTGGTAAGTTGAAAATTCTCCACTTGATTAAATTGCAAATATATGGTCTTGTTAGGAAAATTTTCTGAAACCACAATGACATCATTTAAGATATAAATACAATGTTTGTGTAAAATTTGAGCAAGAAATACAGATAGTCCCATTATTTTTTTCATCAATCTGTAGCTGTAATTTAAAAAAAAGTTGAAAATCAACTATAACTTGTGAATATCCTCATTTGACTGCTTTGTATTGACACCAACATTATGATATTGCCAACGTTTGCTTATGGTACCAGGTGTATGTTTTTCAATGACCAGATTTTGCTTGTGAAGTACTTCTGCACATTTCTCAGTTGGATTAAGGGAGAGTTGATTTCGATATTTTGTAACTTGTTGCAGGTTGACTCTGCAGCATGCTATTGCAGAGTAGATGCAGGCCTTAAAACTGTTGCAGGGGCAAAGAAATTTGTTCCAGGATCAAAGCTTTGTATCCAGCCAGATATTAAACCATCTATTCGAGCATCCAAAGGCAAGGCCATACGGGGAGAGAAAAACAAAGTCCCATCTGCGTTGATACCTGGCCTTCCTGACGACTTAGCAATAGCTTGCTTAATCCGTGTCCCTCGTGTTGAACATAGAACTCTTCGCCTTGTCTGCAAAAGATGGTATCGCATACTGGTTGGAAATTTTTTCTATTCTTTGAGGAAGAGCCTTGGCATGGCTGAGGAATGGATCTATGTGATGAAGCGTGATCGAGATGGGCGCATATCATGGCATGCTTTTGATCCTATCTACCAGCTTTGGCAACCTCTTCCTCCTGTTCCAGGGGATTATTGTGAGGCTCTTGGCTTTGGATGTGCTGTTCTCAGTGGATGCCACCTTTACTTATTTGGGGGTAAAGATCCCTTAAAGGGATCAATGAGACGAGTTGTCTACTATAGTGCGAGAACCAATAAATGGCACCGAGCACCAGACATGTTACGGAGAAGACATTTCTTTGGTTCCTGTGTAATAAACAACTGTTTGTATGTTGCAGGTGGAGAGTGTGAAGGAATCCAGCGGACCTTGAGGTCAGCAGAAGTTTATGACCCCAATAAGAATAGGTGGTCATTTATTTCAGACATGAGTACAGCCATGGTTCCATTTATTGGAGTTGTGTATGAAGGAAAATGGTTCTTGAAAGGCCTTGGATCTCAGCGTCAAGTCATGAGTGAAATGTATGTTCCTGCAACCAATCACTGGTCCCCAGTGCATGATGGCATGGTTCAAGGCTGGCGCAATCCCAGTGTCTCTCTTAATGGCCAGCTATATGCTTTGGACTGCAGAGATGGTTGCAAATTGAGAGTCTATGATAGTTCTTCTGACTCATGGAGCAAGTATGCAGATAGCAAGCTACACCTGGGAAACTCCCGTGCTTTGGAGGCAGCGGCTCTACTTCCCTTGAATGGGAAACTTTGTATAATTAGAAACAATATGAGTATCACAGTAGTTGATGTGACAAAAGCTGATGACGTGACAAAGAATGGTCAACTTTGGGAAACCATTGCTGGAAAAGGCCAATTTAAAACGTTTGTGACAAATTTGTGGTCAAATATTGCAGGAAGAAATCGACTCAAGAGCCACATTGTTCACTGCCAAGTACTTCAAGCATAGTAACTAATACACCCATTTATTTACTTCACAGTTGTAACATCTACAAGGCCTTCTAACCTTTTTCTAACAAACCCAATGAGGAGTAGATGTTAGCCAGAGACTGCTAATATAGTTTTGAAGCCATATCTAGTTGTATATGGTTCAACTTCTATATTCAAGTTACGAGTGTTGTCTGTTTCACTCGTTAGATCTGTTTAGGGGATCACTACTGCAATGTAGAGTTGCTGAAAATTTAAGGCAGTCTCTTAAAAAGTTTCTGATACCAAGTAGGAAGCCTTCTGACCAAATTCGATGTTGTTTCTATGAACAATTTTACGTTTTCCAGGTTATTGAACCTAGAAGTAAACTACAAAAAGTGCCTAACTTGTGCACTTGGATTAGCACAACTACATCGTGATCAATATTAACATCAGGAGGCTTTTTCTGACAACGGTAGACCAGAAATGGAGGCAAAAGAGGCTGTAATCAGATGCCACAGTACCAGGATGCATTTGCCTATTCATTAAGTTCTGTGGACAATTTCTTATAAATAGAATAAAAGTGGATTCCTGTATGGGCTTGTTTTATGTCACCTGTGTGCATTTATAGATTTGGTGAAAAAGGCAGTGCTTCCTTAAATGGCAGATAATATGAACTATGGAAAAAAGATGATCGAATCAACAAGTGATGATGATTCTTTGAATTGCTCAAAAATCAGCTGGTAATTGTGTGGGCCTTAAACAGTGAAGTGTCTGGAAAGAAGAAAGTTGAAAGTTGAAACAATGGAGAAACATTCAGCTTGTTTGAATCTGTATCAGTACAGATCAATCTACAACAGGTTATTTTTGTTTAAAATATTATTCCGATTGTACACATGTAAATTTATTAGACGCTCTTAAAGAGACCATACAAAAGAATTGAAAGGGTTCTGGAGGCTTTTGTTAGCCTTATTTGGGTGCATTGATGATTAAATTTCAAGTTAGCACTCTAGGTGCTTTCAGGAACTCCATATTTCTGGGCTTTGCAGGATTTACAGGATGCAGAGGGATCTGCAAGTATTCAGGAGGTGATGTTCCATGTTCTGATGGCAATTTTTGATATGTATCATTATTTTTCTCTGAAAATTTTACTTGTGATAGTTTGATGTTGTATTAATTATTTGAACATGGTAAGAAATGAATCTTTTGCTTAGTTCATTCCTCAAACGAGAACAACCAATACCAAGAAGAAGATTCAGAAAGAAGACGCCTTTGTGCAAGGCAATGGGGAAGTGGGATATATTCGAGCTATGGGTGATAAGTCTCTTCAGTCATTGAACATTCTGCCGAGTAACGAGTTGCTTTTCATTCTTTGAATTCTGAGAAAAGTAGATTTGAACTAGAGAATTTTTGGTTCTTTCATTGATTTAATCTCTACTCCCATTGGATTTTGTGAGCTTACATTAAATCGTATATGCACAATGTAAGTGGTGGAGGCGCTTGAGATGCACAATGACTCGAGGACTTGGATTTTAGATGATTAATAAGTAATCTTTTGTTTTTCTTTTAAAAATAAAACTTTGGAAATTTCTGGTAGCCATTTTCAGTTGATGCACTCGTTATTTCAGTTGTAATAAAAATGTGTCACATGCTGGCGGCTTACCCTTTGGTTCCATGTGGGAGTGTGTAAGGGGGCATGCAATACTTTCTCAGCAGGCACTGACTGCTAAGAAAATATGGACCATTTTGCAAGAAAATTGTCCCTATCTTTGTAGAACTTTATGTTCAGCAACTTTTTTGTGAATCTCCATCAATAAGTAACACAAAATATTTCATACAAGTTTAAAAAAAAGCCAAAATTTACAGATCTGCCATTTGATAAACATAAAGCCTCGAATCATTGGAATAGGTCCTACATCTTGCTGTCCTCAGATCTACCTGCAGCTGAAAGCATTCATTTGGAAAAGCCACTGCTCTGCATTGAAGGCAATTCTTCGTCTTCCTTTTCCCAGCTTTTTAATGATACAAGGTTTAGAGGGACCTGTTAGGGCAAATATCTGTGATGGCCCCTTGAAAGGGACCCTTCAATAACTGTGTAGAAGTACAGTCATCGGTTGAGATCTGCTATAACTGTTGAAGTATAACTCTCCATATTATAATACAGTAGCTTGTGATTTTTATTTTCCTTGAATGACATTGATTCAGAACTGCCCAATATCAAATGCATTAGTTTTCCACAATTCATGAATTGTTTGAGATTGTTTCTGGCTTTGATTGTGTATCAGTTTTTGCATCAACGTTTCGGATCACTCTATGAACCATCAACAAGATGAAAAAAGTGCTAGAAGTTGCGATCTTCTAGCACCTTTTTCATCCTATTGATGGATCAGAGTATGATCCAAAACGTTGTTGCAAAGACTGATACACAATCGAAACCAGAAACAATTTCAAACTGCTCAATATATTATCCTTTTCTGAAGAGCCCCAACAAGATTTAGTCACGGGCATGGCGAAAGAGTTGAAGTGACGAAATTAATTTTTTCATATATTGTGTATTAATAACATCTAATGCATCAAGCACTCTCAACAAACAAAATTATAAACTAGATTTGGAAATGACTTTAAAGGATTGCAATAAAGGTAGAGGGCCATTAAACATTTTGAGAACGGTAAATCATAATTTTGTAATTATAATAAATTAATATATTTATCTTTTTAAAAACTAAGGTAGGTATTTTTACATAGTTTCTTATAAAGATAAGGTTTTCAAGATTAACTAAATTTATTTAATAACATTTTTTTTTTCAATATTTAAGTGAAAAGACTAGAAAACAAGTTGAGTTTGAGTTTTAGACTACCATGAAAATTTGAAGGTTTTCAAGATTAACTAAATTTATTTAATAACAATTTTTTTTTAATATTTAAGTGAGAAAAGATTAGAAAACAAGTTGAGTTTGAGTTTTAAGACTTCCATATATCAAAATTTGATCTATTGATATATTGACAACAACTAAATTTGATTTATGTTTATTCTATTTATGAAGGAGTTATATAATTTTATTTTATATTTAATTTTTTTTTGTATGTATATTCTTTTCTAGTAGCGAAAACATTTAGACAGCAAGATCTTAATACATTATATAAGAACAATTTTATCATATAGTTGAAAAAGTAGAAATTATATACAAATTTAATAATTTTTAATACTATTTTGTTAAATTTTTTCCTTTGTTTTGTTTAATTTTTTTAATAGTTAAAAGAATATATATATATATATATATTTTGGCTCAAATATCTGATTTCCAAAATCATAATGAACCAAATATCTCCGTTACAAAATTTGTATTGAATGATGAAGCCAATTCTGTACACTAGTAAGATATCATACCACGAACAAGTGTCACTGTCAGGTCACACCATCTGTGGGCTACAACAAAAGAGATTAAGTTTACACTAGTGAGATATCAGATCACAAACTAGTATCACTGTGAGATAAGAACGCCCGTGGACTACAACAAAAGAGTTTATTAAAGCACCAATGAAACTCATGTAACATGTTTCCGAAAGCCTGACCTGAAAGTTTTTTTTATTATCATGACATATGAATAAAGAATTCTTCTATCTTTGTGACTCTCATAAATAGATCTAGATAAATACCAGGACAAAATTCTTCTGCACATCCCAGTTATCTTTTGCTTCCTTCATCCTTTTCTTTACAAACAAATACAGTTATGCCCAATGCACTGAATCCATAAACATCACTCTGTCTGCACAAGGGGCACCTTGCATGCTTGACTCCTTCAATTAATCGCACAGAAGCAGCATTGCAAGCACAACTGTTGCAGGAAACATGCCCACATCCCAAAGCTACAGGTTCAAACACAATGTCCAAACAAACTGAACATGTCAAGCTAAATTCCACCTTTACAATTTCAGATAACGTGCACATAATAATAGGTTCACTTCCACTAAAATCACATGAGCATTTACAAATATCTTAAAAAGCATCATGCTTAAGGGAAAACATCCAGTAGTATTTCTGTAGGTGATTGAAGTGCTTAAAGCTAAGATTTCGGTTTTTGGGTATTAACAAATCTCTCTGTAGGGATCGTGGAGCGCAAAGTGGTCCAAAAGTGCCATTTCAAAACGCTTACTCGATACCTGCTATGTTCTTACACCAATAGTCATTTTACTAAAAAATGCCAGTACTTGTGACCAAATGTCTGAGTAGTCGTTACAAAATGTTCCAATAGTGGTGCACAAATGAGCCAATTACCAACCAAAAAAAGTGAAAAATGATTGGCTATTAGTACATGCGTGATCAAATATTGATACATGTGTTTTTCATTTTTTGGGCTCCTTTAATATCAGTAATTGAAGGCATTTATGACAAAAATATAACAGTTATCAGACGATAACCCCTGTCGATAATTGAATCTTTTCCCTAAGATCTTTTCCTAGTGTTTTTGTATTGAACTGGAAGGCCCCTGTCGATAATTGAATCTTTTCTCTAAGATCTTTTCCTAGTGTTTTTGTATTGAACTAGAAGGCACTCAGTTCAATTAGCCATGCTGACTGCAATAACTCGAGGTGTTTTGCCTGCAGAATTCTCCTGAAGTTCTGCCCATTTTCAGAGCAATGCACTTTGTCAAATTTCTTCAAAATTTTGTGAACAGCGATGGAATTCATTGGAACATAATTAATTAGGTTCTGACCTTCTTGAATCATTGCGAAATAGTCATCACCAAAGCAGTGACTGACACGCTGTATATATTTATGAAAAGCCGATGCAAGATGCATATGCGATAAATGTAGGGCACGTGAACTGAAGCAGTGAGCTATAGCTATTATTTCATTTGAGAGTTCGGAGAAGAAGTTGTGGCCACAAACGGGATAGATTTCATTGTCGACATGAACAGGAGCTTCACCGGCATGGCTGCAGCTCTTCAGAACATTTTTCAATTCTTCGTACTAAAGATGGCGGCATTTCTGAAGAAAACGATCATCCTCTGCATCCAAATACTCAGAATAAGCCTCGCCGAACTTCATCCTCACAGAGCACAGTCTCTCCCCTGAAAATAAATTTATGGAATAAGATTGTCTGACATAAAATCTAGTAAATCTTATTCACATCGAAACTTTATTCAGCCCAATTTATGGAATAAGATTGTCTGACATAAAATCTAGTAAAACTCGAAACGCGATTTGAAACCGCAACTAGTATCAAGCGGCAAAAAGTTAGTTAAAATACTATTATATGTTAATAGTATGTATTAAGAATTTTAAAAAATTTAGATTGCTATTTTTTATTTAAATTTAAAATAAATGATTTATTATTACTTACATGTATCTATAATTTCATTAACTTTTTTGACCATTAATAATAGGTTTTGTTGTATTAATTTTATAAAACCTTTACAACAGTAAATGCTTTATTTACCTATCAATCTTTTGTCAACATAACACTACATTCGTGTATTATTGATATATCATCTTGTCTTTTGACAAAATTATTGTATATATTACATCCATGTCAATTACATATTTTTCTAGACAAATAGCCTTGCATACGACTATAACTACTAACATTCCAAAACAGCCACTGAAATGGCTTGCCTACCAATCTACAACCCACATAATCGAAAAATACTAATAACATAATAGAAAGGTTTTCAGCCCTCCAAGTTTTTTTTTTCCTTTTCCTTTTTCTCTTTTGATTTCATAGGGCCATTAATCCAATAGTCACTTGGCCAACTTTCCATAGATTAGTCCTAAAAAGGTCCCAAAGCCTCTAAAAGAAAACTGTCAAGAACCCATCCAGGCTAGGGGCCTTGTCTCCTCCCATTGAAAATAAATCTTCTTTCACCTAATCTTGGCTAACCACCTACAACAAGAGATTATGTTATTTTGAAATGATACTTAGGGTCACAAAGAGAACACTCTCTTGCTCTTGGTTATTGTATAAATATGTTGTTGATAAATTTTGGAAGTATGCTATTGCCTCTTTGTCAATTTTTGCTTTCTCATTCTTCTTGATGGCATATATTTGATTCAAAGACCTTGTCTTGATTGAATTGTGGAAAAAAAGTGTTTTGGTCTCCCTCTTTTAACTAGCATTATTGAGATTTCTGTCTTTAGTGCACTTCTCTTCGCCAAAAAATTCGCATACTAAGCATTCAAAATCCTTTTTGTGAACATCCAATCTCTTCTCCAAACGAACTTTTTCTTCAAAAATACTACCAAAATGGATTTTGTTCCATTTCTAAATCTTTTTCTTTAGAAACTATAATTTCTTAAAGAAGACGAAAGCCTTCTTCCCATTGCAAAATAATGCCTACTTCCACCGTTGAACCTTTAACTCTTTGAATCACTCATCTCTAAATCACATTTTTTTCAAATTTAAAGGGGCATCGAATTGGAACAAAATTATTTTATAGAATCAAGGAAATAAGATAATGAATCAAGCTAGTAAGGGGTAGGATTATAGCTTCAAAGGCTACTCCTAAATTTGCTCATTTTCTAGCTTAAAAAATTGGTCCAAATTTTATGCAATATTGAGGAAACCCTATCTCCAATTAGTCCATGTGTAAGAACCATTGTTGTATTGCACTTCTCAAAGTCCATTTTTAGTTAGAAAGTTCTAAAAATCTAATTGTATGGATCTAGAAACCCTCGACCCTCCTTTTTTGTCTAGCAAAATGAGGGTTGCATTATAATCCCCACCCAGAATTATAACTTCATTGTTGATATCTTGAATCTTAGCAAAGAGAACTTGCCATAGCCTCCTCTTTTGAATAGCACTGTTCAGGCCATAAATGTTGAAATTGAGGAGATCTTTCTATAAAACTAACGGGCTCACCTTTAAAAGTTGCCAATTTTTATCTTAGGCCACTTGCTCCACTTTCTTTGTGTTATGGTTCCAAATCACTCCCAAGCCACTTGAGGCATCTTCAACCTCAACAAAGTAGCCCTTCCAAAGTTTCCAACTCTGTATCAAACACTTTGTTTCCAACTTGTTAGTTTTGTTTCTTGGAGCATAACCACATCTGATTGCACTCGATCAAAACTCATATTGATCAAACGACTCTTGTCAGGGGCATTGCAACCCCTAACATTCCACAATAAAATTTGCAATCCCTTCCTCGATCTAAGTTTACTCTACCTCTTAGCACTTTCATCCATTTCTAATTTTAGTCTTTTAGACGTCAGACCTCTCTTTTGCTTTTCTCCACTTTTGACTAGTGTAGAGTTAGCTCGTGTTTGACTAATGGTTCTAGTTTCCAAAATGCCCTCCGAGTCTTCCAAACCCAAAAAATCATCGCTAGCATCATGAACATTCAAAAAGGAGACTAAAAGTTCTCTTGAAGCCTGAATCAAAGAGGATGACCCTTATCCAATTTCTTTCAACACAGTTATTCTTGCGAAGTGGAGAAACATGAATGTATTTGAAATACACCTTCTGGTGGCCCTCTACCTTTAGTTTTTCCACAACCCTTTGTAACACGATGGGGGGTGAGAGCATTCATGTATGAGATGGTGGTTACTTTGTTTCTTGTTGCAGGTATCTTTATGGAGCACATGGAACACATCGAGTCATGGTAGTATATGTGGTTAGGGGGATTGTTCCCTTGTTCTATTTGTGGCTATTTAGTGACCCTTATGTAATATATGCAACAAGTGGGAGAATGTTGGAAAATAAGTGTTTTACACCTTGCATAATAATGTTTATTATTATAAAATTTTATTTTTATTATGTAATGTTGCACCTAGGAGTACCTAGATAGACGCACACCATGTAAATATTCATTTTGGAATATTCTTGGGCCCCCTTGATGTTGTATTGTAACATTTTAATATTGAAGTAATTTTTTAATATTAGGGAAAGAAAATTAATAAAGTACCAAATATAAAAGTTATGATGTTATTAGATGGACGAGGAAAATAAGCTATAATGAGTCCACTCCAGCAAAGGTTCCAGTGAGGAGAGATCATTTTCCAGGTAGAACAATTAAAGTTATGATGTTATTTCTAAATCCCTTACAATAGCATCTCTTCGAAGTTGGTACTGATGTTCCTTACAATAGGTATTTTAAAAGTCTATGTAGTCATCTTGAAAATCCTTGTCCACCTTTCTTAGACCATGTGGCCAATAATTTATTTCATGGATGTCTTCTTTGTATAATTGTGAAGAGCCTTAATATGTAACCTTGAGGAACCAATTAGCTAGCATCCTCATTGTTAAGGTGACTTGCTAAAAAATCAATAGCAAAGAGTCCATTTTTCGACTTATTAAAGATCCTTTCCTTCCCTAGGTATACATTTTTATTCCTCCTTTTCCATAAAAACCACAATACTTTAGTAGAAAGAGACAACCATAAAATGTTAGACCTTTTATAAAAACCTTCAACATATTCAGTTAAGAATTCAAACTGACAAAATTAATTTCTAATAGCCCACCCCACTATGTTCCCCATGAATAAAGTCGAGATGGTTGAAGTAAAATAACATTGGAAAAAAATATGAACACTATCTACACTACAACTACATAAAGGTTAAATAATATGAGTAGAACTAATAACTAGTTTTTGAGGGATTAGCAACAATCTAAGACATGTTTTCTTTGGTTTGAGTTTGTTGGACCAATAGATTTGAAATGTTTTGACCATGACTCCTTATCCTCAAGATTGAAGTGCCATACTTTATTAACATGCTCAAAGATGCTTTAATTTTGGGATAAGATCTTATACAGACAAAGAGCCTTGGTGTTCAATAAGGGGGAGCTATCAACCCAAGTAAATTTCTCATAGTATTCAACATTATTATTTTTATCTTAAGAAGTTGCTTCACCTTTTTCAGTGTCTTCATAATGACAATATAAGTTATTTTGCTAGAGTCTTCCAAGCTATACTTAATTTATAGGGAAGACTGTGTTTTGAGTCTATATTTCATGTATAGGTCATTGAATAAAAAATGCCCTTAGTATTCCATTTCTTAGAAGAGCACCATTGCAACAAGGTCAATGACTTGTTAATGTGAGTTATATTCCATCATATTGATATGAAGCCAAATACTTCATTATGCCCATTATCAATTTGATTATTATCAACAAGTTTTGTAGATTGATGCAAGGTAGATGAGACTAGACACATCACAAATCCACGGTCTCCCTAGAATAAGGTTATATTGTAAAGGTCCTAGCATTACATACACTAGGGTGAGAATGGTAATAGGCCCAAGCCTCAAAGGTCATATTATTGTACCTAGAGCTTGGTGACAATTGTTATCAAACACACAAATGAATAGAGATGAAGCTCAAGTGAGATATAATCTATTTTAATCTTAGGTAATAGACCAATACTACAAACATTGAGTGTTCAATCAATATAAATGAGATTATGTCTTATACCAACGCCATTGATATTATCGATGGATCGACTTTATTTTTCACTTCATGAGGAGGAAGCTCATGCTAATGGAATTTTAAGTATCAGAGTGCATACAATCCATCAAGGCATTCACATCACTTTTTATAGTAGAGTGTGGCATAAGGATCTTCTATAGAGCCTCATGAAACATGCCATGATAAAGGGGATAAGATTGAAGAAGATCCCAGAGAGATATCTTAGCAGGAGCAAAATAAATTTTCTACTCAGCCTGGGACTGAGAAAGGGGATAAAATCCAAATGAAAGAAAAGGTTGAGTAGGTGGCAAAGAAGCAGGTTGATCAATATTTTCCTATTTATTTGAGTGGTATAAGTATGGGATATCGTTTTGTAATAAGGAATCTTAGATTGTGTGTATCTTGTAAAAATATCTTGTGTCATCTTCAAAAGGAATATCACAAATATAATGGATTCTCTTTGGACAAGGACTAGTCATAGTCACATAAATGATTGGTCACTTTGGCCTGCTGGGGGTACTAGAGACTATAATTACATTAATATACTTATTAAGGAAGCCAGGGTAGCATAACAACTTCCTACACTAACCTTAAGGACGTTCATGCAAAAATATTCTCAGATTGCTACAACAATTATAAAAACATAACATAAATGAACATAGATAGCATGCATACCACACCATAGTGATTTTCCTGGGGAAAACCCTTTCCAAAGGAAAAATCCCACATTCCTAAAGCTACCCAATATATTATTTAAAATTCAAAAAATAAATTGCAATATACTTGCAGAGAGCTTCTCACAGGTTTATCACCAACGGAGATCCAAAGGCAACTCAACAACTATTAGAATCTCAGAATGAATCACAATACAAAATTGTAATATAATTCCCTCTTAAAATATTGTTACCTTCTAGGGAAAAAAGCCACAAAATATCCATTTTTAGATTTATGAGATAATGACAAATAATTAGGATTCACAATGATAAATTATTATGAAAATTTAGTTTGGGGGTGTTGTCACTAAAAATGTCTACTGGGGTGCATTTCCCCTGGCCCCTAGCTATTTAGTGGACCAAAGTACGCAAGTGGGTACCCCCCATCTCCATCCTCATGCACTCATGCATCAATAGTAATCTTTTATCATCATTAACTTTATACTATTACAAAATAGAGACACAAATTTTGTAAAAACTGACTATTCAAATATTGGTTCCCCCTGAGCCCGTTCCTGCATTTGTAATGCCCACCCATTATGTTTTTGAAATGGCCTCTTGTTCTGAGCATCCTATGACTCTGTCCCATGTATCTGTTTATGTTGACGGGGCCACAACTTGGGGGAGAGTCCTCTTGGTATCTCTGGGAGGCAGGAGGGGGCTTTCCTACTTGACCCCTTCGACTCTTCACTACTTGGGTTGGAGACCGGTATGATCATTCCTAGCATTGGACGTGGAGGGGTTTTTTCCTCTGGGGTTGTTAGGGATCACCCCCCCCAATATATGCTACTGGTGGTGGACAAAGTTATGCCCATGCTACAAAAACTGCTGCTAATATTCCTCCAAAGGTGAAAGCTTGACATATTGCCTATGCCTAGTCCTCCCTTGTGTTGGTGTGTGGCCCATAAGCGGTGGATAATGCATATTTTTACCAACGTAATGGGTTTTTCAATAGATTCATTGGTATTTGTCCCTCTCTTCTAAATTTGCATCGTTGGGTAACAAGTTCTAGGCGATCGTTAGTGCAATAAATTGCCACAAACTTTGATACCATGTAAGAATTTCTTTCACGCAATGTAAGAATTTTCCTAAGGCAATATTGCTAGGATCTAGAAGCTCAATGAATAGCACAAGAGAGACAAAATGATATGATCAATTTATTGACTGAATTCAATAATGATCAATAATGCATAACATGCTTAATTACATCATGTAGATGTGCTTTCTCAAATAGGAAAGGAAATAAGAGACCATGATAAGGTGTTGATAAGCTATTAACCACACAAGGTGAAATCACATTTCCACCAAAGGTGGATCATTCTCGACTATGCAATGTGTTAACCAGCTGATGGTAATGGTGATGAAGACCGAGTTTTAGAAGAATACAAGCAAGTAGAATGATTAAATAAGTTGTTAGTTTTTCATTGATGTCAAGCAATTCATTTCTGGATTATATTAAGATGTCATATCAATTGGAGAGGAACTTAATTGGGCAAATAATAAAGATCAAACAATGATAAGGAACTATTGATATAATTGTTTCTTACTTAACAATTGATGTTGTTAAGTCGGTAAAGCAGAAAGGTCAAGTCAGTAAAGGGAACAACCTAGTTACTGAGCAGTGAAGTGTTAAGTTGGCCGAGCAAAGCAAAGACAGTCACCGAGCAAATTTAACAACCGAGAAAGGTCAGTTACCGAGCAAGGTTGGTAACCGAGCGAAGATATTCACCAAATTCACCGAGCATGGAACAAAGCATGAATAGAGATTGAATACAAGGAGCATAATGAATTTAATGTAAAGGAACACAGATCAAGAAGTTTCCAAGCATGAAAACGAAGTCTGTTGCAAGATCTATGGTCATGAAAAGTCAAGTTCAAAATCTGTGATGTAGACTAAGTGGCAAAAGAAAGTTGTGAGTTCCAAGAAAAAGTGCAAGTCACGAGGCACGGTTAACCACTTAACCAAGTTGCAAATACATTGAATCAGTTCATTTGAGAAGATCAGACGGCTGAGCGCAATTGAGGGAAAACCTAATCAATAAGATTAAGAGGCAAAATAAAGGCCTATATATTGATGAGTTTGTATGTCTATACAAAGTTGCTGGTGAAGTGATAAGTTGAAGAGATACCAAGAAGAGTAGTGAAAGATTTGGATAAACAGTCAAGAGGAGAGACTGATGAGTTGTAGTTTCCAGTAAGTTTTAGAGAGAAAAAAAGGATCTGATCAAGCAAAGTATAGTTGCAAAATCATAGGTCTCATTAGTACATTGTTTCTTATTAACATTTGTAACATAAAATTTCTTATCCAAGTGGATCGAACAAGTCCTTTTATAAACCCTTGAGAAAGGTAACATTCTAGGATGAATTTTTAAGCCCTCTAACTAGGCCACTCCTAACAGAGTGAAGATCTTAACAGGTCTAAGGTAAATCCCCTAACAGGGTCACATCTAACAAATGTGCAATGTAATCTTTAACATGATTGGCTCTTAACTGAGCATACTTCAGACTAGTATTTCTTTTTTTGGGTGATAATCCCCACGAAGGTTTTTCCTAAATTGGGTTTCCTTGTTAAATCTTGTGTTACATGTGATGCTTGATAGCTGTGAATGTTATTTGATTAAGTTGTATGCTTTTATCAAGTTTGTGAAGAGTTTTCAAGTTTTGGTTGTTGTTTTTGTTTGATTCACCGAGTTGAATCAAAGTTTTAGATTTAAAGTATTAAGGCTCAATATTTTCTGATTCACCCCCCTCTGAGTAAACCATCTTTAGTAGGGTAAACCAACAATTGGTATCAATGCTAGTGCTTCGAGAAGATAATTTTGAAGGTACTTGAGCTAAAGGTCCAAAGATGTATAAGAGGGAAGCACCAAAGTTGAATAGGAATAATTTTTCTACATGGCAGAACATAATGAGGCTTCACATATCTGGTATTGGAAATTATGCACTAGATCATCTTGATAATGAGTAATCACTTCCACTATTTGGTCCTCTAACACTTGAGCAGATAAGAGAAAGACAAGAACATACACACGTGATGATAGAGATAACGTCTAGTCTCACCGACCTAGAGTTCAATGATTTAGAAGGTTGTACTACTGCTAAGCATATGTGGGATAGGATTACACTAGTTTTTGACAGAGATCAACATGTTCAGAAAGCTAAGGCTGAAAGCTTAAGAGGAAAGTTTGAATCAATGAAAATGAAATAAGGAGAAGATTACTACATATAGCACAAGACTAAAGGAGATTGCTATTGAAACTAGAGGTGTTGGTGGAAACATTAATGAAGAATATGTTACAAGAAAGATGCTTAGAACACTGCTACATATCTCTGCCATCCATGTGTCTTCTATTCAAGAGCTGAGATCCATTCCATAGATGGTTGTTACTTTGGATGCCACAATAGGTAAGCTAACTGCTTTTGAGCTAAATGATTTTGATAATAGTTTACCTGTTACTTCTAAGATTGAATCTGCATTGAAATTATCTTTGAATATTGGGAAGTCTAGAGATTCTAGATCTAGTGATAGATATGAAAGTAGTGCTAGTGAAAGGTTTCATACTTGTAAGAGCTGTGAGCTTGAAGATCTGTATGCCAAAGATGAAAAGAATGAAGCTGAATTTGAAGCATTATTGGCTAGGAGACTACTGAGAGGTAAAGGAAAGTACAAAGGTAAGCTACCTTTGAAATGTTTTTCATGCAACAAGATTGGTCACATAACTTCTATTTGTCCTGACAATAATGAGAAGAGAGATAACAAAGACAACAACAAGATTGAGAAAAAATTTAGAAGATTTAGAGATTTCAAGAGCCAATGAAAGAAAACATGCTACATTGTTGAAGGAGGTTCATCTAATGATGACATTGATGATGAAAAATAAGTTATTTATGTTGCTATTAAAGATGAATCTGATGAAGAGAGGTACGTTGAAGAGAAGGCCCTAATATCACAAGTAAGTAAAAATGAGACATGGATTATAGACAATGGTTGCTCACGCCACATGATTGGTGATACTGATAAGTTTATTACTTTGAAAGAGAATAATGGTGGAAATGTTAGATTTGGAAATGATGCCCCATATCCTGTAAAAGGAAAAGGTTCTATAATTATACTGAACAATACTAAGTGTGATGTCTATTGGGTTGAAGGTCTGAAATACAATTTGTTGAGTGTGGCACAGTTAAACACTACTGGTCACCGACTAGAATTTCAAAATAAGAAGGTTAAAGTATTTGATCTGAAGGGAATTATGATTGCTACCGGAGGTCAATGTAATGGTAACTTATTCTACCTTGATGCATCCATAAAGAGTTGAATGTTTTCCAAAACTGAAGATGTATGGCTATGGCACAAAAGGCTATGTCATGTTAATTTTGACAACTTAATCAGAGTAAGTAAGAAGAACAGAGTAAGAGGTCTACCGAGTCTAGAAAAACCTGAGAATGTAATGTGTAAAGGATGTCAAGTAGGTAAGATGACTAAATCGAGCTTCACAAGCAAAACCTATACTACACAAGGTATATTGGACTTGGTACACACTGACCTATTTGGTCCCATGAGAACATAGAGCTACTATGGAGATAGATACTTCATATAGTTTGTTGATGATTATTCTAGAATGATGTCGGTTATGTTTTTAAAAGAAAAATCTAATGCATTTCCAATGTTTACGTGGTATAAGGCTAGAGTTGAAAAAGAAACGGGGAGACAGATGAAATGTCTGAGATCTTACAGAGGCGGAGAGTTTACATCTGATGAATTTACACTCTTCTGTAATGAACATTGTATAAAGAGGTAGATGTATGCATTGAGAACACCACAATAGAATGATATAGCTGAAAGGAGAAACATATCCATTATGGATTGTGCAAGAACACTGATGATTGAGAATGAGATTTCTCAAACCTTCTGGAGAGAAGCAGCCAACACTATTGCTTACACACTTAACTGAGTCCAACTGAAGAAGGGAACAAACAAAACACCTTATGAGATTTGGTATGAACACAAACCGAATGTAAGTTTCTTCAAAGTATTTGGAAGTAGGTGTTATATTCTTAAAGATGCAAGAGATGGAAAGTTTGACTCTATAGGAGATGAAGGAATATTTTTGGGATATTCTACTAAAAGCAAAGCCTACAAATATTTGAATAATAATACTAACAAAATTGTAGAAAGTGAAAATGTGAGGATTGATGAATTTGCAGAGAAGAATGATGAAGAGAACAAGAAGGAACCCAAGGCTTATCAGATATTTGTTTATGTACAAGCTGAGATTCCTGAAACCCTACCGAAAGAATAAATCGAGGAAGAAGATGAGTAGAGAGAGCTTCCACCGAATGATGGAAATGAAGACATACCAACGACTACCGAGTCCATATTGGAAAAGTATGTAAAGAGACACCACTCACTGAGAAAAATCATTGGAGATAAGACTGTGAAGTTCAAACAAGAAGCAAGGTAAGAGAAAACACATGTCTAATATCTGAACTTGAGTCGAGAAAAGTAAAAGATGCTTTAGAAAGTGAAGATCGGAAGAAAGCAATGAAGGAAGAGATAGATCAAGTTCAAAAGAATAATACATGGGCTTTGGTACCGAGACCAAAAGATAAGAATGTAATCGGTACTAAGTGGATTTTTAGAAATAAGTTGAATGAGCATGGCAATGTAATCAGAAATAAGGCCAGAAATAAGGCAAGATGAGTTTGCAAGGGGTATGCACAAGAAGACAAAATTGACTATGGTGAAACTTTTTCACTTGTTTCTAGATTGGAAGGAGTAAGGATTCTACTAGCATATGTGGCTTACAAGAGATTTAAAGTTTATCAAATGTATGTTAAGTTGACATTTCTCAATGGTATTCTTGAAGAAGAAGTATATATTGAACAAGCTGAAGGATTTTATAAGAATACTAACCGAGACATGGTATGCAAATTACACAAAGCACTATATGGCTTGAAATAAGCACCCCGATCATGGTATGAGAGATTGCATTCATATCTAATGAAAATAGGATTTCAAAGAGCTAGTGATAACAACAATGTGTATAATAAATGTGATAGTAATACCAAGGTTTTAATTGCTAAGATATTTGTTGATGACATTATCTTTGGAGGCAATGACACATTGTACAATATTTTGCTAAGGAGACGCAAAAGGAGTTTGAAATGTCTATGATTGGAGAGATTAAGTTCTTTCTTGGACTTCAAATTCAACAAGTAAACGATGGGATCTATATTACACAAGAAAAATATATCAAGGAGATCCTAAAGACATTTGGTATGGATGACTCAAAACCGGTTGGAACACCGATGGTCACTAGCTGCAAGTTATCTAAAGAGGATGAATCACAAGAATTCAACGAGACACTCTGCCGATCTATGATTGGTAAGTTGCAATATGCAGCGCACAACAGACATGATATTGCTCATGCAGTAGGATTTTTCGCAAGGTTTTCTTCCGATCCGAAGGAAACACATATGTTTGTAATTAAGAGAATTTTTAGATATTTGAAAGGCACTGAATATTTCGGCCTACTATACAATAAAGGAGGAGACTTTGACTCGAAATTCTACGCTGATGTTGATTGGGCTGGAAACATTGATAACAAAAAGAGTACAAGTAGAGGAGCATTCTTTTTAGGAGAAAGACTAGTTACATGGCTAAGCAAGAAACAAAGTTGTATATCATAGTCTACTACCAACGCTGAGTATGTTGCTGCAACTATGAATTGTGCAAATATTGTGTGGATCAAACATCTACTAGAAGGTATGCAAGAAGAGATCACTGATCCAGTCACTATTTATTGTGACAATACAAGTGCAATAAACATATCAAAGAATCTGGTAATGCACTCAAAGACCAAGAACATATCTATCAAGTATCCCTACTTGAGAGAGAAAGTACAAGACAAGCTTGTAATGTTGGAGTAAATGAATTCAAAAGAGCATCTTGCTGACATATTCACCAAGCCACTACCAAAGGATGCTTTTGAGTATCTCAGAGGTAAATTACGGGTCCTACGCCTATCCAACATTCATTAAATGCAAGAGGTATGTTGCATCAATTCTAGAACACATTAGAATATATGATTTTTGAGTTGATGCTGAGTGATCACACTTTAGGTGATTCCTGAAGTTGTGAAAGGAATTATGTATGCAAAGAGAAATTAGTATATGAAAGGTATGATTCACTACCTGAACAATATTTCGAGAGTATGGATCTTTGACATTGTTGTCAAAGAGGGAGAAGTATGTAATATGACTCCACAAGGGAGAAGTAAGTACAAAGAAGAAGCAAGTGATGAATACAAGTAAAGGAGACTACAGGCAAAGAGGGAGAATGTAATAGAAGGCAAAGAGGAAGAACAAGCTAAGAGGGAGAAGAGATAGTATAGAGAGATCATAGTAAACCATCATAAATTGATAAGTGTTGCCATCAATGCCAAAGAGGGATATTGTTAACCAATTGATGGTAATGGTGATTAAGACCGAGTTTCAAAAGAATATAAGCAAATAGAATGATTAGATCAGTTGTTAGTTTTTCATTGATGTTAAGCAATTGATTTATGGTTTATATTAAGATGCTATATCAATCGGAGATGAAGTTAATTGGGCAGATAATAAATATCAGACAACGATAAGGAACTATTGATATAATTGTTTCTTACTTAATATTTGATGTTGTTAAGTCGGTAAAGCAAAAAGGTCAAGTCGGTAAAGGGAAAAACCTAGTTACTAAGCAATGAAGTGTTAAGTCGGTCGAGTAGAGAAAACACAGTTAGCGAGCGAAGTTGACAACTGAGCAAGGTCAATTGTCGAGCAAGGTTGGTAACCAAGTGAAGTCAGATACTGAGTGAATATATTCACCGAAGTCATTGAGCATGGAACATAGCATGAAAAAAGATTGAATACAAGGAGCATAATGAATTTAATGCAAAGGCACGCAGATCAAGAAGTTGCCAAGCATGAAGACAAAGTCTGTTACAAGATCTACGGTCATGAAAAGTAAAGTTCAAAATCTATGATGTAGATTAAGCAGTAAAAGAAAGTTGTGAGTTCCAAGAAAAAGTGCAAGTCACGAGGCACAATTAACCGCTTAACCGAGTTGCAAATACATTGAATCAGTTCATTTGAGAAGATCAGAAGGCTGAGCACAATTGAGGGAAAACCTAATCAATAAGATTTAGAGGCAAAATAAAGGCCTATATATTGATGAGTCTGTATGTCTATACAGAATTGTTGGCGAAGTGATAAGTTGAAGAGCTACCGAGTAGAGTAGTGAAAGAGTTGGATAACCAGTCAAGAGGAGAGACTGATGATTTGATGAGTTGTAGGTGCCAGTAAGTTTGAGAGAGAAAAAAAAGGATCTGATCAAGTAAAGTATAGTTGCAGAATCACAGGTCACATTAGTAAAATGTTGCTTACTAACATTTGTAACATAAAATCTCTTAACCGAGTGGATCTTACAAGTCCTTTTGTAAACCCTTGAGAAAGGTAACATTCTAGGATGAATGTTTAAGCCCTCTAACCAGGCCACTCCTAACAGGGTGAAGATCTTAATAGGTCTAAGGTAAATCCCCTAACAGGGTGACATCTAACAAATGTGCACTGCAATATTTAACATGATTGGCTCTTAATCGAGCATACTTCAGAAGAGTATTTCTTTTTGTGGGTGACAATCCCCACGAAGGTTTTTCCCAAATTGGGTTTCCTCGTTAAATCTTGTGCTACATGTAAAGCTTGATAACTGTGAATGTTATTTTCTTAGGTTGTATGTTTTTATCAATTTTGTGAAGAGTTTTCAAGTTTTGGTTGCTGTTATTGTTTGATTCACCGAGTTGAATCATAGGTTTAGATTTAAAGTATTAAGGCTCAATATTTTCTGATTCACCCCCCTCTCAGTAAACCATCTCTAGTAGGGTAAACCAACACAATAATGTTTGCGCAACATATTGAGGATGATAATATGATAAATGCACTAAAGGTGGATCTCACACATAAAGTGGAATATGATAACAACTATCACCACCTAAAGTGGAGTTTCTCCTACACCATGTGCTAAAATAAAATGCAAACTCCTAAGTGTCCCATGTGCAAACTACTATGAAACACATTATCCTAAGTAAGCTTAAGTAAAGTGTAATTATAAATATTTAATTACACAAACACTTAGTCTCTGGTAACATTGAGACTTTTCCTTGTGCAAAGGGGATTTTTATTGATACATATTTTTCTTCTAAAGACCGTAATTTGGTGTTGAGATAGCTATGGGTTTGGGAGAATCACTCTCTTTCTGCCAAACCCTGGAGAGTCTCCTTAAACCCTGTTACTAGCCCACTCAATGTGCACTTAGTGTGGGTTCATCTTCCCAATCTTCTACCCTAGTTTTGGGATATTTCTTGCTTTGAGGGCATTGGAAACTCTTTTGACCATTTCTTGAAGGTGGATGAATCTACCACTTCATTAGGCCACTCTACTTTATCTCACATTTTGGTTGACATGGATATTTCCACACCACTTTTGGGGGATGTGGTGCTCATGGTTGGGGAGAGGCCTTGGACTCAATTGCTAGATTGTGAGGGCCTCCCCTTTCGTTGTCGATAATGCTTCTGTACTGGTTATATGCCTATAGATTGTTTTATTTTGCATCATAAAGGTGTTGTTACTTGGTGGAAAGATGCAAATGATGACCATTTGACTATTCGAGCCTTTGATTCTACCTTTGAGGACTCTTCACAAGCTGAAGTGGACCCCCAAAGGGTGATGCTCCTATTGAAATGGCTTCCTCTAATTCGATGGACCAAAATCCACCTCTCTCTACTAGTGCAATCCACTTTGGCTGCACAAACCCTTCTCTAAAAGATACCCCCAATCTTCTCCTGCCTTTGGCGACCAATGTATAGTGTTGTCAACACTCTACTCCTGATTCTGATTTTCCCACAACTAGGGTTCCACTACACTGTGACGGGGGCCCTATTGGCAGTATTTACTTGGATAATTATGTTGGGATATTAAGAAGCTTGTTGGATATTATGTATGTTGGCATTAATATTTAGCGATATCAACATATTTCTACTGTTGGGGACAACGTTCTTGGTTGTTTAGTGAGTTGAATTGCTTGGTACAAATACTACACAAAAGATCTATAATTGCAATCATAGTGATGTCTGTAGTTGGTGCATGCCAATTTGCAGACGCTAGCATGATCTTTTGTGAGAGTTATGGTTGATTTATCAGATGTTGGTACTTTGGATGTTTAGGAAGTGACATAGTTTTAGTTTTTGGATCAGTATAGATCGGTGTTGAAAAGTTGTTTGTTGCTAACCTATTAGTGAGCTTGGGACATGCATACGTGTCCTGAACTCGATTGGTTCATGATTTGGATGTTGGAAAGCTATTTTTTATTGAGTAACGAAGGTTGCATGTATTATTGCTGATGAACAATGCATAAATGAGTTTAGATCTTGAGTCTGTGTTGCTATGAAGGTTGCTGAGGTATTTCACATTGCTTTTCGATGTCTCTTGATCATGTTTCTGGTTCACATTGGTCGAGGTGATCGGGTTGCATGATTCTCATGTAACGTGTTGGTGTTCTCCATTTTGTCTTATCTGACCTAATGATGTAACATGTTGTGAAGGTTTGGTGCATGATTTGTGGATCTGGAGCGTGTTCAAGGTTATTGATATGGGTCATTTCAATGTCTTGGATGACATTCAATGGATCAAATTGTGGAATGAATTGTAATTAATGAATTGTTTCCAATTAGGTCCCTGGCCGACCTAGTTTAGATGAGTTGATGAATTGTATTTATAGATGTAATTATTTGAAGTTGTGAGTGTGGGTATAGATGAGATAAATGATGTATATGATGTTGTATGAAGAGGTATGAGTGGAATCTAAAATTACTCAAAGATCAGTGTGCTTCATTGGAACTATTTTGGCATAACATATGCTATTAGTCAGTTCGTGTGTTTGGAATATAATTCCTCTTTGATCTATGATCGGTTGATGTTTCAAGGTAGTGAGCCTTGTTATTATTGTATCTTGAGCAGTGAGCTTGATTGCATGTGCATTCCCATCTATGTAATAATTTATACTTTTAGTAGAGTATTTTATTATTGTGGGTAATCAAGCCCACCGCGGTTTTTCCCCTAACAGGGTTTCCACGTATAAAATATTGGTGTTTTGTGTGATTGGATCTTGCATTAAATTCTTTCAGATTTGTGGTTAAGTGGTTTACGTTGAGTTTTTGTGGAAACAACTGATTCACCACCCCTCTCAGTTGTTTGTTTTTCCTTGGACCTAATAATTGGTATCAGAGCTAAGTCCTCTTCTTGAAGACTAACCACTTGATGAGATCTTGATGACAACTTTTAAGAAGGAAAGTCTGAGATTTGAAGGTACTAATTACTATATGGAAGGACTAGATGATCACACATTTGAGATGCCTTGTCGAACAAATTTGGACTATTACTGAGAAGAATTAAAAACCTCTCGTTAATATATCTACTACGATTGATGATGAGAAAAAGAAACTTGAGTTTAATATGAGAGAAATAGAAGCCTTGAAGAGTGTCTTGTCAGATGCTCAATACACAAACATTTTAGGACTGGAAAGTTCACATGTTATATGAGTAAAATTGGAGACCTTATTTGAAAGAGATAAATTTGTGAAACAAGCTAAGCTACAAAGTCTAAAAGGGAAATATGAGTCATTGAGGATGAATGAAGATGAGAATATTACTTCCTATGCGAACAAGATCACTAAACTTGTCTGTGGAATCAAATGTGCTGGTGGAAAATTGGATGAAGATGAGATTGTTTCTAAGATCCTAAGATCCTTGCTTCCTGCTTACAATTCTAAAGTTGTTCCTATTGAAGAAATCAGAAATGTGACTACTGTGAGAAGAGATACATTGATTGGTAAGTTATCTTCTTTTGAAATGAGATAATTTAGAGATAGTCTTCCTAAAGTTGAATTTGCATTTAAAGCTACTATTTCTAAGGATAAGAAATGATATGACCGTGGTGAAAGTTCATCTAAGCTTGGAAGGTATGCTAAGGAATGAGAGCAAATTGAGAAAGAAGAAAGAGATATTGAAGAGCTTGAAGCCCTATTTGTGAAGAGATTGCCTAAAGGATCTCTAAGTATGAAGGAAAGTTGCATTTGAAATGTTTTGTATGTAATAATATTGGTCACATTTCTTCTAGATGCCCTAACAAAGAACCTAATAACAAGCATAAGAAGTTCAAACCTAAGTTTGAGAATAAGTGCTACTATGTTGTTGATGAAGAGACAACTGATGATGAATCCGAGAAGAGGGAAGATGAGATTGTGTTCATAAATATTAGAGATGATAATCTTAATGAAGAGACAGTCTTGGTTTCACATGTGGATAAGAGAGATGACATGGTTATTGATAGTGGGTGTTCACATCACATGACCAGAGACAAAAAAATAATTGTGAAGCTTGAAGATTATGATGGTGGAGTTGTCAGATTTGGTAATAATGCACCATGTCTGATCAAAGGAAGAGGTTCAATTACACTTGATGGTAAGAGTAATACTGATGATGTTCTTGTATCGTAAGAAAAGTGGTGAGCAATGCCAAGGTATATTACTCACAAAATTTATTGTTAGGGGGATGATACATGGGATAATCAAGAGGGATGCTTGCCTACAAAGATAGATCCGACAAGTACCACTAAAGAAGGATGGGGTAAAAGCACGAGACCTCAAGCTTGTAGGTTTAGAATCTTTGTATTGATTCTTAACGTAGGAAGAGGATGGAATGTGATTAAGAAAGATGTATAGATATGATATAGAGAAGTAAATACAAATAATAGAGATAAGATGTGTGTAATTGTGAAAACAAGAGAAGAAGAGGCACTCAAAGACTGATTTTCTGCCTGTTGGAGCCCTAGAATGACCTATTTTCTGAACTGAACCACCTAAGATCTGCAAATATGAGCCAAGCAACCTTATGTGTAGAGCTAGGTATACATCAAATTGGTGGGTATAGATCAAATTTGACCTATACCTGGAAATTCCGGACTCATAAAATAGAACTAGGTTCTGAAAATTTGCTGCTAGGCTTCCCAGACCTGTCACTAAAACCTACACTGGTAAAATTGGGGTATAGGTTGACCTCGACCTATACCTGATAGTGTTGGAACTCAAAATGAAAGGTGGATCTGGGAAGTTATTCCAAAAGGGTCCCTAGATATGCAATCTTTAACCTGTATTCTGAAACCTACAAGTCTGAAGGAGTGTGTGGGTGGGTGGCTATATAGGGGTTTCCCTTAGTCAGCCCCACATTTTGGTGATTCCCTCCTCCACGAATAGCCGTTAGAAAATTTAATGTGTGTAGTGCTAGTGAATCTAGAATGTGTATCTAGAATGCAAAGAGCTATGTGAATGTAAATGCCAAGATCTAACCCTAGAGAGTGAAACCCTAGCATGTAAATGCAATTAATATGTGTTTGAATGCAGGGAAATGTGTAAATATGAAGCAAAAAAGAATAGATATGAACATAAAAATGAAATCATACCAATCCCCCAAGGGATAAATTACTCCTAGCCATCTTCAAAATCTGTTTGTAGCTCCATGATGATGTCTTGAATGCTTTCTTTTAGTTGTAGATGATTGATAAGAATGTTTGAAAGAAGTCTTGAATAGTCAACCCTTGCTTCAATGTATCTCATCAAACTAGGGCTTCCACCTTGCAATTTCTTGTTGTCATCAAATTGAGGTATTCAACTTACACTTGATTCCATTATGCCAAAATGAAGCAATTAGGTTGATTTTATAGTGATTTGGAGTTCAAATTAGCGAAGGCTGACAAAGGAAAGCGGGAAATGGAAAATACCTTGCATCGGGCATGTGAGCCAATAAAAATTCACAACCCTAGGTATAGGTTGAGGTTGACCTATACCAGGTATAGGCTAAGGTCAACCTATACCAGAGGGTGCAAAACTCAAGATAAAACCTCCAGATCCTAAGAGGTATTGAGGATGAAAAGGGATTCAGAGGGGAACAGACAGATAAGCGAGAAAACATGAATTAAAAGAAAAATAGGGTCTTGGAGGAAACTTAGAGGAGGGTGCATATATACTAGGTCCCACCTCAAATTTTTCACAAGAAGTAGAGAGAAATAAAGGAGGATATATTAGATCCTACCTTGATTTCCCCTAAATGAAAGGAAGAAATGAGCTACATTTGCTTAAAAAGTATCTAAAATGCAAATGTATAATGTACATACAATAAGGAAGGTGCTAAATAATCATTAAATTGCAAAGCACACAAATGCTTCCAATTTAAGATGGTACATTTAGCCCCCACTTTAGCGGTATATGGCACTATGTGCATATGCAAGCTAAAGTAAAGAAAACATCAGTAAATAGAAAAAGGATATATAACAAAGTCCACAATGCATAGATCCTGCAAGAAACTATTATTAACTATATCCTACAAATCCACATGTTAGTAATAACCAAAATCACCTAGGACTTACTAAGGAACAATGTGAAGTTCGTGGGTAGCTATATGCCCCCTTCTTTTGGCTTGCTATTCAGGAAAGGTGAAACATGGAATCATGTTTACTGCGACAAACCGTAAGAAAAGTGATGACAAATGTGTTTCAAAACCTTTCAAGATGAACTTGAAGTGTTTCAAAAGGCATTCAGAGAGCAAGGGAACTAAATCACGATTCCAATGCCTATAATAGTGTAGAAATTGGAGCTTCCTAGGTCAAGTTATGATCTAATGATTGCAAAGACGTATTAATAAAGAGAAGTAAGAATTAATATTAATACATAAAGGATAAGATACAACTCCATGATCTGATCCAATAGAAAAGTGTGTAATGCTATGGAACCATGGAAGAGAGATCAAGAAAATCATGGATGACATGGGCTAGGAAATTATGTTGCACTTAGGTGATCCATGAGAGAGAGAGAAGGGAGAGGGAGGATAACTGACGGTCTAGCAAATTGTGTTATGCTAGTCAATCCTACCTTAAGAGCTTGCACCTATTGGCAGCTTAAAAAATGTCTTTGCAACTACTGTAAGCTTTGTCTGTGTCAGGATAGGTCAAATGGTCTAGAAAATAGTGTTATGCTTGTCAAACAATCCTAAATATGTGAAGAGGGAGAGTAACTAGCCCTAGAAAATTGAGTTATGCTAGTGTACTCTTTTTGATCATATGAAAGGAGAATGATCTGGACCTAGAAAATTGTGTTATGCTAGTGCACTCTAATTATCAATCCTAAAGCGAACAAAAAATATGCAATAAGCTGGATATGCATAAGACAATATACACAAGCAAAACCCAGGCCAAGCCAAAGAGGTCACAACTCCTATGAGGACATGGAAGGGACAAATGCAAAGAGATACCATGCAAGAAGTGAAAAAAGTGAGCCTTGTGAAGGATGACACACTGTTTTGTCTCCAAGGTAAAGGATTTATTTACCATGGAAACCCAATTTAAAAAAATGAAGAGGGTTATCCAACATTACCATGTAATATTGGATGTCACATAGTAGATAAATAATACTTAACCAAGAGAAAAGTGGATCCATGAAGAGGAATGAGAGAGAGATTGATAAAATACCCTTTCCCCCCAAGTGTGGAGACAAGGATAAAGGGGACTTATTATGCCACTCACAAAGTGTACTACACTATGCATGCCAATGAGCCCCCAAGGAATAGGCTAACAATGTTACATAGTGTGGAGCATCATAAAAGGGACTTAGGTGTTATTTAGAAAAAAAAAGAGTATTGAAAAATAACTCAATGCAACAAGATAGGTGAATAACATCATTATCAATGAGTTGTTTAATTTTATAATGTATAGCTTGAAATTCATTATTAGAGTGATCATGATATCAACGATACATGGAAAAAGGCAAATTCATAAGTTTTTGACTATGTTTCTTTTTCTGTTTAGGCCTAGCAATCACCTTAGCATGAAGAAGTTTAGACGGAATGATTTCTTGATTAAAAGTAAATATAGATAAAGGAGAGGATGTAGAAAAAGGAGACTCAAAATCAGATGCTTCAATAGTTTTCTCACTATTCTCAATGTTTTGTTGAGCACATCCATGTTTTAAATTATGAGTTGAATTGGTTTGAGAATCAGGTTGAATTAAGACACAACAAGTTCCTCGAAAGATCCTGTGTTGTCATTAGGAAGTTTGTATATACCCACAAAAGATGGTGTAAAGTCTAATGACCCCCAATCATCATATAAAGGGGAATTTGTAGGAAAAGATATGTTGTGTTTAAATGTTGTAGGGATAGAAAAAGAAGTAGATTTAGTTCAGAAACTATCATTAGGTCTATCATTAGTAGGGAGTGTGTACACTATGTTGTCATAGATGAACTTCACTCTGCAATGAAGAGTTGAAGAAACAACCTACATGGCATGTAGCCATGGTCTCCCTAAAAGAATATTATAGCTAAGGGGACCAGGCATGACATTAATAGGTGTAGGTAAAATAACATGGCCTACTTTAATAAGAAACATGATAACACCTAAAGATTGTTTAGTAACATCGTCAAAGCCACAAATAGGAATATAATGTTTGATAGTTGAAACATCAACCTTAATTTCATGCAACATTGAAATGCTACAAATATTAAGTCATGAACCATTATCAATTAAAGTTTTATGAATGTGATTACTGTTAATAAGGATAGTTACCATAAGAGCCTCATGCCAGTCTTGAACTTATTGAGAAGGTAAATCATCTTGAGTAACCACAATTTGAGTTGGGACAGGAGTAACATGCATGCATGGTAAAAAGGAATTGATGTTTTGTTGATTAGGTGGTGGAGTTGGAAGCATGACATGGAAAGGTGGGAGAGGAATATGAACAACTATATTAGTAGACCAAGGATTGTTTCTGGTGTGATTATATTGCTTAATAAACTCTAAAGGACTCCTAAGTTTCTTCTCTCATGTATAATTGGCTTTTTGGGAGTTCGCAAAGAATGTTGTTGATCATATCCTTTAACCGTAATCTCAGGTGTAGTGAAAGTTTGAGAAGAATGATGAGAAGAAACCTTAACAATAACCATGGGTTTTTTAGGTTTTGGAATTAATTTGATTGAGTACTTCCTTTGACAATTATCACAAGTGTATTGGCTACTTTAGGTTGCGCATTAACAATAACATTGAATTGACCAAGCTCTTGATTGTTCATGGGTTCATCGCTAGAAGGGAAAGCATTAAGGTAATTAGGAATGATATAATCCTCTTCTTCCAAAATGTCTTTAGAATATGGATTAGGGATTTCCTTTAATGCGTCATCTCTAGGAGTTTCAAATGAAGGTAAGGTGATATTAAGAAAAGTATTTATAATGTCTTCTTTCTCTAAAATGTCCTCATAAGGGGGTTATATTTTAGGAGAAGGGTCACCATCATATATGAATGTATCATATCTAGAGGGGGTAGGATAAATTTCAACCAATATATCATCTTCTTGTATCAAGGTTGCTTCATGAGGAAGGGAGTAATCAATGTTCTTATCCAAGGGTTCATCCCAAATAGGAGAATCATAAAGGGTACAAATATTGTGTTGAATAAGAAATAATTTAGGAGAGGAATACTCATGAATCACTAAATATTGATCCCTAATGGTAAAGGGATGGGAAAGAAAGTGAGATAAATTATTCTTCTCTTGCATCAAAATGTATTCATGAGAGAGATACATTTTAGGAGAAGGATCAATATTACCCTTCAAGATCTCACTCTTTGGAGGGAGATTCTTTGAAGAAATGTTAATGGACTCTTCTTGTGCTAAAATTTACCTTCTTAAATTGGAATCATTTGTGTGCTTTTCAGTTTAATGATTGTTTAACACCTTCCTTAGTGTATTTGCATTATACATTTGTATTTTAGATACTTTTTAAGCGCATGTACCTCATTTCTTATTTTCATTTAGGTGAAATAAAGATAGGATCTAATACATCTTTCTTTATTTATATCTCCTTCTTGTGAAAAATTTGAGGAAGGACCTAATCTCTATGCATCCTCCTCTACTTTTGCTCCAAGGACCTATTTTTCTTTTAATTCATTTTTTCCTGGTTATCTCTTTGTTCCCCTTCAAATCCCTTTTCATCCTCATTACCTCTCAGGATCTGGAGTTTTGAACCTTCAGGTATATGTAAAACTTGACCTATATCTGGTATAGGTCAACCTTGACCTATACCTAAGGTTGTGAATTTTGATTGGCTACAGGGCTTGATGTAAGGTATTTTCCTTTTCCTAATTTCCTTTGTCAGCCTTCGCTAAATTGAACCCCAAATCACTATAAAAGAAACCTAATTGCTTCATTTTGGAATTATGGAATCAAGTGCAAGGTGAACACCTCAATTTGATGACAACAAGAAATTGAAAGGTGAAAGCCCTAGTTTGACGGCATCCATTGAATCAAGGGTTGACTATTGAAGACTTCTTTCAAGCATTCTTATGAATCATCTATAACTACAAGAGAACATTCAAGACATCATCATGGAGCTACAAACAAAATGTGAAGATGACTAACAGTAATTTATCCCCTGGGGTATTGGTATGATTTCCTTTTTATGTTGAAATATATGCTTTGTTGCTTCATATTTACACATTTGCATGCATTCAAACATATATTGATTGTATTTACATGCTAGGGATCCAATCTCTAGGGTTAAATATTAGCATTTACATTCACATATCTCTTTGCATTCTAGATACACATTCTAGATTCACGAGCACTACACACATTACATTTTATAATGGCTATTTGTGGAGCCGGGAATCACCAAAATAAGGGGTTGAATAAGGGAAACCCCTATATTTCCAACCACACACACACTCCTCCAGACTTGTAGGTTTAAGAATACATGTTGAAGATTGCAGATCGAAGGACCCTTTTGGTGGAACTTCCCAGAACCACATTTCATTCTGAGTTCCAACACTATCATCTATAGGTCGAGGTCAACCTATGCCCCAATTTTACCAGTGTAGGTTTTAGTGGTAGATCTGGGAAGCCTAGCAGCAGATTTACAGAACCCAATTTCAGTTTTTGAGTCAAGAATTGATAGGTATAGGTCAAATTAGACCTATACCCACCAACTCAACCTATACCTATCTCTGAATAGAAGGTTTCTCATCTCATTTTTGCAGGTCTTGGGTGGTTGAGTTCAGAGAACATGTCATTTCGAGGCTCCGACAGATTAGTCTTTGAGTGCCTCTTCTTCTCTTATTTACATGGGTACACACATCTTATCTATTTTATTTGAATTTAATTCTCTAGATCATATTTATAAATCTATCTTAATCACATTTATTCCTCTTCCTACATTGAGAATCAATACAAAGCTTTTAAACCTACAAGGTTGAGGTCTAGTACTTTTATTCTATCCTTCTTTAGTGGTACTTGCCAGATCTATCTTTGTAGGAAATGATCCCTCTTGATTCTCCTATGTATCATCCTCCTAACAAGAAATTTTGTGAGTGATCTACCTTGGCATTTCTCACCACTTTTCTTACGATACAATTCTATATGTTGAAGGATTAAAGCATAATCTTTTGAGTGTTGGACAATTAGTTGATAAGGATTATCACTTGGAATTCAAGAATGGAATGTGTAGAATCATTAGAAGCACTAGAATTGAGATTGCATTAGGTACAAATACTAGAGGTAATGTATTTCAATTGAACAATTCAGAGAATAGATGCTTGACTGCTAAGATTGATGATAGTTGGTTGTGGCACAAAAGATTTTGTCATGTAAACTTTGATAACATTGTGAAGATTAGTACTAAAAATTCACTAAGAGACTTACCTAAATTGTTGAAGCCTACTAATGCGATGTGCAAGGAATGTCAATTGGGTAAGCTAACTAATCTACTTACAAAAGTAAGACATTCTTCAAATGGATTGTTAGATTTGGTTCATACTGATTTATGTGGTCCTACTAGAAATAGAAGTTATTATGGAGATAGATACTTTATAATATTCATTGATGATTATTCAAGGATGATGTGGTTACGTTTTTGAAAGAAAAAAAAATGAGGCATTTGAAAAATTCAATATATTTAGAGCTATGGTTGAGACTGAGACATGTATGAAGCTGAAATGTCTAGATCTAATAGAGGTGGAGAGTTTACATCTAGAGAGTTTGATGCATACTGTGAAGACCATGGGATAAATAGACAAATGTATGCTCCTAGGATCCCACAACATAATGAAATTGTAGAGAGAAGAAAAAAAACAATACTTGACACTACAAGGAAATTGTTGATTGAAGGAAATGTTTCGTAGATCTATTAGAGAGAAGTTGTTAGCACTGTTGTTTATACTTTGAACTGAGTTTAAATCAAGCATGGTACTGGTAAGACTCCTTATGAGGTTTGGTATGGTCATTTCCTACTATGAAGTATTTTTGAATTTTTTGAAGCAAATGTTACATTAAGAGAGATGAAGATTTACAAAAAATTTGATCCTAGAGGTGATGAAGGAATATTTCTTGGTTATTCTACTAAGAGAAAAACATAAAAAATGTTACAATCATAGATTGATAAAGGCGATTGAGTGTGCTAATGTGAAATTGGATGAAAGTTTTCAAAAATCAGTTAAATCATATAGTTATGAATTAGATGATGAAGAAGGAAGTGAGATTTTGCAAGCAGAGAATAAGAATAAGAATGGATTAGTAGAACAAAATGAAGAAGTTGTGAATGAGGAAGAATTGGAAACACAAGAGTTAGCCACTAATGCAAATTCAAAGACTCCAAGGTATGTAATATTAAATCATTCACAAAATCAGATTATTGGTGACAAGAATAAAGGTGTTTAGACTAGAGGAAGAAATGATAGAAATGAAATTTGTTTGATTTCTAAGTTTGATCCTAAGGATGTTGGTGAAGCATGCAAAGATGAAAGTTGGATCAAAGCCATGAAAGAAGAGTTGGAACAGATTGAGAAGAATAAGACATGGATCCTTGTTTCTAGACCTGTGGACAAGAATGTGATTGGTACTAAATGGGTATTCAGAAACAAATTGAATGAAGATGGAGAAGTGGTTCAGAACAAAGACATACTTGTTTCTAAGGGATATTCTCAGATGGAAGGTATTGATTATGAATAAAAAATTTCTCCTGTGGCTAGAATCAGTTTCAGAAAAAGGTATTACAAATAGTAATTTATATTTCAAAGTTGTGAATGATGCTATACTAATTATTGAAGTCTTTGTTGATTATATTATCTTTGGAGGAAATGAAAACTTGAGTAAAGAATTTTCTAATGAGATGCATAAAGAGTTTGAGATGTCAATGATAGGTGAAATAAAATTATTTCTTGGATTGAAAATTACACAATTAGACAAAGATGTTTTCATATCTCAGTCCAATTACGTGAAAGAACTTTTGAAAAAAAATGGCATGGAAGAATCTAGACCGGTTGGTACTCCTATGGTTACTGGTTGCAAATTGACTAATGTTGATGAACCCCCTAACACAAATCAAACAAGACTAATGATATTAATATTTCAAAGAATCTTGTATTGCATTCAAAGAAAAAATATATTTCTATCAAATATCATTTCTTGAGAGAGAAATTAAGTGAGAAGAAAGTCAGAGTTGAATATGTTCCTACAAAAGAGTAGATTGAATATATTTTAACGAAGCCCTTGCCAAAGGATACATTTAAGTATATCTGAGGTCAGCTTGGGGTGATTCCCCTTTCTGATCATAGATAGGGATGCATTTGGGGCATTGGTCCAGTGGAATCCTTGCCAAATCTTTAATTCTGGATTTATGTTTTTATTGCTACTCCTTAGGGCGGGTAGTTGGTATAAGGATTGATTATTTAGTTTTGAGAAGTTGTTAAGATATGTTCAGATTTTTTATTTCATCGACTTAGTGCATGGATGTGCCTCTTTCATTGATGTCAAAGGGGGAGACATAGTGTGAAAAATATGGTAAAATCTATAGGAAATAGATGATGTAAGAGGGAGATTTTTAGAATTTCAGAGTTCTTGAGTATGTTTGCGAGAGATATTGTGGATACTACTAATATGATTTTCTTTGTGCATTGATTTGATTTTTCACAACATATGTTGCCATCAATGCCAAAGGGGGATATTGTTAGGATATTGAGAAGGTTGTTGGTGATTATGTATGCTGGCATTAATGTTTTGTCATTGATGTCAACATATTTCTACTGTTGGAGATAATGTTCTTGGTTGTTCAGTGAGTTGAATTGCTTGGTACATATACTACACAAAAGATCTACAATTGTGATCATATAGGTGGTTTCAGTAATTTTTTTAGTTGATGCATGCCAATTCAAAAATGTTAGTGTGATGTTTTGTGAAATTTATGGTTGATTTATCAAATGTTGGTATTTTGGTTGTTCAGGAAGTGACAAAGTTTAAGTTTTTGGATCACTGTTGAAGAGTTGCTTGTTTCTAACCTGGTAGTGAGTTTGGGACATGCATATGTGTCCTCAACTCGAGTGGTTCATGATTTGGATGCTGGAAAGTTATTTTTTATTTAGTAATAGAGGTTGCAGATATTATCATTGATGAACAACGCAGAAATGAGTTTAGGTCTTGGGTTCATGTTGCTGCAAAGTTTGCTGAGATATTTCACATTTCTTGTTGATGTCTCTTGATTGTGTTAGGATCATGTTGCTGGTTCACATTGGTCAAGGTGTTTGGGTTGCATTATTCTCATGTAATGTGTTGGTATTATTCATTTAGTCTTAGTCGACCTGATGATGTAACATACTATGAAGGTTTTGTTAGAATTTAATCTTTCCTTGGTGAATATTTGTAATTAAAGGATAAACCAAGGTATCTTTATTTGTATTTGTCCTCTAGTCTAAGTAGGAGGACATGTCACATTTTTGTAATTCCTATAATAAGGAAATTATATATTCCTCCTTAAGAGGAATCTCACATTTGGCGCACACACAATGTGAATGTGGCATTCATAGGAGAAGGGAGTTACATGCAAACTCCTCCACTCATCTCTACTTAAGAGATGCCTCTCACACACTTGCTCATTTATTCTTCTCTATTCTCTCATTTCTCCTCATTTCTCTCCATATTGTAATGATCTTTGTGCTCCATTTATCTCCTCTTCTTTAGGCTTTGAGCCTCATTCATATAATACACAAGGGGTTTTTCTTTGCTTTTCCCCTTTCAAAAATCTTTGAGTTCTTGTTGTCCTTGGAGCACTTTGGTGATCTTTTGGGTTGATACTTTGAAGCAATTCCTCTCTATCTCTTGGTGAACTTGGTAATTTCCTTCATGCACTCACACTTGGATTCTTTTATTTTCTCTACTTCTTTTTTATGATTCCTAACATGGTATCAGAGTAGGTTTAATCCTTGTTTGTTGAGTGTTGCATGTAGGGAAATTTGAAGGATATTTCGGTTGTGAAGGAGAAAGCATTTTTGCTATCTAACTATTTTTTGTAGGTTTTACTTCATTATTTTTTGCAAATCTAATATCTTAATTCATTATTTCTTTTAAATCTAACTTTTTTCTGGGTGGCTTGCCGCCATATCTAAGTTTTTTCATATTTTTCAAGTTTTTAAAGTTCTATCTCTCCCTCTGTCAGGCAACCGCAAGGGTTTGTTAGTTTGCATATTCTATATTTCAGCATTCTAAGTTTAAGCTCTAGATTTATATATTTAATATGTATATCTAACATCTTATCTGCAAATTTAGACTCTCTCTACTAACATTTTATTTTGTTTATTCATATTTTGCTGATATCTCTAATTCATAATCTCTGCTAACATTTTTGTGCAGCATCTAATTTATGTTAGAGTAATCATTAGTTTGCTTATTAATTAAATCATGTTGATTTAATTAATTAAGTTATTACTCTTTATTGCTTAAGCTTTCTTTTAGGTGCATTAATAATTAATTCTTTTATTAATTATTAATGTGCAACCTAGCTTTTTTAGGCTTTAGGGTTTTGTTGACCTTTATAGGTTGAACCTTGTAATTCTTTTTCATTAATTCAGATGATAATTTTGCTCTCACATTTTGAGTAACTTCTGAGTTCTATTTTTTCCTCCTGCTTCTCTCTTGTAACAGGTTATTTGCATGCAGGTATTCTTGGCATTCTGTGGATTTTTATTTCTCAAATCCTACATGGTATCAGAGCCACACTACTGCTGCCTGGTCTGGGGTTTGTGAAGCTGCGATTCGAGGGCAAAAACCACAACTTTTATGGGGTTTCTTCTTCATTCTTGAAGATACACTTTTTTCTGGATCACTTTGAGCTAAAACAAACACTACCATCATGCTCAGAAGGCCTGGGAGAGTTCATTTTCATATAAATTTTTCCATTTTTGGCCACAGTAGCCTCTGGAAAATTTTTTCTCTGGCTCAAATTTTGAGGTGAAAAATTAAAAAAAAACCAAAAAATCAATTTTTAATTGATTTTTGCGTTAAAAACTAACGCATGCAGTGTTAAAAATCAACGCTGCTTTGTAAATGGGCGCCGCCGTCAGTTAACCGCTAGTGGTTAACCTCTAGCGGTTAACCTAACCACCAGAGTTTACTCTCAAACCTTCTTTGGGGCAGTTTTGAGCACTTTTGGTATTTTGGCCATATCTTGAGCATACGGTATCAGATTTATGACTTCCTTATATCGTCGGAAATCTCTTTCCGAGCTCTATCTCATCATGCAGGTTTGATTTTCTAGTTTTGCATTTTTTATATCTGTTTTTCAAGTCAAAGTCAGAACTTATTTTTTTCACTCTCGGGGGCATATATTTTGCATCCGAACTCCATTTTGTGCAAACAAATAGGCGTTGGAAAGGTGCTATAGTGATCTCTCTATATTTACTATCTATTTCATCAGAAATTTTACCAAGTAAATTTCATTCAGCTTTGTGTGTTTTTACACTTTGCTCAATAACTTGAACGTTCTGGCACCTACATGGGTTATGTTTGCATGGGATGGATAATATTAATTTGATCTAAATGATGTAAGGTCAGATTTCTAAGTTTGTTTCATTTTGAAGATTTATCATGGGTTTTTCTACTCACCCTTCAGTTGTTATTCTGGAACGGGGTAATTATGAGTCATGGGCAAATGGTATACTTACACATTGTAGGTGGCTTA
>MU224010.1:3340622-3363294 GCA_018584345.1 Thuja plicata
TTTTGCTCTCACATTTTGAGTAACTTCTGAGTTCTATTTTTTCCTCCTTCTGCTTCTCTCTTGTAACAGGTTATTTGCATGCAGGTATTCTTGGCATTTTGTGGATTTGTATTTCTCAAATCCTACAATTTATTTCATTATCTTTGTTTTATCATCATTTCATCTTATATCTTACCTCAGTATACTTTTAATTTGCAGGATAATCCATCATCGGTTAGATCTCTCTCTCTCTCTCTCTCTCTCTCTATATATATATATATATATATATATATTGATATTAATTAGCATTCAATCTATGCCTTTCAGATTTGTTTAGCATAGTCTCATATCTCCTTTATTGTACATTGCGCAACATTATTGCATATTTCTTTGTCTTCACTTATCATAGCACAACCCCTGTCACTTCCAAGTGCAACCTTACTCTTTTTCAACGCAACTTTGTACAACTTATTTTCTAACTCCCTTGGCGCAGCTTATGTTCTTATTACCTTGCACATCTCTGTTCTTAGTACCTTGCGCAGCTTTTATAGTTCTTTGTCTCTGTGTTTTTTAACCATTTGCACAGCTTGCCATATATTGTTCTTCCATCACAACTCTTGTTCTTTTTATTGCCTTACTTTCAACCTTATTCAACATTGCACAGGCTATACCCTTCCTCACGCAGCTCCTTTAAAACTTTAATTAACATTTAAGTGCATTTCTCTCTGTTAATACTTCTTGCGCAACTTTAGCATCAGTAGTTTTTTTTGTTATTTAGTTGCGCTCCTACGTATTTCTTCAAACCTTTCGTAGCTTTCAGTCAAAGATTCTTTCATTCTAAACTTGGCTTTCACTATATCAGTAAAATATCAATAAAATATATGTTATTCACTGGTTATAGCATTCTAGCATTTTGCAAATCTGGTAAGAATATAAGTTATTTTACTGGTTATAGCATTCTGGCTAGAATAATAATTATTGTTCTGAGATTACTTTCAACAATCTGTGGTTTTTCTAATTTTAGTTATAGTTTGAATTTTCAATTTGACTCATTTTAATCTCACTTTTATTATTTATATAATTTGTTCAAATCCTTAATTACATAAAAAAATTTAATTGCTCAAACATTTTTTCTACTCAATTTTACTTCAATTCGTTTCATTCCTAAGTTAGTTATATAAATTCTAACCATATTATATTGTTGGTTCATTAATTCTTTGTAATCAAAAATTGTTTTGCCATTTAAACTAAATATTTAATTTTTTTTTCATATCATTATTTAACCATTCACTTGTAAGTTTGATTAAAGTTAAATTTATATTTCTTGACCTTAATCAATATCTTTTCATTGTAATTCACTTTGTTTTAAAGATAATTTGTTCATTAATCATGTCTACTCTAATTCCAAAAATTAAACTAAATAGTTCTAATTATCATCAATGGAAAACTCATGTTTCATTTCTATTTTGATTTAAACACTTTCTCATTTATTCTTCTCTATTCTCTCATTTCTCCTTCATTTCTCATTCTTGCTGTCCATATTGTAATGAGCTTTGTGCTCCATTTCTCTCTTCTTCTTTAGGCTTTGAAATGCATCTTATCTCTATTTTATCAGCATTTCATTTGCTCTACTTCTTTTTTATGATTCCTAACAGGTTTGGCGCGTGATTTTTGGATCTGGAGCATGTTCAAGGTTATTGAAATGGGTCATTGCAATGTTCTGGCCAACATTCAATGGATCACATTGTGGAATGAATTGTAATCAAGTAATTATTTGCAATTAGGTCCTTGGATGACCTAGTTGAGATGAGTTGATGAATTGTATTTATAGATGTAATTATTTGAAGTTGCGAGTGTGGGTACATATGGGATAAATAATGTATATGATATTATATGAAGAGGTATGAGTGGAATCTGAAATGAGTCAGATATATGTGTGCTTCATTGGAATTGTTTTGGCATAACATATGCTACCAGTCAGTTTGTGTGTTTGGACTATAATTCCTCCTCTCTGATCTATGATTGGTTGATGATATAAGGAAGTGATCTTTTTTTTATTTACTTGAATAGTGAGCGCTAGGAAGTGAGCTTGAATGCATGTGCATTCTGCATCTATGTAATAAGTTATACCTTTAGTAGAGTATTTTCTTATTGTGGGTAATCAACCCCACCATGGTTTTTCCCCTAACAGGGTTTCCACATATAAAATCTTGGTGTTATGTATGTTTGAATCTTGCATTAAAGTTTACCTTTCATATCTGTGGTTAAGTGGTTTACGTTTGAGATTTTTTGGACACAACTAATTCACCCCCCTCTCAGTTGTGTGTTATGTCTTGGCCCTAATAGGTTGTCCACCGATGGAGGAATAATCGCTCTTCAATCTCTCCTTCTCCCCATGCAGTAAGTGAGTTGTCTCCCCGCTCTTGATGTGGGTTGCTAGTTTTGCTACTAGTGTGTTGTTAATGGTCTGTTATTGACCATGTTGTAAATATTTCACTTGTTATAGCCAACACCTATATTAATGTCCTACTGATTTATTAATGCCTTTTGATTGTGGTTGTGTAAGGGTCATCCCCCTTTCTAGGTTGTTGAACTTAATAAAAAATAGTTACAACTTGTAGAAGAATTATTTGAAGGAATTTGCTAAACACGAACCTATGGGAGATCAGATGCAAGATGAGATTCATCATTCACTATTACATCAACTCTAGAAGAGAGTGTATTGGAACAAAGAGAAGGTAGAGCAAAATTAAGAAAGTATCAATGCTTTCATCCTCTTGCAATAAAATATCCTTTGAAATAGAAGGAATTTTATGAGTGATCAAAGGCATAGAGTGACATAGGCAGAGCCAAGTCACCATCTCATTGTTGAAATGAAACATCATTAGTACTTTGAATAAAACTAGAAACTTCATTAATAATAAAATATAGAAAATGCATTTTAAAAGTAAAAATATAAATTTAATAAATAATGCATAAACAAGTTGGTTGAAGGTTGGCGCATTATTTCTACTTTGAGGGCATGTAATTGGAAGAGAAATCTTTTATTATCCATTTACTTTATTTTAATTTTCTATAATGACTACTTGCAACAATAATAAATATTTTTTTAAAAATAATTTAGAAGTAATGTTCACATGAAGTTAACCAAAATGTAATGGACATAATATGAGTTTGAAAAAGGAAAACTATGTGTTCTTTGAAAGAAATTTTCACTACACAATTTCATATATCTCCAACTAGTTAAATTGGTGAAAATATATAATTAGAGATGAATCTGTTGAGAAGGGAATTCACCACCATCGAGATTGGTAAAATCCCAAGGGACAAATAAACCTTTGCGCCACCTCATTGAACTAGCGCTCTAGTTAGCTAGGGCGATCAAGAAGTTTAATTAGCCAAACAGGAATTAAACTAAAGTGAAAACAAGTTAATTTAAAGAAACTGAAATAACTCTATGATACTAACATATATAAATATTTTAACTATTTAAAATATGAAAGAAGGTTGTCAAGATTGATTAACCATCCTTGAGCTCATTATCTTGGATTACTACACGAGTCTAGGAATACAACATGGATGCATGATGATAGTGTAGCACACATGCATCCTATATGGATAGGGTACAAAGAGGGAGGCAAAAAGGTATGAGACCAATAAATAATTAAACACAAATTAAAATAAGCTAGTTGCGAGAGGGAAAAGCACAAACAAGCTATAAAACAACTATTTTAAGGAACACGAGATAAAGAAAGCTTACAAGTTGAAGGTAAAAGAATCCAAAGGTTTCTTGTTGCCTCCTTTGAAACCTACACATAAAAATGAAAGAAAAATGTTGGGGCTAAATAATTAAGAGTCCCACCATAGTCAGACCCTCATTATGGTGTTTCCACCTCCATTGATTTCCAAGATAGATATATGGATAATGAATAACTAATAAGTGATAAATGACAATAGATAAACAAGAAAATACTTAAGATACTATGATATGCCAAATGGATGACATGATCAAGATTGAGAAGCCAATGTTTAAAGGGATGAAGGTGAGATTGAACTGATGAGTGACAAAGGTGGTGAGGTAGTAATGTAGAATGAATAAAGAGTTGTAAAAACTATCCAAAATGATGAAGAATTTCCAAGAGAGTAACCAAGGGCCAAGTATAAGTTTGAATCACCAAGAAGAGAGATAAATTGAGTCGATTTGTGAAGTTTTAAGAAACCCAAACCATTCAAAATGTTGATGAGTGGTGGGAAGAGGCATTACATTGTAGGAGTAAGAGTTGTAACGTTCCAACAACCACCTGTGCATTTGTAGATTAATGGGATGTGTCAAGAATTAAAGGTAGACAAGAGAAATAAACAATATTAAATATAATGCAAAATAAGAGAGTTAAAATAACAAAACACAATAACATAAAAAAATATAATATGGTTCACTCAATGTAGGCTACATCCACCAAAGAAACATCCATCAATTTTTTTATATTATCCAACAAAGAGAAGATTATATTACAATGTCTTTCACATTACAAAACCACTCATTTATAAGGTTTTAAGATGGTTTAAAAAGTTTGATTTACATGCCAAAATAATAGACAACTCCTTTAACTGGGGCACTTCCTTCAGTAGCCCCCAACATTATTTGGGGGGAAAATGTGAATTAAAAAATCACCAAAATTTAAACTTAGCAACATGATTAGTCACCACATACCAAAAATATTCCACTTGGATACTAGTTATGCTCCACACTAAACAATCTCCCACTTGGAAACTGATCTTGGACGAACATCATTGCACCTGTAGCTCCCACTAGATTAACACACCTGGATTTGGCTTGTTTCTCATTTCCACTAGTATCACCCTCAAAGACCAACAAAAACTAAAAATAAAGTTAGTTTATCTCAAGGTATTGAATTTTTCAATATATTTGAATGATTCTTGCTAGTGTTTATCTTCTCCAACTTCAATTGTCCATCCTCTAAAATTGAGCCTATGAAATGGTACAAGAGTTGTATATGTTTCATCTTAGAGCGAAAGGTTAAGTTCTTTGCAAGATGAATGACACTTTGACTATCACTATAAAACCTATTATTCTCTTGTTTCATGCATAATTCCTTCATAGACTTTGTAACCAAATCATCTCCTTACTAGCCTCAATAGCAACAACATACTCTGATTCTATGGTGGAGAGTGCAACAACCTTTTTCCACCAAGAAACCTAACCAACTTTTGTTCCACCTAAAATAAACAAATATCATGTTGTGCTCCTCATAATATCAATATATCTTTCTAGATTTGAATTAACATATCCATAGAGAGTAGAATTAAAACCTTCAAAACATAATGATTGTGTAGTAGAACCTTTCAAATACCAAAAAATCTGTTAGAGTAATAGTCTATCGGGTTATTAATTAAATCATTATGATCTAATTACTAACTCACCTATTCACTCTAGTTTGCTTTAGCTAACCTTAGGGTTTCCCTTTTAGGGTTTCGTGATTCCTTTATAAGGATTCACCTCTTTTGTTTTAGTACAGAGTTTTTACATCGCATTGTAATTCATAGAAACATATAGTTAATATATTGTTTTCTTGAGCACATGATGTCTCTGGATTTTTGGCCTCCATAGCTTTCTGTCTTCTCTCTTCTGCCTTGTAACAGTCTTGCATGCAGGTGGTATTGGGAGGATTTGCCGTTTGTCAAATCTAACAAAATCCACTTTATTAAATTCTAATGCTATTTTCCAAGAATGTTTATATACTTGATTACAACTCCTACTACATGTGTAATATTTGACCTTGTAACACACCATGGCAAACCTCAAACAACCAACTACTAAAGAGTATGGAAACTTGAACATATAGTCCATATCTTCTTGTGGTGTAGGATACATCTCAGTCAATTTAAAATGGCTAGACAAAAGTGTACTAATAGTTTTGCATCTTGCATCTAAAATATATTCAATGTATTTTATGTGCAATCACATTGAGACAATGTTAATGTGTTATTTTTCCTATCCCTAGTTATTCTAATACCAAGAATTTATTTTTCTACATACAAATCCTTCATAGAAAATGTCTTTGATAATTTATTCTTAAGCTCATTTATATGATGCAAATTAGAGCTGAACATAAGCATGTCATCAACCTATAATAAAAATGTGATATAGATAACGTTATCCAATCTTGTAGAAAAAAATACAATGATCATAATGATATTTTTTGTAACCTTGTTTAACCATAAATTTGTCAAATTTCTAATATCATTGTCAAGGTTCTCGCTTGAGATCATACAAGCTTTCTTTAACTTGCACACTAATTCCTTACCTTTGACCTCATATCCTTGTGGTTGTTGCATAAAAATGCCTTATTCCAAATATCCATGGAGAAAATTTGTTTTTACATCTCATTGTTGAAGATGCAAGTCGTCTGTAGCCACAAGACTAAATTTTTTTTGCATTGAAGTCATCTTAAGAATAGGAGAAAACATTTCATCAAAATCGCTACCTTTTTTTGTGAAAAACCTTTTACCACAAGTCTGGCCTTATATCATTTCTTGCCTCCACATTATTCCTTTAATCTATAAACCCGCTTGTTTGGTAGTTCTCTTTTAGCTTCAGGTAATTCAACTATGTCCTCTTTCATTCCTTTCTCACACTTCTTTCTGGTTCCAACTTGCATTGCTTCTACATAACTTTTTGGCTCACCAAAACTAGTCAATAATATGTAATATTATGAGGGACAAAATTGTTCATGGGGTACACTTATATTAGTACACATTCTTTCAAGAGTTTGAGGTACCTATTGTTGTTTTTATTTCTCAATATTTTCAACACTGATTGTAATATATTTTCTAGAATCTCATCAAGCACTGTGTATTCTCTATTTTCTTGTTCATGTTTCTTTCCTTGCAACTCATATTTATACATGACCCTCTCATTGAATATGAAATTTCTAATCCTAATGATTTTATAATTTTCATAATTCCATAAATGATAACATAAGTCATTAAGTCCATACCCAATAAAAGTACTCCTTGGATTTTTCCTCAAGCATTTTTCTATTCTCAATGTCAATATGGACAAATGCTTCACAACCAAAAGTTTTTAGGAATAATTAATTTACCTTTTTACCCATCCATGCCTCATCTGGAAAACCTACACCTAAGGAACTTGAAGTCCCTCTAGTATCAATTAAACAATAATATTTGTAATATCTACCAAACTGTAATGGAAATCCTAAACACAATCTCATACTTCTTACACACTTCATGATAGTTATGTTCACCCTTTCAGACACATCATTTTCTTGTGGTGTTCCTAGAACCGTCTTTTGTCTACAAATCCCATGGTATGAACAATAATTTTCAAACTCTTTACTGTAGTATTCACCTCTATTATCTTATTTGAGACACGTCAACTTATTTCCTATCTTATTCTCAACCAAAATTTTCTATTTCTTAAAGGTATCAAATACATCAGATTTTAATGCAATGAAGCAGACCCAAGTTTTCCTGGTTGCATCATCAATAAAAGTAACATAATAATAAAAGCACCAAGAGATGATACTTGAGATTGTACCCATACATATAAATATACAAGCTCTAACTTTTTACTCTTCTTTTGCTTCCCAACTTTGAGAAATATGACTCTTTTTTGTTTTCCATGAACACAATTTTCAAAAGAAATCTAAATCAACTTGCTTCAAACTTGACAATCAACTCCTGGAATAGAAAATCGTTATGCTCTTCTCACTCATGTGCCCAAGTCTATTGTGTAATAATGTTCTATTTCCATGTTATATCTATTTGTGTGAAAGATAGGGAAATAGAATAATTATAATTTCCAGTACCTAAATAAAATATACCTACATTTTCCCTTTTTCTATTATTAATTAGCCTTTAGTGACCTTCCATGAATTTTTTGAAAATGTATCTGTGTAACCTTCACTTTTTATTTGTCTTACTAATATTAAATTTCTTCTCAAATAAGGAACATGTTTCACCTCTTTCAGAAACCATTTCTTTTCATTTAGCAATTTTATTTGTGTGTTGCATTTTTTGTCAATTTGACATGGTTGTTCATTACCCAAATACGCTTGTCTAAAGTCAACTTGAACATAATATAGAAAATATTTTTTATGGGGTGTGGCATGAAATGAATCCCCTAAATCTAACACCCATGAATCAATAATATCATGTCAAGAAGATGCATTTTGACCTTAGACAATTATATCATTGGGATGAGATGAGGTATGATGTTTCCAATTTTTTGGATGGGTGTCTTAAGTGACAAAGGGTGAAGGCAGAACATCGTCATTTGAGAAGTATTTTGAAGCCACACTCAATTCCCAAGTAGAAATGGGATATCGTATATCTTGATTTATCATTGGTCTGCCTATGTCTTCACATTATCCTAATGCTATTATGGATTTTGTGTATAAGTTGTCTAAGGTGGCTTAGTTATCCCCTATGAGATCCTCGTATATTGTTACGTATGTAGAAGGTATGTTCATAGAGGATATAGATTGGTTCTTTGGGATACCTGTAGGATCATATTGTATAGAGATCTAGTGTTTACTTTAGCATTGTGGATATCCCTTGAACACGTTTTCAACAATTAGATTAATTTCAATTTTGTATACCATCCTAAGACAAATGGTCAGACAGAGCGAATAAATAAGGTTTGCAAGGATATTATTCATGTGTATATCATGGATCAATAGATTTTATGGGAGGACTAATTATACCTAGTATGGTTTTCCAATAATAATGGGATCCATAGTTCTCTTGGTATGTCTCATTTCCAAGCTTTGTATAGTAGACCATGTTGTGCACCTTTGAGTTAGAATCGATTAGAGGACCCTATTGTTTTGGGTCTACAGATGCTTCAGGATATGGAGCAATAATTTATTTGTATTAGTGAGAAAAGATATATTGGAATTGTTTTTGTTTGAGGTGTTGACATTCATGTTTTTACATTGATGTCAACATATGTTTCAGTTGGATGCTTTAGAAGTTTCAGAAAGACTTGTTATCACAGGTACAAGAAGATTGGCAGTTGCGTACAGACAGTGTACAATGTTTCATCATATGCGATCACAAAGTTATGTAGAGGGAAGTATTTAAACCTTATATATAAGGTTGTTGGATTTCATATTACTATTTGCATGAGTTATAATTGTTTTGGTAAAAACTTGTTACAGTGCAGTTACAGAGGATTATGACAGAGATGGTCTCTGAGTTTTTGAGATAACTTGGATGTGAGCATGAGTTATGGTATGAAATATTAAGGCATGATAGAAGATATATGGGATAACTTTCTTTGTGATTCTTGGGTCATTGGATTCTTAATGATGCCATATTAGGTGTGTGGATTGGCGAAGACCTATTTGGGGTCGACCACAAAGATGTAACGTGCTTAATGATTGGCAAAAAATGAATTATTAATCTTGGCACGTAACTGATGATTTGTATTTGTTAATTACTTGTGTAAGATATCATGTGTATCTTAGCAAGGGTCTATGTAATTGTTTGTGCATTGGGGAAGTCCTAACAAGCTTACCTAATTGCTTTTTGTATTTTTTATAAAGGAAAGTAGTTTCTTGATGTATAATAAAATGTATTGGATGTATTGGATGCTGCGAGCATGTGGATATGAGTTTTGTTGGATGTAGAGCAGTGATTATGTTTTTAATGTACTTCATTAGAATTGTTTAGGCAAAGCAAGTTTCTATTATTTAGTTCATGGTTATAAGTATACTTTTATACTTCTCTTTGGATAGTGGATCCAAAAGGTGGGTTTAACCTTCAGAAGGTGGATTTAACATTCACTTTGGGCAGTGTGCTCAAGAAGTGAGCTCATCATTTTAGTCAACTCCTAAGAGGGTTGAGAAGACTCCTAAAAGGGTCTATCTTTTAACAAGGAATTTGTATCGGATGTAATGATCATCTTCTAACATGGATATAATATTTCTAGTGCATTATTTGTGGGTGTTAATTCCCACCGGGTTTTTTTTTTTCCCTTAACAGTGTTTTCCTCGACAACAAATCATGGTGTTATGAGATATCTTCTTTGTGTGTATATTCTTATTATTTATTATATTGAATTTTTAAGTTTCAAATGGTTGAGATTAGTTAAAATTGTTGCAACACTAATTCACCCCCCTCTCAGTATTTCTTAATCCTAACAATTGGTATCAGAGCTTGAGGCCCTTGGAGAGAAAGCCTAACAACTTGAGGGAGATCCCAACGAATTGAAGCAATATGGTAGAAAATTTTGAAGCAACACTTGAAGACCTGGATAAGGCTAATGCAGATAATGAGGAATTAAAATTCAAACTGAGAAGAGTTGAAGTTTACATTAGGAGGCTTAAGGAGAAACTTGAACTTTCAAGTAAGAAAAGGAAAGAACATGTTGAGAGGATAAAGGAACCTTGGAATAATTCATCTGATCTGATTGAAAAAATTGAACATGAAAAGGAAGCACTGAAGTATGAATGTGAAGTCACTACTTGGCAATTGGCTAAGTAAATTCAGCAAAAGAAAGATGAGAAGAGAAAACTTGAAGAGACCTTAAAGAATGCAAATGTTCGAACGGGAAAAATGCAGCTAGAAATCAATGATGTCAAAACTAGGTATCAAGAATTGGAGAAGTACAATATCATCATTAAGGGAGAAATTTTTGAGACAAAGAATCACATAGAGAAACTTCATGCAAGCAACAACAATATTCATGAACAACTTGAACAACAAAAGGCTGAAGGCGATAAGACTAGAGTTGGTTTTGATGAAGCTGAATGTTCTAAATCTCAAGAAAGACAATCTGAAGGCAAAAAATACGAGGAACCTAATGTGAAAACTAGACCTTTTAGAAGAAGATGCTTTGGATGCAATAAAATTGGTCACATGACGAGGAATTGCAGAGGTAAGACTCTTTATAAGTCCTTTATTGGTTATTGTTTCAATTTCTATGATACAGGCACAAGAAGGAAGAATGTAGAAAACCTGATCAATCATCGAAGAAGTAAGATTACACCAGTGAGGAAAGAGCAACTAAGATCACATGTTATAAGTGCAACAACTTTGGGCACATTGCAAGAAATTGTAGGTTACGGGTTAATCAAAACATACCACCACCTACATGTTAAAAATACAATAATCAAGGACACAGAAAATTTTAACAGATATAATGGACCAGCGAGCAACAAGAAACTCCTGACATTGATAAAGAGGCACATTGGTGATGCTGGTAAGAATATGGTTGAGTATATAGATGAGCTCAATAAAAAGTTTACAAAGGAAGGAAACAAGGACAATTATAAAGTATGGAAACAAAAGATTTAGAGTTAATCTAAGGGTCAGGGAGAGTCAATAGATGCTACTCAATCTTTTCCTGATGTTAGCATTACCACATTAGCCTAAATGGCCAATCATGGCCTTATGGGGAGATTTGGAGAAATATAATAGTCTATTATCTAGCCCCTTATTTATAGATTTAGATGATGCAAGGTTAGATACATGTACAAGGATATGTGTGGAAGCTACATACTTGGTCACAAGGTCTGAAAGGTAACATAGTTTGATCGCCTAGAACTTCATGGTTGACTAGGAATGAAACAAATTTTTAAAATGTATTGGGAAATGTCTCATAAGTACACTATGAGCTTTAAGTATGATTACTTAGTCATTTTTAGCATCATTCAAGCACTTGTGAAGAACAAAGACCAGACCATTCTTGTGGACTTGGATGTTGCTAAGAAATTCTCCAACCATATTGAGGAACAGAACAAGCTAATTGATAAGGTTGAAGTAGTAAAGGATAGTATTGATGGAAAAGAAACTGAACTAAAGGAGGATAAGATCAAATTAACTATAGATTAAGAAAAGAATATGATAGAGAGATAAGAACATAAGTTAGAGAGGAATGCTAATGTATTAGAGAGGGTAGTTGACAGAGTGAATAAAAACCTACCCTTACCTTTCATTTTTCGAGGAACTGATACTGCAAACAACTTGAACAAATTCTTGGATGACTTTTATATCCATTTCACAACCTTGGAGAAGGTCGCAACAGACAAAGTAGAGAAAGAATATATGTAGAAGAAGATGACAGAGGTGTGCAAGTCAATCACCTGGGATGTAAAATTTTTAGAGATTACTATACAGGAGATCAAAACCCTGTATCAGTCAAGGAAAGAAGGTATATTAGATGGATGTGAAGTCTGCATTTCAGAATGGTGATCTAGAGGAAGAGTTCTACAATGAGTAGCCTAGTGGTTTTCTTTTGACAGATAATGGGGACATGGTTTTCATATTGAAGAAGGATTTTTATGGTCTGAAACAAGCTCCTAGAGCTTGGTATGCTTGGTTAGACATGTATTTATTACATCTTGGTTTCAGAAAAGGTAGTGAAAATAGTAATCTATATTTGATAACTTGTGAAGATGGAATCTTGATTGTTTAAGTCTTTATGGATGATATAATCTTTGGAGGAAATGATGAAATGAGTAAAAAATTCCATGAAGAAATGAAAAGTGAATTTGAAATTTATATGATTGGTGAAATGAAGTTCTTCCTTGGTTTGCAAATTACTCAAAGTAAACATGGTATTTTTATTTCTCAAACCAAGTATCTTAAGGAGTTTCTAAAAAGTTTGGGATGGAAGATTGTAAACCTGTTGGAACACCCATGGTTACAAGATGCAATATTACTACTACTGATGAATCTCAAAGTGTTTTTCAGACAAAATACAGGTCCATGATTGGAGGTTTGCAGTATTTAACTCACACTAGACCGGACATAGCTAGTGCAGTTGGAATTATTGTGAGGTTTCAAGTTGATCCTAAGGAGACTCACCTTGCTACAATTAAAAGGATATTCAGATATTTGAAAGGGACACCAGAATATGATTTATGGTATGAAAAGTATGATGATTTTACATTACTTGCTTATACTGATGTTGATTGGGTAGGAAGTTTTAATGATAGAAAAAGCACCAGTGGTGGCAAATTTTTCCTTGGAAATAAGTTGGTTTCATGGTTAAGTAAGAAGCAGGATTGTATATCCTAATCTACTACTAAATAAAAATATGTAGTTGTTGTTATAAATTGCACATAGATTTTTTGGATGAAATAGATGCTAAAGGACATTGGGATAACCTTTGAAGAGCCAGTGGTTATACATTGTGATTATACAAGCACACATACATGTCAAAGAATTATGTTATGCATTCAAAGACTAAACATATTTAAATCAAGTATCACATTTTGAGAGACAAGGTTGCATAAAAGGAATTCAGATTGGAGTACATCAGTACAAAGGAGAAAATAGTAGATATATTCACTAAACCTTTGCCAAAATATGGCTTCGAGTATCTCAGAGGTATTCTTGGGGCGAGAATCCCTCATTGTGAGAACTAGATGATGTAGGAATGCATCAGTCTAGTAGTTATTAGAGCTATATTATTCTCTGGACTTGATGCTTGGATCTACTTCTCAGGTCGGGGAGTGATCGCAAGAACACAACATAGCATATTTGGGTGATCAAGCACCTAGTTTGTTTTAGGTATGAAGATTTGAAAATGCTACACCTTGCATAGCTGGGATGCACAGAAAAGGAGAAAATCTATGACACCCTTTTCCATTGATGTCAAAGGGGGTATATAAGTGAAAAATCCCTACTGTCTTTGGGGGATCCGTGAAGAGGATATTGATAAAGTTGTATTAAGAAGGTTACTTTTGGGTTATGGATTTTCACATATGGTTCCATCAATGCCAAAGAGGGAGATATATATAGGTGTGTGTGAACATATACATATATCTATATCTATATCTACATCTATGAGTAGACACACTTCACGAGTAAATGTTTGAGTGATGGAAAGTACCAGACATCAAATCCATCTAACTTCATAGGTCTGACCATGCCTATAATATCCTCGATGATGGTTGATTATAGTTATTCATACAACCAATTCATGCTATCCAACCTAATTTATGCTCCTACTCTTGGGAAAAAATTACCATGTTACATATACCTATCTGCTTGGTTACTGTGTGGTAATATCCGACTACCCTTGCATATTGTGATAAGATCAATAAGGAGCATTTTTACATTAATATTTATCTACATTTTTTGTAATTTAATGTTTAAAATAAAATATCAAATAAAAATTAGTATAATGTATTGCCTGACAACTTAATATTATTTACCGACAAATATGTCATATGGATGTTTAATTAATTTAAATATTATAATTTCTTTGGTGTTGGATTATAAAAGTTTACTTTATAATTTGGCCCAAGTTACTTTATGGTATTCAAATATTTTCAAAAGTGCACCCCTTTTATTATGTAAAATCCCAATTTCAAAACACTTGTTATTTCTCAAATTGCTTGAAGTCCAAAAACCCTCTTGTTGAAGAATTAGATTTTTTCTTGGATTGGGAGTGTGTGTTGGATATATTTTTGGGTATTGGCGTTGGCATTATGATGAATTTTGGTAAAGAAATGATGAGTTTAAATTTTTCATTGCTGGTAACTTATTAATTATATTTCTTTTGGTGAATAGGTTACCCTAACCGATTGACATGATGAATAGGTGAAGCGAATATGCTAAGTGTTCTGATAGGTGAACAGGAAGACAAAACAATTTTGAGTTTTGAGCAACGCTTGAGATGGTGATAATATTGTGAGATGCGATCATAATCAGAGACTTATTATGACCAGAGGAGTACATATTTATGACAACGACAGTTAATTCAACAATTTGTGATAGTTAGTTTTTCTCTGAATGTTCTATGTGAGCTAGTTGAGTTACCGATTGATACCTGATGGTCAGATGGTTAAGGAACTTAAGTTAATGCCTATGTTTTGTATTAGTTGGTATTACATTTTTGGGCTGACATGTGAATATTTATTGATGCAAAAGTTTCATGAATTAAGTCAAGTGAGGGACGACTTAAGAACAAATATAAAAAGGGATACTAAATCAGAGATTTAGGGGTGTTGATCATGTTTTTTAGGGTTGAAATCAAGGATAGAGATTGTGTGTTGCGTCAAGTGATCAAAGATTGGATTGGATCTTATAGGCAAGAAGTTCCATTCAAAGATCAATGATTTGAGTTCATTGATCAAGGCTACCACAAGAGGTTAGCAAAGGTTAAATCCCTTAACAGGGTGGATCCTAACAGATCTACCTGTGTAAATCCTCTAACAAGGTGACTTCTGAGAAGGAGTTGAAAATCATCTAGCAAGGTAGATCCTAACATATCTTGTTGTACTTATAATAAGGTACTAGTAACTTCTAACAGGGTGAGCCCTTAGCAGGGTATTGTAAGCTCTTAACCAGGAAACCCTTCTATCTACAGTGAAGTGATTGTGGGTGTCATCCCAGCCGTGGTTTTGTCTCTCTGACAAGGGTTTCCACGATAAAATTTGTGGTGTTATGGTTTATGATTATGTGGTTGATTGATTACTTTACTTCTATTTCATAGTTACAGTTACCTATTTGATTTTTTGGAAGTTACTTAAAGAGCATAATCAGATATGTGGTTGAATTAGCATATTTTATATTTTCACAAATTCACCCCCCCTCTCATTAATTCTATATATTAACAATAGGTATCAGAGCTAAGTTAGCTGAAGAAGTTTAACAACTTGGGAGAGATCCTTAAGGGAGATATTGAGTTTTTGTTGGGATTAATGGGAAGTATGTACTAAGAGGGGAGGGGTGAATCATTACCTCTAAAATTTTTATATCCTTTAATCAATTAACCTTTGTGTAATCAATTGTATATCCATTCAATCTGATCTATACTATCTTGATGTGAGTTATATCAATCCATAACATTAACATACATGTGAACATTCATGAAAGTAATTGACACATAACACAAGATATGATATCACAGAAAACTCATGTTAGGAAGTAAAAACTGTGATGAGGATGGCACCCACAAAACCTTCACTATCTGCAGATTGGAAGGGGATGGTTAAGGCTTACAATTTGATCACTTTTGATGATCTACCATGTTAATAGTATCGGTGGAGACTTGTTAAAGTCTACTCTGTTAGGAGCTTTAGCAACACTATTGAGTGTGCACTCGGTTAAGAGATTTGTTGTTGGATTGTTAAATCCACCTTCCTTGAAAGGATTTTTACACTTTGCTCCACTTGTTAGAATGATAGAAAATTACAAATTTCCCTAGGAAATGCAATCTCCTATTGCTGATACAGATCCAATTTAGTTAAAATGAAAAATATTATCACCTAATTATGATTGAATAATACCTTTGATTCTCGGTAGCCTCTATTCTTGGTTCTGATAACCAAATTCCCCTTTTGTTGTTTTGGTTCTTGAAACTCTCAATTTGATCCATAGATGTGCTCGTTGGCTTCATTCATGTTCTCCTCTCTCTTCACATCCTTTTTCATCCATGTATAATTAATGATTGCATCATCTATTTATTAGATGGATTGACATCATCAAGTTTTGAGAAAAACAATGTTAACTCTAAGATCAGGTTTACAACTTGTACCTAGATCTCCTAGTCTATGTGTTTTAAACCAGTTAGATTGATTAAAGCACTTACATTCATGTTAATTGTCCCTAAAGAAATGGATTTAAAACAAATAAATATCCTATAAATAGAATAATCTTGCTTTATCTAATGTGGAAGTCAGATACACTTTTTGCAGGTTGCAACTGACTTTCAATTTCTGTCTGTCGATTATGCTCTGACTGTCTCGTCGGTTTGCACTTTATCTTGCACTTCGGGTTCCTCTTTATCTTTTTGTTTTGCAATTTCATTTTACACACTAAGTTGTGTCGTCGGTCTTCTTTACACTTAGTCATCTTCGGTGATCTCTTTCTATCTGATCTTCGGTTTAGAGTACATAGTTTTTCTCACTTATTAATTATATGACGTTGATATTAATTATTAAGTTAGTCGTACTCTATTTTCCACTTAAGCTTTCTCTTAGGTTAGATTTTTCCTTTTTTAGGGTTTCATTCACCTTTAAGTTTGAATGCTTGTAATTTTTTTTGCATACTCTTTGAATACATTTGAGCTCTCACTTTTTGAGCATAGAAGGGTTTTTGCTTTTTCTGTCGTTGGCTTCATTCTTTGTAACAGGTATTTTGCATGCAGGTGTTCTTGGCAAGCTATGAAGTTAGATTTCTCAACTACTACATGGTATCAGAGCCATTCTTCTGCTACCTGTTTGGGTTCTTTTGAAGCTATGGATCTAGCACTTTTTTCTCTACTTTCTTCTATTGTTTCTATTGGATCTGGGGAGTCCCATTTTTTTTGGTGCACCTTGGGCAAAAAATGACCTCACAGTTGCGTTTGGAAGGCCCAAAAACCCAAGAATCCATATAAAATATGACCTATTTGGCCTCCGGAGCATATGGGAGAAATTTCTTGGCCTACTAGGGTCGTACGGGCACGCAAATAAAAAAAATTTCATTTTTTTCGCCAAAAAAATAAAAAAAAATGATTTAACATAATTCCTCTAGCGTTAATTTTCTCCCGCCATCGGCGCGCCGCCCCTAGCCCGTGCACCACCCTCCGGCCACCGCGCCGCCACCAGACCCCGCCGCCTCCGCCGCGCCGCCCGGCCGCCACCGCCGCTCGGCCCGGCCGCCACCGCTGCCCAGCTCGACCGCCACCACCACCAGCGCTGCCGCCCATCGGCCACCTTTGCCCACCGGACGTCCCGTGACGGCCATACGGCCGTCAAAATTATTGTCGGGACTGTGTTTTTCCAGTGACCATGTATTTTGGGCGTACCTGTGCCTTTTTGGCTCTACAGGGCTCATACAGACTCAAATTTTTGACTTCTATATATTGTCAAAGCTCTTTCCGAGCTCGTTTCTCTCATCTAGGTCTCATTTCCTAATTTTTCCATTTTCTTGCTAGATTTTGCAGTCAAAGATGCACCTTGTTTTGTGCCCTTGCTCTGCTTCTGGAACTCAAGTTTTTTTCTCATTTCTTGTGCTTTCATAGTAATTTGTGGTGTATGAGGGATAGTATTATACATTGTGGGGGGGTGCATTTTAATTTCTACAATTTCCTTTAGAAATACCCTTCTACTTCCGTCTTATTCTTCTCTCAATGTCAGACCCCTATGTGACTCGGCTGACACCACATAACTACCACACATGGAAGCCACAAATGACCAGACTCCTCATGTCATGAGGTTCATGGTCCTGCATGGATGCGGCATAGCCATTTCTACCGAGGCCTTATGAGGCTCTTATGCATAGAAATAGGATGGATGAGGCAATGGGCCTCATTGCCATGAACATTTCAGATGGGTTGTTGTTCCACCTGGATGGTCTGACCACACCTAGGGATATGTGGGAAAAGTTTTCCACCTTGTTTGGCACAATGAATCAGTTCAGGGTTCTCTAGATAGATGCAAAGTTCACCTCCTTGGTACCTGAATCATTCACCAACATTGAGGACTTCCTGATGAAGTTCAAATCTCTTTGATCTATTTTACAGGTTGCTAGAAAGACGAAGTCAGATGATGAGTGTATCTTTTGATACTCTCAAAGCTTCGTGGTCCTTATCAGATTTTCACTTCTACCTTCTACTCCACTAGGATGCACTGGGTGCACGTCATGTTATGCCCTCTTTTGAGACCTTCTGTGACAGGTTAACTCATGAGCAGTCCAAGCTCAGTCAGATGGATTCTCTTACAGGTTCACAGTCACATGCATTTCTTTCCAAGTCATCTCATGATACACAGAAGCCGAAGCCGAAGTAGATATTTGATTCCTCTTCTCAGCACTCTACTGGCCCACCATCTTCTTCTAAGAAGGAGAAACAAAAGACTCAGAACCCTACTTGTTCCTATTTTCAGAAGGGGCCCCATGATGAGTTACAGTGTTTTCAGAAGAGATTTGATGGCTATGAGAAAAAAATTGCAGATTTGCAAGCTCTCCTTCAAAAGAGCACTATTTCCTCTCCATCCTCTTCCACCTCATAGGGATCTGATTTTCAGTATTCTGCCTCATCTTCGACATCTGGACAGGATTTTGGACAGGGTCATGCATTATAGGCTTCCGTTGCATCCCCTTCACAGGTCCCTTGGATACTTGATTCAGGTGCTTCTCACCATATGGCGTCTTCTCTGGAGATCTTCTCTTCTATTGAGGCCTCCCCTATTCCCCACATTCTCATGGGGAATAACACTGTTATGCCAGTCTACGGGAAAGGTCTTGTACACATTCAGGATGACACATTCAATGATGTATTATATGTTCCATCTCTATCTGCAAACCTTCTCTCGATTTACTAGATTGCACACAGTGGATCAGGGAAGACAGTTGAGTTCACTCCAGATTCGGTCTTCATTCGAGATTGTGTGACAGGTGGAATTGTTGCTATAGGGACAGTTGATCATTCCACCTGTCTCTACACCTTTTCTCACTTTGGTCCACCATATCCATCATTGGAGCACAACTCTCCTTTTCCGCGAGAGCATCAAGTGGTGCAGTCAGGTCACTTGAACCTTTGTGCTGTTCCTGAGACCACTGCTGTGACTACCACACGACATCTTGTTGAGGTTCTTTCTCTTCAGCAGGACTCTTCTTCAGTGCTGCTAGACCCTCCAGCTCCATTCATCGAGCCACCAGGTGCAGTTGTTGAGGATTCTACAGAGGACACTCATCTCCTCTCTCATGATAATGTTAGCACACCTGTCATATCACTTGCATTGGGGATTCCATTTCAGGATCCTTGTGTCTTCTCATTTGAGCATTAGCTCGGCATTCCAGTGACACCTCATCTTTCAAGGTCACCTCTTCAGTGCTCACTTCCTTTCACTCCTTTGTATTGGAGTCATGGTGGGTTGTTCATTGATCTAGGGGTTCTTTCATTCTGGGGGGCTTTGGAGCCTTGAACCTCTCTCATGGGGGGTTGGCAGCATGCATTGTACTCATGGCTTTGAGAGAGTCTCTTGAAGTCATACTTTGTCTTTTGTTTGCTTTTATATCTCTTTTTGGAGAGGATTTTTTCCCACTGGGTTTTCTCCTTTATCTTCGGTTCACAGAGATTTCCTTGTATTGGGTACTTGATTAGGCCTTGTTGCCGGGACCCATCTCTTGCTTTCAGAGCTGTGCTAGGTTAGCTTACCTCCTGAGCTTCGCTTAAGGGGGGGTGTTAGAGTACATAGTTTTCCTCACTTATTAATTATATCATATTGATATTAATTATTAAGTTAGTCATACTCTATTTTTCACTTAAGCTTTCTCTTAGGTTAGCTTTTTCCTTTTTTAGGGTTTCATTCACCTTTAAGGTTGAATGCTTGTAATTGTTTTTGCATACTCTCTGAATACATTTGAGCTCTCACTTTTTGAGCATAGAAGGGTTTCTAATTTTTCTGTCGTTTGCTTCATTCTTTGTAACATGTATTTTGCATGTAGGTGTTCTTGGCAAGCTGTGAAGTTGAATTTCTCAACTTCTACACTCTTGTCCTGTCTTTCGGTGTATGCTTACCGAAAGTGTTATTTTCATACTAATGGAAAATTAATGTCATCAATCTCCCCCTTTGACATTAGTATCAAAAACTGATATGTGCAGAATAATAACAAAATGTTAAGTATATACAACATATATAATCCTTAGTCATTTCATGACTCCCCCTATGTATATGTTGGTATATCTATACATATGATATCTTTCCTTCTGCATATCATTTTCCATCTATATATATCATTTCCCCATTTTTTATACTCATATCATTTCCCCCCTTTTTTTATATTAAGGGCAAAGGTCTATACCTTATAATTTATCAAAAATGTGGGAGTGTAAATACTTCATGTCTTCCATCATTTTCTCTCATTTTTCTTTTAGGTTCTCCAGAGCCATGTGCTCAAGTGTGATCTTGGAGTGCATGTCATAGATGTTGTCTGCTACAGACATCTCGGGAGTTGCTATCAGTTGCCTTTCTGAAATGATGTGTTGTTGGAGCAGTGTAAGGTTCGATAGAAGTTGAGCTTGGAGCTCGGTGACTTCTTCCCTGAAATGTGTTTCTGCTTCCCACAGTTCTTGCCTTAACCTTTTTATCTCTATGATTTTCTCATAATGCAACTTAACTGCATTGTCTCCATCAGTGGTTAATCTTTTTGCACTGTATGCTAGATCTGTATCTAGCTTTGCAATGTTGTCACTATTCTCTTTAGTGAACTTTTCTAATGTGCTCAATTGTTGAATCAAGTTAATAGCTTTAGTTATGATTGGATCTAATTCAGCAATGAATTCTGATAGCTTTACCTTATTGACAGCCACTTCTTGGCTGATGCTTTCAATGAGCTTCTGCTGGTACCTCTTCTCTTCTCTCTCCTCAATTACCTTCTTAGCATCAATATTTTAAGTTGTTATTTCTTTGGTGAGAGTGGCTAATTGATCTAGAATGGTCTTGTTCAGATCAATATCAACATCGGGTACAATGTGCAAAATGTCTTGTGTTGTCTCCAGTACCATGGAGTCTCGGTGTTGTTTCTTCTGAAGACATTATATTTTTCCATTAGTATATGCAAGGAAAAACATGATAAACACCATCGATTTATACTACACTGACAGACAGGGCACAACACTACTTGACGCCAAGGTTACCGATACTACCAAGTAGAAAGCATCCCGACAAACACTATTCAGTGTTACCCGATGACAAAAAGGACAAGGGAACCCAACGAATAACCAACAGTGCAACCTGATGAAATAGTCAAGAGTGGAACCCGAAAGATGAAGGGAACCTGACAATCAGTTCAAAGAAGGAACACCGACAGACTTTCAGTTCACACCAACGATCAAGAACCGACAGTCAGTTACATCCCGCAAAAAGTGGATCTGACTTTCCACGTCAGATAAATCACTGAAGTTTTATATTTAGCTTCTTGATTTATTTTAAAACCATTACGCATGGATAAATAAATGTATTTATTATTGTTTCACTACTACATTTGACCTCATTTTTCTACCAAAAATTTTGACCATCAATTAAAAAGATTTAGGTTGGTCAGATTATAGAAGGAAAACTTTTTTTTTTTAATCCATGCACGTGTTAGTCAAAATTTCGACCAATACCATGTAGGTCAAAATTTTGACCAAAATGGGCATAACTTTAAAAAGAAAAAAGATTTAGCATCTCATTTCATTGTTTGGGTTTAAGTTGGGAGCGCGAAGGAGGTAGAGCCTAAAAAAGATTTTGCATCTCATTTCATTGTTTGGTTTTAAGTTGGGAGCGTGAAGGAGCTGGAGCCTGCGATTGTTTGAAGTTTTACTTGGTGAGAGTAAAAGGAGGACTGCCTTCCTATGAGGGTTGCCACTGTGGTTTGGTGTAAAAGGAGGATCGCCTACCTGCGAGCTGTTGCCACTATGATTTGGTTTAAAAGGAGGACCGCCTGTAAGGATTTCCTTACTCTGCATTTGTTTGGCATTGTTTTATTGGTTACCTACTTAGGGCCCGTGAGAAATGTGCTAGGGCATCATGTATTTGGTATTTTCTGGCACGTTTTTAACCTTAAAACTAGGGTATTCGACTTTCTATAATCAGTTTTCTATGGACTCTTTTAGACCAGGTGTGACTGTATACACACTATGGCTTCAGAAGTGCTTAAAAAGACCACAAATAAAAAAGAAACCATAGACTCCTTGCACTCCAAAGACTCCAAACCTTCATCA
>MU224010.1:3379061-3393946 GCA_018584345.1 Thuja plicata
TTATAGCTTCTCACTTGGTTCAAGACTTGTTTGTTAGAGAGAAAGAAGCAATTTGTTATTGGTCCATCTTCTATTGAAGCCGAGTACCAAAACTGAGGCTATTTGGTTTCAGAATTTTTTTTTTTTTTAAATTCAATTTTTGTCAAAATTTTGACATTAATTGGTCGAAAGCTTGCGTCGTGGGTTTGGCATCCTGGTCAAAACAGAAAGAGTTTGGTCGAAATGTTTCGACCATTCTGTGTCAAAATTTTGCATCATGGGTTTGGCATCCTAGTCGAAACAGAAAGAGTTTAGTCAAAATATTTCAACCATTTTGTGTCAAAAATCTTCAAACATTTCGACTAAATTTGGTCGAAACTTTTCGAGCATTTCGACGAACGTTGGGCGCAGTTTTGAAAAATAATGCGGGCGTTTGAATATGCTAATTTTGACCAAGTTTGTGTAGAAATTTTGACGTTAACAAGAATGTGTTGATCGTTCAACGATAAAAATACCAAAAAAGCAATTTTTGGGTCTTTCGACCAATCTGCGTAGATAATTCGACCAATTTTCATCAAAAATAGGGGCCAATTTTACGAGTTTTTTTATCAGTTTAACTATTTCAAAACATGAAACTAAAGGATCAAGGTCAAGTTGTATACCTTGGATCTAGAGTTAACATTGTAATGCGTGATTCTAAAATAGGTCAAATACTTGTATAAATAGATGCTCAATCAATTGTGAACATGTTGTTCGATGATGATTGTAGCCACTGAGAGCATCTAAGGATCAGACAAGAGAATTCATGTAACGACACATACAAAGATCAAATCATTTGCCAAGAATAGAACACAGGCTACCAAAGAGCAGGAAAAGGTATTAATCAATCACTATAGGTGATATTCATATACTGTGAGCTTTAACGGATCTGTAATCAGCAATTATAGATTGCATACAGTCAGGTCAAACATATTGTACACATTCTATCAAGTGGGGTACACTTAAGAAATCCTTTCAAGGAAGGTGGACTTAACAGTCCTATTGTAAATCTCTTAACCGAGTGCACACTTCATGAGTGTTGCTAAAAGATCTTAACATAGTAGATCCTAACATGTCTCCAAATTAATACTCCTAATAGGGTAGATCATTAGAAGTGATCAATTGTAAGCCTTTACCGACTCCCTTCCATTCTGCAGACAGTGAAGTTTTGTGGGTGCCATCCCCACCACAGATTTTACTTCCCAACAGGAGTTTTCTATGATATCATATCTTGTGTTATGTGTCTATTACTTTCATGAATGTTGCATACAATTAAGATTATGAATTAATAATACATGCATAAGAAAGAACATCAGATATGGTTGGTAATATAATAAAGATTGATTACTAAAGATGAAAGGTGAAAAGTGTTAAAAGTTTTAGAGGTACTGATTCACCCCTCCCCTCTCAGTTTACTTCCCATTAATCCCAACAATTGGTATCAGAGCTAAGTCTCTTCTTGGAAAGATTAAAGGCTTAAGAGAAAAGATCATACAATGGAGAAGTACAAACTTGATGAATTTTTGAGAATAAAAATCTTGAAATTCATATGTTCTATGAACAGTATAAAGAAGCTAGAATCAGTATGAGACAGTTGTTGGATGAAAGAAAGAATATGGCATCTCGCTATAATGAGACAGACTATCTTGAAGAAGAGATTCTAGATTTATTTGAGTCTTCAGGATCAAATACAAGCAAGGCATCAGATACATCAGAAGAAAGCATCACAAGCCTAACTGAGATCAATCTACATCTGGCTGGACAAGTCAAATCTCTACAAATCTGTCAAGAGACACAAATGGTAAGAATGATTGATGTCATGAACAATGCAAGGCAAGCTAAACATGAAAGAACTCTAGCTATTGATGACAGAAGAAAGATCAAAGACAAGCTACAAGAAAAGGAGTCTGAGATACAAAGACTTACAGAGCATCACCATGAGGTAACAAAACAGATTATTCTTATGAGTCAAGAAGAAAATAGAATGAATGTGGAACTCGTTGAAAGAATAAAGATTATCGGTGAACTAAGAGAAGAAAATGAAAAACTAAAGCATGAGGCTAGAATTCAAAAACAACATAATGACATGATTAAGAGAGCTGAAGAAAGTAAAAAAAGGATGGATGAATTCTTGAATGCACAAAGAAGACCCAACACCAACACTAGACTAGGGTACACGGAGCATGGAGAATCATCAAATGAAGTTGATCCAAAAGATCCCTACACCAATCCTAGACCAAGAAATCTAACATGAAATCACTGTGGAAAGCAAGGCCACATCTCAAATTTCTGCAGGAGCAAAGAAAAAGGTATTCCTAAATCTATATTTACATTCATAGGACATTGTTATAATTGCAGCAAGAAAGTACATAAAGCATATGAATGTAAATCAAATGTGAAAGAACCAAAGAAGGAAACCTATATGGACAAGTATTGTCTCACCTGAAAAATGCATGGGCACACATCTCTGGAATGTAGGAAGAAGAAAATTGAAGCATGGAAACCCAAAAATGAAGAAAATGCATACAAATTGAGTAGGGTCAGTAATTCATATGTTTGGGACTACAATACATGGATAAACTACACAACATGTGGTAGATATGGTCACATTGCTACAAACTGCATGAGAACATGGACCAAAAGTTCTAGAGGCTGGACCAACCCGGGAATGGAATGTTTGCACTGTCATAAGGTTGGACATCTAAAGAAGGACTACAGAGATCGAATAACAGAAACCGCCACTTTTGCAAATGGTAACACCATAGAAGACATCAAGAAAATGAGAAAGCAAATGTGGAGGAAAGCTTCAACCATTGAGGAAGCTAGACCAAGCAATGCAGTAGGTGACACTTCATCCCATGGATCTGATGACATCACCACCCCCGCCTAAAGATGAACAAGTATGGAACTGCATTACACCAAGTCATATTTTGCATCAATTCTATTATACAAATTGATAGATAGTCAAAATCTGCATGAATAAAGATGCATAATATGTTACTTGTTACAATTTTTAGAAATCAACCCCGTCAGTAAATACATACCAAAAATCATCGGTGAATATAAAGGATGAGATGATTACACTTGCCGAGAATTTTTGGTCAACACTAAAAAGGGCTAAGTTTCTAATGTAACCCGACACCCGTCGCTAAGGAAGAAAATTCACAAAGTTGTCTTGACACAACACCGATATCCATCAGTGAAAGCAACAATCTTAACAGCCATCTCGAGCATCCTATTAATACCGAGAATGTTATTTGAGAGTATTCTTGATGAACTCCATCTTCATGACCCGACGAGTTATTGAGCATTTATGATAGACTTAGGGAAAAAGTCTATAAATACTTGATGGAAGCACTTCATTTCTCACACGCAATTTGAGAAGAAAGAGCAGAGCGAAAAACAAAGATATAAGAGAACATTTAGCAGAGTGAAAAATAGAGCTATAAGAGAAAATTTAGCAGATCGACCTTGACTCAAGCCAACGCACTCCAAACAGATCACTCACCAGTTACATGGATTGAAGTAAGTACCGAGCGCACCGAACAACTCTGTTGCTATTTTCAGAAAAGCTCTAAATTCAAAACATGATGGCAACCACTTCAAGAACAATAAAGTTGAAGAATGATAAGAAGAATATCGTTAAGTTGATAAAGAATAGCACTTGTGTGGAACCAAAGTACAAGATATGCCCAGAGATTGCATCGCAACCCGATGAATTTGGCGCATTTTCAAAAATTCCACCTAGGGTTTTGCTGATAGAAGACGTAAGGTCCTACATTCACTACAAGATCGCTAAAATTGGTGATCTAGAGATAGATCAAGCTTACAAGAAGTTGTTTGATACACAAGGGAACCTGAAGGAAGAGCACAAACACTTACAGGTAAAAGGGATAACAATGCCCTATATTTCCTGAGGGTTTTCAAAACCGACTGGATTAGGTTAGTTTTGAGCAGAATGCACAACCAGAAGTTATGGTTGGATGAACCTAAGAATATCACAAAGGATGTGTTACATGCTATATTAGGTTACCACATTACTGACAAACCTGAGGCACACAAGCATCCCTCTCGGTCAGAATTTGAAAAACTCACCAATGTTGTGTGGGATAACAGAGGACTTAAGGTGAACACCATCACCGAAGAGGAATTGAGGTTCGGTGCATGTGTGATAGGTTACAAAATCCTCCAAGAAAGCAGGCTAAACAACATAGAATCAACAACAGTAAGCACAACTTACAAGATAGTAACGCAGGGAATACAGATGGATCTATGTGAGATCCTGTTGAAACAACTTGATGAGAATATGACAACAATCAGGTCTACAAAGACAAACACATGTAAGTTCAGTTCACTTATCATGTTTATATTCTTTTTTTTCAAGAACACTTTCCTTCAGTTGGCAAAGTAAAGTGGGACACTACCAAGCCAGTCACATTGCAGATTAGTGACCTTATCAAGTCACTAGGTGACAACTTTTATTTAGTGATGACTGAATACTTCCTTGACTTCAAGGAAAAGATGATGGAAAGAGTGAGGATCCCTAAATAGCTGATTGAAAAACATAGGGATGAAATATGTTTCATGGTGGATTCATATTTCACTCACATTAAACTAGTTGTACCAAGGACGGCCTGGTTAGCACCTCTTGACTATGAGATTAACATAGATCAAGCAACAAATGTAATTGATGCATTGCTGAATGAACCACTTGATAGTAAAAAACCAAGATTTGGGACATATGAAGAGGCCAAGTCCAAGATAAAAAATAGGCCTAGTAATCAAGAAGATTGTCAACAAGAAAAACAAGATGGTGAAGAATCTTGAAAAGATGTTGTCGGCAATGAGGAGGAGAAAGAACAAATAGAGGAAACCGAGGAATAGGGTACCATCAGTGAAGAGAAACATGAGCAAGAATCAAATTCTGAGGCCACTAAATCTGACACACCTCCACCTCCTACAAAGAAACCAAGAACCACAGTGGCTTGGAGAACAAGAAGTCAAAATGTAAAAGCCACTACACCTCTCAAGAAAGGTCAAGTGAGGACCTATAAGAGGAAGCAACAAACAGAGAAGAAAACTGTAAAACAAACACCTACCAAAATAAGGAAAAGACCGGTTAGGACCAAAGTTGACATGGAAGATTCAAAAGAGGATGAGCCTGATGTAGAGAAGAAAATCTCAACCCCTAGAATAATGGATGAAATTGTTGATTCAATTGCTACAACCGGTACAATGACTGATAGGAAAATTAGATAGTGGGCAAAAATGGAGCCAGAGGACCAACATAAAATACAAGATGCAATAATTAGGGAAATGGTCAAGTACAAATATGTATCAATTGAGTTTATTAACAAAATACCCAAAGAACTGGGTGACATAATTTCACAACAATGGTTTTATGCTTTGCATACATAAAAGGAAGCAAGGGAGAGGGTACTTGTCACACTCATACCTCCCGAATAAAAAATGGAAGAGATAAAAGAGATAATGAAAAAGCATTCAAATAAATTTGTGGCAAAGATAAGAGATTACAAAGTGCTAGAGGATAAATTTATAGAGCTAGATAGCATGACAAATGCTAAAAGGAGACAAATCCTAGATCTACCTGCAGAATCCACAAGTTGTGAGAATCAATTACTTCTCACCGACACAACTCATGTAGAGGAGTAGAAAGATAAAGCAAGTCCTAAGCACATTGCTTTGGATAATGTGGATAATAATGAGCCCATTGACTTGGACAAAGTCATGAATGATTTTAACATTCAAGACATCACTCATTATGATTCTGATAAAGATCCACATAAAGAAGATGATGTCATTTTCATATCTCTTAAGGATCAAAACAAGAAATGATAATTGGATACATAAGGAAATAAGAACATGGATGTTACTAATGAGATATGGCTAGACACTTCCATTATTGACATCACAGTACTGAACCCTGCAGATCAAATACAAAAAGATGAAGATGTCATTGCTCAACAGGATCAAACCGATGAGCAGGACACAATTCTAGATGCAGCACAAGTGGGCACACAGAATAACATGTCAGTATTGATGAAGGCCATCAATCTGCTAGAAGGAAATGAAGAGTCAAATACAGCAAATACAAGCATACCCAAAGACAAGGGTGATGCAAAGATAAAGGATACCACAGATGAATCAAAGGATACAACTGCAAATCAAGCTGCAACTGATGATAAAAAAGACAAGTCTATTGATCAGAATAAAGAAGAAGAACAACAAGTAGAAGAGAAAAAGCAGAAGGAGAAGAGTGAAGAAGCAAAGACAGATGAACAAGAGAAGAAAACATAAGAGAAATCTGCTGAAACACCCAAGGTTGATGGAGAGACATCTTCACCAAACCGACAGGTGAACCCCAAGCAAAAAACACAAGAAGCTTCATCTACAAAGCCTTCACCGAGCGCCTCAGAGAAAAAAAATGAACTTGCAATGGTAGTTCATACATTTGCCTCTACTCAAATCTCAAGGAAGAAGAAAAGCAAGAATAAGAATCAAGTCACTCTGGATGAAATAATTGAGATTCCAGTATGTGATCATAGAACATTGGATCCTACTAAATTAACAAAGTATGCAAGACTTTGTGAAAGGAAAGCCATGCAGGATAAGTTGAGAAAATCCACCAAGGAAGCAAAGGTACTTGAAGTTGCATGAGGAATCCTTCAGCAAATTGTACCTGACACAGATATTGATCAAATAGCCTCCATGCTTGATCAATTAGTGGTTCTCACTGATGCCATCACATCTCAGAACATAGATGTTGAGAAGGCTATGGAGGCTAGACTTGAAAAGAAGTATGAATTCAAGTTAGATGAGAAAATAAGCCAAGAAGTAATACTACAAAAGGTGAAGCTATCTAAACTGGTAAGCATAGTAGACCCAATAATTTCAGAAGCTATAACCTTGATACAGAAATTGTGCACGTTAGATCAACTCACAAAGGAGTATACTGACAAGATAGAACAGATTGATGTTGATCTTCAAGCAAGTGCACAAGGTCTCACCAATAGTGAAGAGGCAATAAAATTGCACAATGAACAGCTCAAGCAAGCTACAAAGCTGAGACAAGATATACAGATTGTATAAACCAAGTTCAGAGATGAGGTGAATGAGCTTCAAGCTCAACTCTTACCAACACTCACATTACTGCAACAACATATGAAAGAGGCAAGAGCACTTATTGCCACCCCAAAAATTTCTATCCTAGAAAACATTTATGATATGCATGCCCGAATTGAGCTAGAGCAAATGGCATTAAACCTCCTCAAAGAAAAATGGGAGAAATTGATTGAAGATATCAAGAACACTCACTCCCACATTCTTGACACATTGTAAGTTACACATTTTTTACAACTGATAAGTTGTACATTTTTGTCATGATTATCAAAAAAGGGGGAAATGATATGTACAATCAAATAGTAAAAGGGGGAAATAAAAGGAAGAAATGATATGTACAGTCAGTCATTTAAAAGAGAAAAGAACAAAAAGGGGAATGTATATTTCAAAGGCAAGTATACATGTACATCTACTTATACTATACCGATGCATACAGTTAGGGGGAGTCATATAATGACAAGGATATATACATGGTGTACATACTAAACACTTTAGTATTATGCACATATCAGTAATTGATACTAATGTCAAAGGGGGAGATTGAAGACATTATATTTTGCCATTAGTATATGCAAGGAAAAACATGATAAACACCATCGGTTTATACTACACCAATAGAAAAGGCACATCACTACCTGACGTCAAGGTTACTGATACTGCCAAGTACAAAGCATCCCAACAAACACTATTCAGTGTTACCCGATGACAAAAAAGGACAAGGGAACCTGACGAGTAACCAACAGTGCAACCCGACAAAAAGTCAAGAGTGGAACCCAATAGATGAAGGGAACCCGACAATCAGTTTAAAGAAGGAACACCAACAGACTTTCAGTTCACACTGACGATCAAGAATCGACAGTCAGTTACATCCCACAAAAAGTGGATCTGACTTTACACGTCAGATAAATCACTAAAGTTTTATATTTAGCTTCTTGATTTGTTTTAAAACCATTACGTGTGGAGAAAGAAATGTATTTATTATTGTTTTTATCAGTTTAACTATTTTAAAACATGCAAACTAAAGGATCAAAGGAAAGTTGTATACCTTGGATCTAGAGTTAACATTGTAATGCGTGATTCTAAGATAGGTCAAATACTTGTATAAATAGATGCTCGATCAATTGTGAGCATGTTGTTCGATGATGATTGTAGTCACTGAGAGCATCAAAGGATTAGACAAGAGAATTCATGCAACAACACAGAAAAAGATCAAATCATTTGTCAAGAACAGAACACGGGCTACCGACGAGCAGGAAAAGGTATTAATCAATCACTATAGGTGATATTCATTTACTGTGAGCTTTAATGGATCTGTAATCAAAAATTATAGATTGCATATAGTCAGGTCAAACATATTGTACATATTATAACAAGTGGGGTACACTTAAGAAATCCTTTCAAGGAAGGTGGACTTAATAGTCCTATTGTAAATCCCTTAACCGAGTGGACACTTCATTAGTGTTGCTAAAAGCTCTTAATAGAGTAGATCCTAATAGGTCTCCACATTAATACTCCTAAGAGGGTAGATCATCAGAAGTGATAAATTGTAAGCCTTTACCGGCTCCCTTCCATTCTACAGATAGTGAAGTTTTGTGGGTGCCATCCCCAACGCAGTTTTTACTTCCTAACAGGAGTTTTCTGTGACATCATATCTTGTGTTATGTGTCTATTACTTCCATGAATGTTTCTATGAATGTTGCATAAAATTAAGATAATGAATTAATACTACATGCATAAGAAAGAACATCAGATATGGTCGGTAATATAATAAAGATTGATTACTAAAGATGAAAGGTGAAAAGTGTTAAAAGTTTTAGAGGTACTAATTCACCCCTTCCCTCTCAGTACTACTTCCCATTAATCCCAACATCTTCAGCTTCTCATGTAATGCCTTTCTTTGGCATATTTCTCTGTATTCTTGTAATGCTTCAAAATCAAGTGTAGATGGGTCACACTTTGGTATTTCAATAAGTTCATCCAAGGTGACTTCCAACTTATTCTTCTTTTATTTCTTATTCTTTTGTGAATCACTTGAGTGTAACACCATTGCCAATTTCTCATCTTTCTTAGTTGTGCTCAATGAAGTTACCTGTTGTGCTTCTTTTTGCTACTTGGTGTCAGTTTCAGCTTGTCGGGTGTCTGTAGACGTCTCCACATTCACCTTCACATCGTCAGTAGCACGTTTGTCAGTTTCCTCAGGAGTTCCATCTTGCAGTTTATCTCCTTCATCAGTGTTCTTAGCTTCATCATTATTTGTGCCTGCATTCTTTTATGTTGTATCTGCATCCTTTTCTATATCTCCTCCTATAACCTTATCAGTATTGGTTACATTTTGATTGTCTCCAATGTCTTTCTGACCATCGGTGTTGTCTTTGTTTTCTTCTTCCCCTGCAACCTTGGGAGTATCCTTTTCAGGTGACTTGTTTGATTCTTGCAGAATATTGATAGCTTGTATCAATATTGGCATGTTGCCTGGAATGTTTACTTGTGCAGTATCAAATTTTGTGTCCTTCTCATCGGTTGTGTCCTTTGCAACAATGACATCTTCATCTTTATTAACTTCCTCTGTTGGGTCATCGATGATGTCAATGATATTTGTATCCACAATGTTGTCATTTGTGGTGTCTGGGCATGATTGATCTGCAACATCTGCATTCTTGTTGTCGGTTGTGTCATCTTCTTCCTTGGCTAACTCAATAGATATGTCATCTTGAGTTGCCTTATCAACATCTTATTGTTGTAAGTCTTTGTCGGGGCTTTCCTCCTCAATAGGTTTGTTCAGAATTTTACACCATTTCTTAAGGTTGTCTTGTTTAATCTCTATAAGCTTTCCTTCAAGAAATTTATATGCTCTTAACTTTGGTGAGAACTCCTTTTTGTACTTCTCCATCATTTCATCTATTTCTACTTTCTTCGATTTAGGAGGCATGAGAGTAACAAGTACTCTTTCTCTTATTTCTTTCTCATTCTTCAAAGCAAATGTCCATCTAGAGTATAGTCTGTCTAATAGTTCTCTTGGTACATGATTGCCTTCCAACCGAATCGGTACATATTTAAACTTATACATTTTTTCTATAATGGCGTCTTCAACTTTGTTCTGATCCTCTGGATCTAGTTTCAGCCATATTCTAATCTTAGAATTTGTAATAGATCCTGAGTTTGCAATAGATTTACAAATGTCATCAATAGATTCTAGATCTTTTACCTTGACACTTTCTGCTTCTATAGCTTCATCTTGATCAGTGTCTTCAATATCCTCTCAGGTTCTGATGAGCTTCCTTCCTCTTTTGTTTTTCCCTCTCTTCGGTGTGGTAGCTTTCCTCTTGTATGTTCTGACCTTTCCTTTCTTCAAAGGTGAAGGAATAGAATCCTTTGATGTTTGGCTTCTTGTTCTAGAAGCAGTTGTTGTCCTTGGCTTCTTAGTTGGTGGAGGAGGTGGCGAATCTAACTCTGTTTCCTCAGAGTCATCCTTTTCTTCAGTTTTACTGATAAATAACTATTCTTTGATTTCTTCCTCCTGTTCAACTTCTTCATCATGTTCAGTTTCTTCTTCAGTTGTCGACAGTATTTTATTGAGATTCTTTACCATCTTGTCCTTCTTTCTAACAATTTTCTTAACAATCATGCCAAATTTTATTCTTTTCTTGGCCTCCTCATATGTTCCAAACTTGGGTTATTTCTTATCCATTGGTTCATTAATCAAGGCATCAATTACCTTAGTTGCAAGATCAATGTTTATCTCATACTCCAATGGTTGAAGCCATGTTGTTCTTGGTACAACAGGCTTGATATATGTATGATCTGTATCAACCATAAAACATATTTCATCTTTATATTTCTCAATGAGTTGCTCAGGGATCCTTACCCTCTTTTGCATTCGGTCTTTGAATACAGTGAAGTATTCATCCATGACTGTCTCAAAATTTTCACCCAATGAAGCTATATGTTCACTAATCTGTATGGTGACCGGTTTGGTGATGTCCCATTTCACATCTCCTATCGATGGGAATGTTTCTTGAAAGTAGAAGAAAATACACATTATGAGTGAGCCAAACTTACATGTGTTTGACTTCACATTCATGATAGTCTTTAAGTTATCTTTCAACTGATTCAGGAGTAGTTCAGATAAATCCAACTGTGTTCCTTTCTTCACAATCTTATATGTTGTGTCCACTGCACCAGATGCTATGTTGTTCAACCTGCTTTCTTGGAAGAATTTGTGTCCTAGAACGCATGCACTGAATTTTATCTCATCATCAGTTATGGTGGAAACTTTCAGTCCTCTGCCAGCCCATTTGGCTCTTGTCATCTTCTCAGTCTCGGCCTTGGGTGGATGTTTCAGTGCTTTCACCTTTTCTATTATACGGTAATCGGTGACAGCATGGATAACATCTTGGGTTATCACCATTGGTTCATCAAGCCATAGCTTATGGTTATGGATTCGGCTTAGCACTAACTGAATCTATTCGGTTTTGAAAACCTTAAGGAACATTAGGGCATTGGTGAGCCCTTTTACTTCTATATGCTTATGTTCATCTTTCAATGTTCCATCTTCATTGCATAGCTTCTTATAAGCTTCTTCAACTTCTTAATTTCCTATTTCTGCAATCTTGCAGTGTATGAAAGATCAAACGTCTTCCATGAGAAAAACCCTAGCTGGTATGCGTGAGAATGCTCCAGCATCATCGGGTTGTGAGGCAACCTCAGGATGAATCTTTTAGTTAGGTTCCTCGCATGCCAAATTCTTGATGAGATTGAACTCATCCTTCTTTGTGTTCTTGGATTTCACAGTTCTTGATGTCGAGGCCATTTTTCAGAGTTTAGGGCTTCCTATGAAATGCACAAAAATAAAGTTTTCAATTATGTAGAATTTACTGTTTACTCTTGCAAAGGTTTCTAAAGTTCTTTGGAGTGTTGTGTGTCAAGTTGTGGTCGCTCTGTGATTCAGTCGCTCTCAAAAATTGCCTTGGTCGCTCTGTTCTGGTCGTCGTGAACAATGAGTTGTTTTGTTGCCCTATTTATAGTCGATGCCCTAAAACACATGTCATTAATGCTTACCAACTCCTCGGTGTGTAAAGACGGATTTCATCGGTGAAGACTTCATTTTCCTTCGGTGACAATCATAATGTTTCAGAGCAGTCGTTATTCCTTTTGCCTTTACTGACAGGTTTCGTTATTGAAAACCACTTGTTCTCTTTGCTTGGTTACCGACGAGGCTCGGTTTATACTAGCAATTTTTTCTTTTAACCGACACTTCTTTGTAAGTGTAGGCAGTCTCAGCTCTGAGTGTATACCGACAGGTTTCGATATGAATACCCGATAGTATAGTTATCACAGATTTTAACAAGTAATACCATGATGCATCTTTCTTATGCTAATTTGGAATTTAATCAATATATTATGGAACTAATGTAAAATAATAGCTTGGGCTAATGCAGTTCCATAATTATTCTACTTAGGTGGGGGTGGTGATGTCACCAGATCCATTGGATGGGGTGTCACTATCTGCATTGCTCGGTCCATCTTCATCATTGTTTGAAGCTTTTCTCCACATTTTGTCTCTATCTCTCTGGATCTCTTCAATGGTGTTTCCATTGGGATATGTGCTTGTCTTTGTCATTCGATCTCTGCTGTCTTTCTTGAGATGACCAACTTTATGACAGTGTAAGCATGCCATTCCGGGGTTAGTCCAGCCTCTAGAATTTCTAGTCCACTGTCTCACATAGTTTGCAGCAATGTGACCATATCTTCCACATGTTGTACAATTTGTCCAAGTGTTGTAATCCCATACATACTGGTTACCGACTCTCTTCGGTTGATAGGGAGTTTCTTTACCTTTAGGCTTCCATGCTTGCCATTTCTTTTTCCAGCATTCAAGAGTTGTGTGCCCATTGATTTTGCATGTAGGATAGTATTTGTCCATGTAGGTTTCCTTCTTTGGTTGTTTCATCTCAGACTTACATTCATATTCTTTATGTCATTTCTTGTTACATTTATAACAAAATCCTATGAATGAAGATGTAGATTTAGGAATACCTTTCATTTTGCCTCTGCATACATTTGATGTATGGTCTTGCTTTCCACAGTGATTGCATGTCAGCCTTCTTGGTCTTGGATTTTCATAGACATTCTTTGGATCAGTTTGATTTGATGATTCTCCATTCTCGGTAAAACCTAGACCGGTATTGTTGTGAACTCTTCATTGTCCTTCAAGAAAATCATCCATTCTTTTATTGCTTTCTTAAGCTTTCTTGATAATTTCATTATGCTATTGCTGAATTCTTATTTCATGTTTCAAATTTTCATTCTCATCCCTCAGTTCACCGATAGCTTCTATTCTTTCAATGAGTTCAACATTTATTTTGTTTGCTTCTTGACTCATAAGAATAATTTGATTTGTAATCTCATGGTGATGTTCTGTAAGTCTTTGTATTTCAGACTCTTTTTCTTGTAGCTTTTCTGTGATATTTCTTCTATCATCAATAGCTAGTGTTATTTCTTGCTCATCTTGTCTAGCATTGTTCATGACTTCAATCATCCTTACCATCTGTGTCTCTTGACCGATTTGCAGAGATTTAACTTGTCCAACCAGATGTAGATTGATTTCAGTTAGGCTTGTGATGCTTTCTTCTAATGTATCTGATGATTTGCTTGTAGTTGATCCTAAAGATTCAAAGAAATTTTGTATCTCTTCCTCATGATAATTTGTCTCATTACACTGAGATGTCATATTCTTTCTTTCATCTAGCAGTTGTCTCATATTAATTCTAGCTTCTTTATACTGTTCATAGAACATCTGAATTTCTAGCTTCTTATTTTCAATATTCTTATTGAAAGTCTGTACTTCTCCATTGTATGATCTTTCCTCTTAAGCCTTTAATCTTTCCAAGAAGAGATGAGGCTCTGATACCAATTGTTGGGATTAATGGGAAGTATGTACTGAGAGGGGAGGGGTGAATCAGTACCTCTAAAACTTTTATATCCTTTAATCAATTAACCTTTGTGTAATCAATTGTATATCCATTCAATATGATCTATACCATCTTGATGTGAGTTATATCAATCCATAACATTAACATACATGTGAACGTTCATAGAAACATTCATGAAAGTAATTGACACATAACACAAGATATGATATCGCAGAAAACTCCTGTTAGGAAGTAAAAACTGTGGTGGGGATGACACCCACAAAATCTTCACTATCTGTAGATTGGAAGGGGCCGGCTAAGGCTTACAATTTGATCACTTCTGATGATCTACACTGTTAAGAGTATCGGTGGAGACATGTTAAATTCTACTTTGTTAGGAGCTTTAGCAACACTGGTGAGTGTGCACTCAGTTAAGAGATTTGTTGTTGGACTATTAAATCCACCTTCCTTGAAACGATTTTTACACTTTGCTCCACTTGTTAGAATGATAGAAAATTACAAATTGACCTAGTAAATGCAATCTACTATTGCTGATACAGACCCAATTTAGTTTACATGAAAAATATTATCACCTAATTGTGATTGAATAATACCTCTGATTTTGCATAGCCTCTGTTCTTGGTTCTGATAACCAAATTCACCTTTTGTTTTTTTGGTTCTTGAAACTTGTTGATGTTTATAGCTTCGATCAGATAAAATGATCATAATATTATAAGAAAATAAATAACTGATATATTAATATATATATATATATATATATATATATATATATATATATATATATATATATATATA
>MU224010.1:3396026-3412806 GCA_018584345.1 Thuja plicata
ATTTCTTGCATGGTGGATTCAGTTCCTTAAACAGACCATTGACCCTTTATTGTGATAGACATCGTGTGATGGCTGAAACATATCACAATAGATGATTTCTTGCATGGTGGATTCAGTTCCTTAAACAAACCATTGACCTTCTATTGTGATAGACATCGTGTGATGGCTAAAACAGATCACAATAGATGAAACCTTACATTAAGGATACATTACATATGGAAATTTTTGAATTATGATGAATATCATGAGACTTGATATTCTTGGTCAGTTCATATCTCTTAATATAATGATGAGGTGATATGTTCTCCCTTTAAAGTAATGGATCTTTTGTAAATTGCATCTTGATGGATTTTATCTTCTCTCACTAAGAGGGAGTGTTGATGTTTATAGCTTCGATCAGATAAAATGATCACAATATTATAAGAAAATAAATAACTTATATTTTAATATATATATAATGACCATTACTACTATATATATTAATATACAAACATCATTTGATAATATTGTTATTCAAAGAAAATAATATGAGATAATATCTTTCTACATTATATGCATATTAATATATATAATATTAATAATGTTATTATTATATATATTAATATACATATTCAACGTATATTAAAATTGACCAAATAATATTTGATATTTCATACGACTATGCAATATCGATTAGCATCGGTCAATATTCATTATCATCGGTATTGAATAATACCGATTAACATCAGTTAAATTGTTAATACTGATTGTTATCAGTTTGGATAAATATCGGTTGACATCGTTAATAGATTGTCATCAGTCTTGGTATATTATATGAGTGACATGGATCGGATGTGATTACCGATCAGGTGTCACTAAAGACAAGGGTTATATTACCGCTTGTAATGAGCTTAATACCGATTATATGTTATCAGTTTCTATTTCATATGTTGAAGAGACATTATTATATAGTCATGTCTCCTCAAGGAGACATGCCTCTATATTATTATATCTCTTATATTTATACTCATTTGTTGATTAGTTGAAGACAAGCATATAAAGATTTTGAATGCAAGTCTCATTCTTACAGCATAAACAAATATTAATATATTTATATATCTATTACTATATCAATAGTAATTAAATATATGTTATATATTTATATATGTATTGAGATTATATATACATTGGGTTCATATAAGAAAAAATTGAAAGCAGTATATTTTGATCTAAATTTAACAAAACTCCCAATCTGATCCATAGATGTGCTCGTTGGCTTCATTCATGTTATCCTCTCTCTTCACATCCTTTTTCATCTATGTATAATGAATGATTACATCATCCATTTATAAGATGGATTGACATCATCAAATTTCAAGAAAAACATTGTTAACTCTAAGATCAGGTTTACAACTTGTACCTAGATCTCCTAGTCTATGTGTTTTAAATCAGTTAGACTAATTAAAGCACTTACATTCATGTTCCTTGTCCCTAAATAAATGGCTTTAAAATAAATAAATATCCTATAAATAGAATAAGCTTGCTTTATCTGACGTGGAAGTCAGATCCACTTATTGCGTGTTACAACTGACTTTCAGTTTCTGTCTGTCAATTGTGCTCTGATTGTCTCGTCGGTTTGCACTTTATCTTGCACTTCGGGTTCCTCTGTCGATTTCTTCTTTATCTTTCTATTTTTCAATTTCAATTTACACATTAATTTGTGTCGTCGGTCTTCTTTGCACTTAGTCATCTTCAGTGATCTCTTTCTATCTGATCTTCGGTTTGCTCTTGTCCTGTCTTTCGGTGTATGCTTACCGAAAGTGTTGTTTGCATACTAATGGAAAATTAATGTCATCGATTTTATAGAAGACAACTTGTTGAGGATGAGGACATGATTGAGAAACTTAAAGACTAGTTGAAGATCTCTAGGGGTAAGAGACGAGATTCTCAGACAGTTGACTAAAAGATAAGATCTTATTGAACAACTTTCTGAGAAAAGTGGATTAGATGAATCTATAGTTGAAGCTATAACTTTGGAGAATGAGAAACTTTCCAAGCATAAAAAGGACATGCACAAGATGCTTGAAAAGTTGAAGAAGGAAAATAAAACATGCAAAAGGAGTTGGAAAACTTCTCATTAAGAATGGGTGAAGAGTTAGAAGCAAGGAAAACTGTAGAGGAAGCTAAGATAGTTGTTGAGGATGCCCTAAAATCCAAAAATGATACACTAAAAGTTAAGATGGATGAACTTTTCATATTTGAGAAAGAAATTTCTACATTGACGGAACATCTACATGATACTAATAAAGAAAATGTCAATGCCATAGGTGAGAATGAACATATGAGAGATGAGAATTTAAAGCTGAAAGAAGAATTGAAGAATGCTAATTCCTTGTTGAATAAGTTCAAGGGTTTTGCTAAACTTGATGAACAAACCTCAAAACAAATGAGAGATAGTGAAAGACAAGGAATAGGTTTTTCCAAATATAAATTTGGTGAGTCATCTGGTACTAAGGAAACTCATGAAGAAGGAGACTGCACCCTAGGTGAAAAACAAGCCTGGTAAGAGGAATTATAGACCGATATGTTTCAATTGTCACAAGGAAGGACATACTACTAATGTTTGTTGGTCTAAACCTATTCCATCTGTTCCTAGGTTTGCAAATTCATTTGGTAGATCGATTGGTTACAATTCTAGATCAAATGTTTTTCCATGTAATTGTTATTACTCTAACAAGTATGGTCATAAGGATAATGAGTTCAAAGCTAGAATCAACAATATAAGGCTATCTATGAAATGGAGAAGTCCTTACCAAAATTGTTTATGTTATGTTTGTCACAACTTTGGACATACTTCAGTGAATTGCAGGATGAGAACCAATAGAGGGAATGTTGGATCATGGAGGCAAACTGGTATGATGTGTTTCAATTGCAATAAGATTGGACATCTTTCTAGCTCTTGCAGAGATAAGAAGAATAATATTGGAGGTCAACCAATGGGTAGACCTGATAATGATAAAGGCAAGAAGATTGTAGATGTTGAAGAAATTAAGAAGAAGATGAAGGATACATGGGTAAAGAAAGGAGAATTAAATTCTTCTAAAATGACAGAGAGCACTACTACATCGGGTAAGGTGGATACTTCATCTTCTAAATAAGTCGATGTAATTGGCTTAGGGGGAGAAAAACAAGTAAGATCTATAACCTATCCCCTAAGTTTGTATGAGGAATAGATATATCAACATATTTAGATGCCTAATGATATCAGATGAGGAAAATTGTATTTCATAAGATTTTATGCGACCACATAATTTTTTTTTATCATGACATGGTGACTTTTATATTTCTAACCGTTGTGGCCAGTTAAGGTTACTATTTAACAGTTTGCATTTATTACTTGGAATTGAGTCATTATAAAGGAAAACAGTGAAATTTATTTGTCACTTTATATTCTACGAGCCAAGAAGTGCATTTGTGAGAATAAGCTAAGTGATTTCTAAGTGTTTACGAAGTCGATTGGATTAGATATGTTCTGAGTTGAGTCCATGATAAGTTTATGTGGCTAGATAGACCACACAAGATTACCAAGGAAATTATTCAAGCGGTGACTAGATTGTGTGCGACCTGTGGTGTACCTGTTTTAAGAAATATTCCAAATGGAGAGGTCACTCGTCTTACTAAGTCTAAGAAAGATCAGAGTGCTATGACTATTAATGACATTGAAGATACTAAATTGAGATTCACTTCAATGGTGATCAGTTACAAATTTTATCAGTCGAGTCGATTGAATAGTGTGCCCGATGGAGGCATACATGCAACCTATTGGATGATCAAGGAAAATGCTCAATACAGCCTGTGTGAGGTTATGAGAGGTCAGTTCTTTATGAACATGGAAAGAATCAAGAAAGACAAGAAATAGATATTCAAGTATGGTTCACTACTGGTATGTATATTCTTCTATTTGCAAAATTATTTTCATGGAATTGGTTAGATTCAATGGTCAACCAATAAACCCACAGTAGTGCAAATCAATCAATGCATAAGAATGTTAGGAAATAACTTCAACAATGCTTTGCGGGGATATTTTAAGGATTTTTAGAAACAAATGCATTAGGGAACGTATCCCAACCAATATAGTAGAGAAATACAAAATTGATATATATTTTATTGTGGATATTGATACATGCATGTTGCAGGCGATACAACCAAGAACCTCTTGGGCTTTACTGATGGGTTATGAAGTTGATGGTGATATTGTGACACTTCATGTTGAGGAGTTATTATCCAAACCTATTGATGTCACTACACCTAGATTTGGTACTTATGAAGAGACCTATTTGCAAATTCATTCACAATTGAAGACACCTGTGATAGAGAGAAGAGTGAGGAAAAAGGTTGATGAATTAGATAAACAAAGTGGAATTACAAATGAGATGACGAGTGAGATCAGGAATAAATTTGAAACTAGATAGTCGGGAACTTCTTCTATTGCAACAGAGAAATTTTATGTAGAGGTTGTTACTCCTACAACCGATAAGGCTACAGGTAGAACAACTAGGAGTTCCACATTGAAAGAAAAGAAGAAGGAAGCCAAAAATACACTTGAGACAATACAAAGAACCTCTAAGAGGAAGAAAAGTATGAGTCAAGGTTACAAGGAATTTAAGAGAAAAAATAAAAAGGAATCCTAATGCTGAAGAAGATGAACCTAAAACTGATTCAAATAAAGATCAAGCAGAATTGAAGGCTAGTGGAAAGAAATCTAAAGCGGTTGGTATGACAACTGAGAAGTCACTTAATCCTAAAACTTTCAGAATTTTGACAACAAATATTATTGCAGAAGGAATTAGGGAGTATGGTGGTGTAACTGATACAAACCAATGTTATGAGAACTTTGTTGATGTAGATAAACTGAAGATGTTGTTGTTTACAGTTTGCATAAGTTTTGTAGAGGACTCGGTGAGTTACACAAGACTATACCTTATTCATTATAGAAGAATATTGAGGTGATGTGGAGAGATGCTCTGAGGCAAGATAGAGAAATGGTGGAGCAAGCCTGAATTATCCATTGAAGATGTAAAGATTTTAGTTGAGGCAATGAGGCCTGAATTCAAAACAAGAAATAGAGTATGCAAGATACTTATTGGTGAATCTCAAGCAGTACATGATGAGACAATTGTCATCATGAAGGATAAATTGAAAGACAAACCTGAAGAAACTACTCAAGAGGAGGTGACTAGAGAAGAACTTGGTTCTACTGAACAAGCAATTGATGATATTATAGATACCTTATCTTCTGATGCACCACAACAAAATCTTACTTTTGGTATTGCAGATATTCAAGATAAAGATGAAGAACATAAGGATAATATTGCAGAGGTAGTGATTCCTACTTCTACTAATATAGTTGTATAGGCTGGTGATACAGAAAAGCAAGATGAAGCTGATGTATCAACACATTCAGTGAAAAGTAAACTAAAACATAGTGAGAGCTCCAGTTCTAAGTTAAAGAGTAAATTTGTTGATGTACCTGACGAAGAAATTGAGGATGATCTTAAAGATGAAAAATTTGAGGTCATTCAAAGACCTATTGATATTTCTAAAATGAGCCCTAAAGAACTAATGAGAATTTCAGACATACTTATGTTGAAAGCAAAAAGGGACTAGTTAAGAATTGAGCAGAGACAAGCTCAAGTATTAAAGACAACCAAAGATATATTTTTTGATCTTGTACATGAAGTTGCATTTGATCCCAATGCTACTACAATTGAACAAATGGATATTTTGGTCAGTTCTATTACTGAACAAGTTTCAAGTCTGGAAGATGTTGTTATGAATAGAGCTAAGGTGGAGTATGAGAAGAAGAGGTCTGAGAAGTTGATGGAAACCATTGCATTAGATATAGGAAAACTTATAGTTCAAGTCACTGAGGTAAAGACAAGGTTTTTAATTTTTCTTTGTTTACTCAAGGTTTGGAGGTTAAGAGAAATGAAGTTCAACATGAGCTTAAATATTTGATGGGATGTAGAGGGCCCCATCTTCAGCTACCCATGTCTGTACTGAGCGAATACACAAGTCTCCAGAGGGATTCAACCTCGGGAGACAGTTGGGTAGTTGGGTCACAATGTGACGACTGAGATGGTGAGCTAGTAGCAGTACCCAAAGCTGTGGAAGGTAATCCTCTAGACGCGAACACCTGGAAGAAAGGCACTCTAAAAGACAAAGACGTTGGTTGCTACGATTTTGTCCAGGGCAAATATTCTAGGTCTGGAGGAACATGGTCGGGGGTGGGGTAGATATATTGTGACATCGGGTTCATCGTTGGGGCGCCCATTGTCATGTTGGGGTTGTATACTCCAACGTGAGCATTTCCCTCGGGCTGCATGTTGTATGGCACATTTTTCCCGATACTACCAGGAGCTTTACTCAGATTTTGGGGCAATTCTAAACCTTCGCCAGGGTGTCCCTTTCATTGGCAGCGGTGGTTCTCCAGAGGAGAGTTGCAACGAATGGGTCCAGAGTGTTGAGATAAGTCTGGATAGTCACTTTGGTGGATGGGATGAAAAGACCCGTGCATCATTTTAGGGCTCTCTAAAACTGATGGTTGAAGGTTTTGAGATGTTCATTGGGTTCCTTCCTGATAAAAATAAACTGGTTGTGGGACCAAGCGGGGTCCACGTGGACATGGAACACTGCCAAAAAGGCCTCTTCCATGTCCTACCAACTATTAATGGAGTTGGCGGGCAAGTTTAAATACCATTTTAGTTTGCTTTCCCCGAGGGACAACAGGAACATCCTACTCACTATGTCTTTGTCTTGGATACGATGCATTTTCATAGCATCTTTGTAAGCTTACAGATGCTCTTCTACGGTCTGCGCACCTAGGTGCTCATATTTTGGGTAGATCTTCTCCGGATGCGGAGGAAGATCGTTAACTGCATTAGGGCATCGTCCCAATGGGGAGCCAATATTGTTAAATTATGCAGCCATTAGGACCGTGAGATTTGGAAGAACGATATTGGTCGCTTGGGTGGTTTGAGGAATCAGGGTACTCTGAAGGTTGCAAGCCCCAACAAGCGATTCAAGGGTTGTTTCTTCTGCTAAGTCCTTTTTTCCTCAGACCGGGGGTCCGAGTTTGGAAAACTCTCCAAGGTTTGGGGTCGATAGAAGTACTCTTTCAAAATGCAAAGGAGAGAACAACCCTAACCTATGAAAAGATTGGTTTCTAAAACTATTGCTTGGGGAACCTTCAGGAGGTGTGGTATCAAAGTTTTCTTGGGAGGACGAGTTCATGCCCTCCTTCTATTACCAGTTTTTGTTGATGGAACTTTGTGATAGCCTCGCCAATGGGGAGAGAGTTGTCATCGGGTAACGGGGTACCGGCCAACTGTGCCTGAAGAGGCTTACCGGAGAGCGGGCTCTCCTAGCCTCCAAGCACCTAGTAGTCAGGTCATGACGATGCAAGGGTAGCTTAGTTGGACAAGTGACTGTTTATATTAAGGGGATGGTTTTAACTCGTCAACCTTCCGAGAACTTCAAAAGAGATGGGGGTTTCCATCATACCTTTCGGCATCCTTGAGTAATGTTGATTATGGGCATCAAATTCATCTTGGTAATCTGCCCAAAAATCTTATGTGTGTTGCATGGGGTTTGCATCCTCGGAGCATTGCCTTCTCTAATCGGTCGAGCGGGTCATAATCTTGGCGGCTGAGTGAAAAATTAGCCAAGCCCAGGCTACTTAGCTCATTCTCTGCTTCTCGGGCCGCGGCGAGGGAGCAGGTGTATTTACAACACACAAATGGGAAGGAAACTGAGGTGATATTTTTGGTGGCCATTAGGGTGTGCACCTCTAGAATCTGCCTGCAAAATTCTAATAAAATGTTTCTGTCACCGCAATGCTTAGGCAATAGAAGTGGGTTCCCGTAAAACCCAGTCACCCAAGTGTATGTGTGATGTGCAAACTGGATGAAATAACATCCCCACAGGCTTATCATGGTCATGGCTTCCTGAGACAACCTGAACCCTAAATCCTTGGTGAGCGCCTTGATCCCATGAAAAATGAAAGCATCATTTACTTTGCGAAAATTGGGGAAACTTTCATCCCACTGGATCTGGGGAAAGTGATCCCATAGGGTAGCCTGTATGCTCTCGGTCCTGAGGATGCCGACTGTGTTCAATCCCCGGATCCCTGCATGTTGTTGAACTAGGGACCATAGGATGAAGGAGGTCATGTAGAACTTGTAGTCCTCCCCTACCTTTCTCATCTGGGCGTCCATGTGGTTGGAAATGATAGCGGCCTAGTCAAAGCGTGACTTGGTGGTCATACAATATAGAAAGTAATACATCTATGGGACAAACTCCTAGGCAGGTGGTTCCCCGAAGATCTTGCCCCCGAAGATCTTGCACAAGAATATGATCCCCGCCAGGATGGTCTTCTTGAAGTTGAAGCAAGGCATATCATCCTCATCTTCTTATAATCCCAGTGCGGGCTCTTTATCCATTCCGCGTTGAGGTGGTGTCGGGCCTCATCTCCATCCTCTAAAAATTTATCCACCGAAGTTGCTTGTGTGAGGACAATAACGTCCGAGAAGAATGGAATCTGCCACCTTGTGGTGGTGGTGGTATCACGTTCCAGGGATGCGATGGGCATCGCATAACCCTGGACACCAGGAGAAGATGCCACATCAGCTCTAGTGGCCGAATTGTAATTTTTGGCTAGGAGCAATATTAGCTCTGGTGCTTGTACTAAGGAAAACTAGTTGCTTAAATGATTGTGGATGCCACTAAGTTGACCGATATCGAGTCATTGACTCATCGTTGTTGGTGGATTACATGGATGAGACTTTTCAATTCGACCCAAGTGCCAAAATCTGTATATGTGATCTCTCTCAGGGTAGATTCAATTTGGGACCCTAGAATTATCCCGTCTTTCTTGTATTTGAGACTCAATGGGAGCTTCTCCAATGCCTTTTCTACCTTTCACTTTTTGGCAGTACCAGCCGAGGCGCTCGGGAGTTCAAGACTTCCCGGAGGTGATCCAGTTGCATCCATTTCTTTCTCACTTTGACCTAGACCTGCAAGAACGGACAGTCGTCAATACATATATAAACATTTTAGGCAAGAATTTTGAGTTCCGAAACTTCGGGCATTATTTTAACCTGGCATCTTGAGAAAAAGTACGTTAATTATCATTGAGAATACCGTGGACATTGTCTCTGTTGTAAGCAAATCATAAACATATAAAACTTGTTTGAGACCTCGAGGACCCGAAAATGATGATTTGAACAACTAGTGTGGTAGGTGTGTTGGGGATCGCCAAGACACCCGGAGACCAATGTTCCAAAGGAAAATAAAAAGTAGGCATCAACGTTGACATATGTACTAAATGACCACATTGTCATACTTTAACACGCGTACATCCACTAAGGCGGAGTAATAGAAATCGACTGACAATTGGTCTAGCATGAGTGGCATGAAGGCCACTTGGGATGGATTTTAAGTGCTTGGTTCTGGGAATTAACCCCGCCATTAAAACGAATATGACAAAGAAGAGAAAATTACAAATGAGTCAAGCTCGTGAGCTCAGCTTGCAACTGACCTAGTTTTGTGACTCGACAAGGAGTCTGTGTCAGTCAAAGTGACATGGTGCCAACGCGTTATTAGGCAAGTGTGGTCACGAGACCTCGTAGAAAAATTTCAGGAGACAACACCCCCAAGAGCTTGCCTCCATGGAACTTGCACTACAAGCAACCTACGAAATCGCATGGTTTCCGCAGTGCACCAAAGACAAAATTGGGCAATTACACTATACAAAATTTACAAAGCTATTGACACAACATTTCCACAATGTACATAATTACAAAGCCTCGCAATTTACAAACTTGCAAAGTTTACAAAATTCACCAACAGAGTTCGTATTTACAACACACCTAATTTACAATGAAGCGCAGAGATTGCAACTTATGCACAGTAAAAATACAGATGATCTTCCCGCGAGCAGGACTAGCCACAAAAGGGTCGCGCTGAGGGGAGAAAGACCAACAACCGTGCCTAAGAAAGACACGACACGCCCAAAAAAGGGCTAGGCCTAGACGACACGAACAAAAAAAACAACAACAAAGAAAAGAGAACAAAGCAAAAGCAAAAAAAAAAACCAAAGACAACAAAACGAAACCAGAAAGCCAAAGAGGGCCTACCTGAAAACTCGGAATGTTGAGAAGGGAAGCTCGAACACCGTTCACTACGAAAGCCTCGAACACACTTCTTGTTCTATTTTGCAGCCTGAGAACTCATAGTCTAGCAAAATGCTCTGCTTTGTTTCTCAATTAATTCACTCGGAGGTAACTTGCTCGTGGTAAATGTAAAAATGGCGTAGTAAACGACCTTATATAATGCCTAAAAAAAGCGCATTAATTACTAATTAGCATTCCGCGAGAAAGGCAAACTATCGAAGTTCGGTCTCCGAGACATCTGGCGATCACCCCTTCCAACAAGGACAGTAGTAACGACAACAGAATCACAGGGTCCGAAAATCACTGGCTACAAGAGAGACAATGAACATAAAGGCAACCAAAAGACAAGGCAAAAAGCAACAACCCGAAAAAGAAAAGGGGAACCCAACATTTTGTCAACAAAATGTAGGGACGGGTATGCAAGGCATAACAAAATCCTCATTAGGCACCATACCACTAAGTAGATTTTGCACATTTTAAATAAACCAATTTATGATTTTCAAGTTGCTCAATGCCTATATTTATGTATTTGTAGTTATCAAAATGGTTAAATTACTCCAAGTTTCAATGATAGTGAAGTCTCATAGTTTGCAAATGTTTCCTCCCAAAAGAGTTTTCCCCACCAGCTACCAATGTTGTGTGTTATATTGTTTATAGTGGTTTTATATTTTTTATGGTTTAAAACAAATTTTTGAAGGAAAAAAAGTGCTCTCAAAATTAACATACAAAGTTTATTCCACTACTTTTTCTTCCTTACAATTCACTTGTTGGTAAACCAAACTCTTAAAACCTTTAAGATTATGTACAAGAATCACCCCAAATGGAAATGTGATAAGATCAAGCACTGTAAGATGAATGTACCAATAGCACACATATTAAAGGCAATTCATGTGTGCCTTATAAATGCCACAAATATAACTGATTGCATCATAGGTTAAGCTAGCAATCATTGGTAGCATATAAGTGATAGATTTCAAGAGCTACCTACATTTATAGGCCTTTAGACAAATTTACAACACAAATGTGTAGATAACATATTTTTTATGATCTACCCATCTCAAGAGTTCCAATGCAAGCATTGATGTGTTGGATAGATGCATGTTGATGATGATGTCTTACTTGAGATACTTGGTGTGTTTGTATGCTTATGATAATTGTAGTCCAATAGATGATCTTATCAAGGTGAAAGTAGTATACAATGCTTGTTTCTTAGTCATTGTTGGCAATTAACAAAAAAAAAAAAGGAAAAAGATGTACAATAAAGTACACTAATTGTCATACATTTGAACTTATCACATTTGTTGAAAATGGCTTAAGTTTTGACAAAATGAGTAATAAGAAATTGATAATATGCAAGTTACATTCACTTCTTATTCCAATTGGTCAATGATGAGTTATATTGATATGTTTAAGTTAGCTTTGTACAACTATTAGGTGGATAAATTTATCATCACATTATTGCGGTCAAATTGTACGTTTAATGGCCATGATCTAGAAGGGAGAACAAATAACGCATCTCAAATTGTAAGGATGAAGTCTTCCTACAAATATGCTTGTGAATTATGCCAAATACATAGGTGAACCATAGACTTACACTCAAAATCGATAGGACTTTCCTTCTTGATTGTACATTCCTAATATGTGTTTAAATGGATAGGTTAGGTCTAATGTGTTAATTAAGATTGTCTTTTAACGTATTTAAATTTATGTTTGTTTTTTTAAGTAATTACATTTGGCTTGCTACAAATAGCACATCTCAAACATATGGCTACATTTGCAAACTTAAACCATATGTCTATACCACTAATTGCAAGCAAATACATCCTCTCTACAAATTGATATCATTTTCAAGAATGTTCATACAACAAGGGAGATTCGTGATATACTATTATGTTCGTTAGATGTTACCACTAATAGTGTTCATATAGTTTTCATACTTCAATTTCAACAACTAGTGTAATAAGATATAATGATGAATAACAATCACCATTACCATATTTTAAGTATCACAATTCAAACAAGCTAAGAAAACGGACATAATTTGGGACATTTTCAAGTATAATGTGCAATCTTAGTTCCATTGTTGAATTAGTATTTTTAAGGTCTCCAACTTGGTTTATCATTTTTCATCCTTTTCTAACTTCGCTACTCAAAATAAATCATTCACCCAACTTACTGGACTCAACTTTCAAATCTTGCAAAGCTTACCTCTTTTATCAATTTTGTAGAACCAAACATAAATTATTTGAGATATGTTTTATTGACCTTGCAAAAATCATCTATTCCTTAAACTACGAAGGGCTTATAATTCTTAGCATCTTGATGCTTTGGTTTTTTAACTTTAATATATATTGAGAATTTTCCTGATTCTTTTTTTTCCCCTAAAGACGAATATATGGCAAATGATTTTGTACACCTCTACAAACAATGAGTTTCGAATTGCAGCCTCAAGCTTGGGTCATTAATCCATTGTGCTTCTAAAACGCACTCTATTTCTTTCTACAAAGTTCAAGTTCATATATCTAAATTTCTTTCTACACCAAAGGAATCCACAAATACAATACTTATATTAGGTGACCAGTTCAGTATTAGTTAACAAGCACAAGCGTATCTATTTGATCCAATAGTCCAGTTCCTAATTAACAAGTACAAAAGTATCTACTTAAATTATTAGTCTAGTGAATTTTATTGACCTATTATTTGAACCATATTCTAATGCCAAATGTAAGCACCACCATTGAATACTCTTAGCTTTTCTGAGTGCCCAAATAAGTAGATAATAACTATCAATTGGTTCCTTTAAACTTCAAATTATTAATGTAATGATAAATATATTATAATAATTACCACGGAATGAGTACTGGGGAGAGTAGATCTCCTAAGAAAAAAACATATATACCAACTAGGCTTTCAGACTATAACCATTGAACCTAATCGTATCTAAAATGCAGAACACGGCAATTTATATAGATTGAACCTATAAATGCTACAAAACATCAGTTAGATAGTTGGCATGAAGTTGACTCTAGTTGCACACATAATCGAGCTGCAAATACACATCATCTTGCACCCTAAGCAATAAAAAATGATTCAATGTACCTACAAATTGACAGATGCCTCCGAGAGATACAACACCTTTATCCCCAAAACTTGGAAAACAACTGGTTTTTTGGGTGGTTAAGGTTTAGTTGGCAGTCACCTTGCTTGGTACAGGTCGCCCAAACATTCCCAAGGGAGATATGTTACTAAAAACCCACAGAAAAAGCAATTTGTACTCGATTAACAAAACCACCACAAACCATTCTGTTAATTCCAGCTTCAATGCATTGACCTCACAGAAATAGCTTACATAACGTCACTTTCTAGATACCAGTGTAAAACAAAAGGAAAATGAAGATCAGCGAAATACAAAATGTTGTAAAAAATTGAACTTACAAAATGTCACTTTCTAGGTACCAGTGTAAAACAAAAAGAAAATGAAGATAAAGCGAAATACAAAATGTTTTCAAAATTGTGAAAAAAATTAGTGACATTTAAGCTTGTTTGGCAACAAATCATGACAGAATTACTGTGACACGCAAATTATCTCACCATCAACAAACAATCCTGAATAAATAAATTTGTATGCAACAAATTCCATTCACATTTATTTGAATAAGCAAATTACAACTATTATAACATTAACATCATACAGCACGTATTAAGATGTAAACCCAGATAAATGATTGTAAAATAAATTATTACTCAGATGCTTTCAATTGAAATGAAATCTTGCTGTCATGCGCAGAGTAATCTTGCAAAAACTACAACACGGCACTTCATTTCTTCACTCAACTTGAATGCCAAGTCCAACTGATATCATTAACTTCAAAATACCAGCTTTCCTACCTGCACAAAATAGATATCATGTGGATAGACACAATGCTATGAAACTATAGTGTTGACTAGCTAGTGTACAAAAGCCTAAGCCTCAGCTTCTCAACTCATCTGATTCAAATCATGTATAAACTAATTAAGCAAACAAAGAAAAGGCACCTTAAAACTAAAACAATTCCCTGGCCAAATATCTTCCAGTTATACCATGTCTGTATCACACCAACCCTAATTTTATTAAATCATGGCAGTCGGAATAACCAGATACATTTCATGAACTTGGAAAAATAAATCTGCACATTGCATCTGCTTGTATTTTCTCAAATTTCTTTCAATTTTTGTTGTGTACCATGTAAACTCTTTCATGAATTTGTCAGCAGGCGTGGACCTAATATTAGGAGGCAACAAGATAGGTTTGATTTTCATGTTAACCATTTAATTTTGATAGCCAATAGAGTAAGTTCCCCGTCAACACTCATACATAGGATCCACTTTTCAACACTATCATTTCCAAAAAAACAAACCTTGTTTTACAATGGATCATCCAGGTCAAAACAAATTGTTTTACAGAACATAATTTAGTATCAAATAGTCAAAAGTATAACATCCCCATCAATCCACTATAGGATAGAGTTCACAGATTAAACAGTATCCAACAAAATGACTTTAAATAAAATTTCTCTGAACAAAATGAATTAACTCAAGACCTAAGCTCCAAATCCCATCCTTAAATTTTAAGAGCAAAATGCCCTTATAAAAATATCTTTTAATTCTAAGAATACCAACCCAAGCAAAATAAGCATTTTCCCCACCCAATTCACATAAAAAACAGCACTCAACATGTGTCCCAAATAACAATAATGCCTATATCACATCCTAAAGAAAAAGCCACGTCAAAACATGACATTAAAGGAAGCAAAGACATTTGCATTCTCTAAAAATTGAATGATGCCTCTTGTGGAAACAGTTTTCTTAGCTGCAACACTACATAAATCATAGCCCATCTTTCCTAACATGCAGAAGGGAACTTATGTAGGTTCCAAAAAATGGATAGGATAAAAACAGAACCTCTTTCCCATTACAATCAATCACTTTGCAAGGGGCAATGATAACCATTTCTGAATGGCAACTATTTCTGAAGTGTAACAGCATGAAGAGTCACGTGTTGTGCTGTACATGAGTGCTTCTACACAGTTAGCATTTAAATGGTATTAGTCCTATCCATAAGGCTTACATTTATTGCCCAAATAGGAAACATATGCAATATTTTTCAGGCATCTTGACATAACTTTGTAAGCTTATCCCTATTGTTTGGAGCAATTCGCCCATCCACTCCTGCATCATTGTGATCAAAGCAAAGGGACCAATGGAGATCTAAATGTAGTAAGATTTGATGGCCTGAAGGCCAAAATCAAACAATTGCTCAACCACGTCCATCCAACAATTGGTCTCGTTGGCCATATAAAAATATCTTCTATTCTAGGAATATCAACTTGTATTTTTATGTGCCATTCATTCAGACAAACAGTAAGGTAAGCATTTTCTCCACCCAATTCATATGAAACACAGCACTCAAATATTAAACAAAAATAATGACATTATTTAAGTTGAAACCCATATTATGGGAGGAGTGAATTAATTTCTCATAAGATGTGTCCCAAATACCAATAATGCCAATATCGCATCCTAAAGAATAAGCCATGTCAAAACATGACATAATAGTAGGCAAAAACATTTGCATTCTCTAAAAATTGAATGATGCCTCTTGTGGAAACAGGTTTCCTAACTACAGAACACTAAATAAAACAGAGAACACGTCTTTCCTAATGTGCAGAAGAGAATTTATGTAGGCTCCAAAAATGGATAAGATAAAACAGGACATCTTTCCCATTACAATCAATCACTCTGCAAGGGGCAATGATAACTATTTTTGAAGTGTGAAAGCATTAAGATTTCAGTGTTTAGTTTATACAGTTGGCATTAGTGATTAGTGCTATTCATTGGACTTACTTTTGGTGCTCAAATTGGAAACATCTGTCATATTTTTCATCCCCCTGCACTTGACTTTCTAAACTTATTCCTATTGTTTAAAGTGATCTGAATGTCCACTCCTGCATCACTGTGGCCAAAGCAAAGGGACCAATGGAGATCTAAATGAAGTATAATTTGATAGCCTGGGCCTAAATCAAACGATTTCTCAGCCACGTCCATCCAATGATTGGTACCATTGGCCATAACAATACAATTTGTAATTGGAAATACAATTTCTAATTGAGAATACAATTTGACAGATCAGTTATCGTTCTTTGGAGAACAATAAACACTATATTCTGGTAGTAAAAAGCATCCTACTCCAGCCTCACTGATTTAAAGATTTGCAGGTTCTTGCATATATAATTCTCAACTAGATCACTTTCTCTCTATCCCTATCTAGGCAAACCAAAAAGTACTCAAATTTTGGTACTTGGGAATGCAATTTGACAATTCAATTGATATTGTTTATCACCAAAACAGTGGTAATTAAAGCAGTATCCCCATCCTCTGACCCAACTGAAATACATCAATTTGTTGGGATGGGGTGACCTCTCGGGAAGTCCCGGCGCTTCACCTCTATGTGCATCACCTAGATCCAATGAGTGCTAAGTGTTCCATTCATTCTCATGAGAGATGGGTTCGTGTGAACCACTACTCATGAA
>MU224010.1:3423827-3447722 GCA_018584345.1 Thuja plicata
AAGTCTGACACTCTTTGACATATTGGAGGACATCATCCTTGAGGCCCTTCCATGAGAACCTCTCTCTAACTTGCCTTTAGGTTTTGAAAAACCTCGGATGTCCTACTGTGGGCGCATCATGAACAGCCCTCATTATCTTAGCCTTAAGCTTAGAATTTGGCACTAGGTAAATCTTGTCCTTATAAAAGATGATGTCATCAATTACCTTGTACGTGTTATCTGGGAGCTGTCCGTCCAAAATCTGACATGCTTGAGTATTTTTAGAATACTCAACAAGTAAGTGGGATTCCCGGTTTGCGGAAATCTCTAAAAGAACACAACAAGCTACCACTGAAGGTCTCCTAGAAAGTGCATCAGTCATAATATTATTTTTGGCTTTGACATACTCAATGACAAAATCGTATGTCTGGATTTTACTAACCCACTTCTCTTGTCTTTCAATCGACTCTTTCTGCTCCAAGAAGTAGCGCAGGCTGTTGTGATCCGTTTTAACTGTAAACTTGTCGCCCACCAGATACTGCCTGAATTTAGCCAAGGCATGCATGATGGCAAGCATCTCTTTGTCATACGTAGAGTACAACCTCTCATTGTCCTTGAGTTTCCTGCTCTCATATGCTATGGGGTGTCTGTCCTACATCAATACTGCACCAATCCCATTTCCTAAAGCATCACACTCTAGAACAAACGGACGAGAGAAATCTAGTAGTGCTAGAATCGGGCACGTACTCATGACGGTCTTGAGTCTATCAAAGACTATCTTTGTCTCACCTATCCACCTGAAAGCCCCTTTCCGAGTAAGATCGGTGAGGGTTGCTATTGTTAGAGAGAATCCCTTTACAAACCTCTTGTAATAAGAACATAACCCAAGGAACCCTGTCAAGTCTGACACATTCCGCGGTGGTGGCCAATCAAGGACTGCATGTATCTTCTCTTAATGAACCTTAACTCCATATGCCCCTATCACATGTCCCAGGAGAGGATCTTGGTCAACCCAAACTCACACTTGGATTCTTTTGCAAATAGAGATTGACTCTCCATGATGCGAAGAACCTCATCCAAGTGTCTCAAGTGCTCCTCCCATGTCTTGCTGAAGACCAAGATGTCATCAAAGAATACCAAGACACTCTCGCGTAACTGCTTTTTGAAAATTTGATTCATGCAAGACTAAAAGGTAGTTGGAGCATTAGTGAGCCCAAATGGCATCACTAGAAACTCATAGTGCTCGTAGTGACATCTGAATGTCGTCTTATGAATATCCTCCTCACGGACACGTATCTGATGGTACCCTGATCGAAGATCTATCTTCGAGAAGTAAATTGCCCCATGTAGCTCATCTAACAAATCATCAATCTGGGGGATGGGGTACATGTTCTTAATGGTGCTCTTATTCAGTGCACGGTAATCAATACACATGTGAAGAGTACCATCCTTCTTCACCAAAACCACTGAAAAAGCGAAGGGACTGCAACTGGGCCTGATGTGCCCCATGTCAAGGAGTTCTTTTATCGTCTTATCTATCTCCTCCTTATAGTGCCTAGGGTGAAGATAAGGGGTAGTAATCACAGGCTTAGCGCCCTCCTCCATCTCAATGATGTGCTCAAAACCTGCTACCCTGAATTTGGTGTAGTTTTAGAGGATATGAACCACTGGGCTGCCCACTCCATGTCACTATGCTTCATGATGGCCTCCATCCTGTGGGTTGATACTAATCTGGGCCCGCCATCTGGCATGGCCTTAAGAATCATTTGCTAATCACCCTGCATAAACTTCAATTGTTTCAGCTTGCGATCAATGGTGTACTTCTCCAGAGTCTGTAACCACTGCATACCCAAAATAGCATCCAAACTGTCTAAATCAATGACATAAAAGTAAACCTCTAGAAGGTAATCTCCAAAGTGAATTGGGAGACCGGAGATCTTCCCTGTACAGCTCAACAAGTCTCCTCCTGCCACCTTGACCTCAAACTCGGAAATGTCATCAACCTGTAACCTCCTCCTGGAGACCATACATGTGCTGATAAAATTATGTGTAGCACCTGTATCTAAAAGGCAAACGATCCTCTGTCCTTTAACCACTCCCTTCAAACGAAAAGGGTGACATGTAGGAATCCCTGAAAGGGACGCTAAAATAACTGGGGGCTGCTCGTGGGGGGCTTTCTTCTTTTCTTCCTTTGTTGATTGCTCTACCTAAGCCACCTCATCACTGCCCTCATACTCACCATCGGAAGCCACCTTAATATAATGTATTTTGCCTTTCCCAAGGCACCTGTGGTCTGGAGTACAAGGCTCCCTGCAAGTAAAGCACAATTTCCTCCTCAACTCATTTCTAGTCTCAAAATCCAACCTAGGCATACCTCTTATTCTAATTTTTATTCTTTTGGAATGAAGAGGATCCCTTAAACATTTTCTTAGGTGGTTGTAAAATGGAGGAAGGTGAATCCAAGTCATGTGCTAACTTAATAGCGTCATCCAAGGTGTCTAGCTTGAGAACTCTTACCAGTCCTCTGAATTTATCCTGCAGGCCCTCAATAAACAACATCACCTTTCTCTTCTCAGACATGTCCGGAACCATAATGGAGATCCTCTGAAACTCATCAATATAATGCTCTAATGATCCACTCTGTTTCAGGTGAGCTGACTCTCTGTGGTTGACCTCTATGTCCTTCCTATCAAAACGAGTGATCAATCTCGTGCTGAAGGTCTCATAGGAAGTAATCAATCCGTGATCCTGAGTGACAAGGCCGCGATGCCACCAATCATATGCAGCTCCCTCTAAATGCATAGTGGCAAATTTAATTGCATGGGTTTGAGGGTCAAGAAAGTATCTAGCTTGTGAATCCAAGCTCTAGCGGATGTCCTACTGTTGCCATCAAATGTAGGGAGAGTCAACTTATTCATAGCATGTTTTAAGTCCCTGTTCTGACCTCTCGATCTTCTATCCTGTTGGGTCCTGCCAAACTCTCTCTTCTGAACCATGTATTCGGGAAAGGTCAAATCTGCTTTGACATTGTTTGGTAACATATTCCACTCATCATACATGGTCATCACATTCTCTAGAAGAATGCATGTTGCCTCCGGTGGTGCTACCTCTTCCCCTGCATTATTATCTGCAAAGTTAGGCATAAGGAGCCTATTGAACGTACGAGTGGGGGCCCTAGCTACGCTAGGTGATGCCGCTACTCTGCCTCCACCACTGTGATGACTAGTGGGCCTCATGGCTGTGACTGTCAACTGTTGGATAACCCCTGTAAGCTGGTGTAGTACATCAGCAATATAGTCCTGTCCATCTCGTATGGCCCTCAATGTTTCCCTGGCCTCTCTATCTGTCTCCTCAGCCATATTTGCACCAGGAGTACCCTGTTCGAGAACAAATTCCTCGTCTTCTGTATGACTGGTCTCTATATCAACCTGTACGGAAGAATCTGTCTATTCCTACTCAGCTCGGTTATGTCTAAAACCGTGTGACTTGTGCCTGCTATGCATACCTGGCCAACATAGCTACTGCTGAACCAACTGAAAGTCTAAAAATAATCCCACTAGGACGGCAAGATCAAGGCTCTGATACCACTGTAATGATCTCAACCCAACTAAAACAAAAATTTGAATACTAAAATTTTCAAATACTGAGAGCAGGCATTTATCTAGTTTCAACCAAACATATGTGTCTTGTTGTTGTACAGTTTCTCAATATAGGATAGTAAATACATGAATATATGGAATTAATTCAGTCTTCTAATACTGGAAACGTATAGACATACAATCTATCCCAACAATGATGAATAGCAATGGTAGTGATTTCCAAATTCATATCATATTGACATTGAAAGATAAACAAATTAAACTGCAATCTTAACAAATTATTGAATCTCAAACTCAATCCGTTATATTACATTTCACACTATGTATTGAGGAGGAATTACGATGATCATGCCCCTTAATATTCTGAGTGAACTTGATACTAGCAGCAAGGATGGTGTTGCACTCTCAGTGATAAGTAGCAGTCTCGTAAGAGCTGTTGAAGGACACTAGGTATGATACCCGTGTTCGACTGTTGATGTCTTCCTTCTAGCTTCGTCACCCAACCTTATTCCCACGGCCAGCTCCTTTGCCAGACCGAGACTATCACTCTGTGGCTGATTGTTAACTCCACGGCCAACTCTCAACAACGTTGTTGGGCTATCTCATGCCTACATTGTCCCCTGTGTGTCCCTTACGGGTGACAAGAAGCACCACGTTTGATGGCAGTATGCGCTTCAAAACTAGAAACCCACGCCAGCTGTGATGACTGGAAATTACAACGTATGCAACAGCAGACACTCCCCGCTAGTACGGGTGTCGTTATAATGCCAAGGTTCTACTCGTCTAGTCTCCTGCAACCACGGTTACGCCACCAAGTGACATATGAACTGTATGTGATGTATCTAACCGTACACCCATGCTATTACCACTATAGATAACTCTCTTGTAAGAATGACGTGAGTTGCTTAATCCAATCTTCTATAACAGGGGGGGTTCTGAATAAGAACTTAAATCCACGATGAAAGTGCACAGCTGGACAATTACTCTAGCGTGTGTTGGACACCTCCTCAAATCTACGGAATACATACACTACTGAACCTTATTCTCTTGAAACGTATGAGAGTTCTTTATGCTCACATTTTAAAATGAGGTTTGTGTTTCCTTGCTTGCTGGAACTAATTCAAAACACTAAAATAAGATGAACTTAGAACTTACACAATTAAGCTCCTTGTGAAATCTAAGATGATCCCACCAAGTTGAAATGTAGGGGCTACGTCCAACCTTTCAAATTCTCCTCAAGGGTTTGCATCCTCAAGTGAGATATAACCAGTCACAAAAGCAATCAGAATTTGATTTCTTTTTGTTTATAATATTTCATGGTGCTTTTTCCCCAAGAGAGCCTTTTTTCTTTTATAACCTCAAAGTGAGGGAAAACACAACTTAAGCAATGTGGGATAAAAGTGCTCACTTAAGTTACTTTAAATCACTTAAGTCACTTTTATAAAATAAAGTGACTTTATAATAGCCTTTTATAAAATAAAGTAACTTGACTTTAGAAGAGCCGAGATAATAAATATTTGCCCATTGAAGCCTATGACTGGCTAGCATCCTCTAAAAGAAGCCATTAGCCTATTTGGATGGGAAGATAGACTAATTAGGCACCATAATGGCCTACTAAGGAGAAGGGGACATTACACTACCTTGTTGATGTTTCCATGCCAACCTTGATGTTGCAAGCATCTTCATACATGAAATGCTCGACCTTGAACATCATCCTTGCACATGAAGAAGCTCAGCCTCATGTCATCTTCTTTCTTGTCATCTCCATCTTGAAAATCACCTTTCACTTGCACCTTCTCCATGTATGAATCCTTGCAAAACAAGAGAAAACACTTGTGTCGGGAGTAAAGAATTTGCAAGAAGAAAATCACTAACTTTTACTCATAGTTTGAAAGAAATCAACTTATGAAGCACATGATTTGTAAATTTACCCTTTGAAAACCTTGACATCTTGATTACAACCTATCAATCTTACAAAATCAATTTCTGATATTTTTATTTAAGTTCTGGATTTCTGTGTTTGAAATGCCTGATCCTTGAACTCGCACCCTACAATTCTGGGTTTTCACACTTAACACCTAATTTCCTCTTTCTCCAACAGTCAGATTTATGTCTCTTACCTCTAGTCTTGTCTCCAAATTTGCCTTGTGATTACATGAACACTTGCTCTGCTTTCCACTTCACCTTACATCAAACTAAATTGTGGTTGAAGCGAATGCCTTGATCCACCTTTTATATGTATCCTTCCAAGAGACATGTTCGTTAAAGTTTTGAGGAGGTTGGCTTCCAATGGTAATTTCATTTGCAATTCATTTAGACTCCCAGGTCGGCCCTCTTGTAGGCCTTTAAAAATTTAATTGAACAACTCTCCTTAGCCGGCCTCGCATGCACTTATCACTTTGTTTTGCAAACTTATACATTCCCAAGCTAACCTTCTCAAACAATTTGGATCTCGGTCCTAGTTGGGACGACTTGATTTGATTTGAACGATTGTTTTCATCAGCTCTCCATGGCCAACCCCATAAACAAGCTGAATTAACTCCAATTTGGGTGATGCTTATTGTTGATTGTCTTTAAAATAAATACTAAGAGGGGTCAGAATTCTGACCCTCCTTTGGAATTTGCCTTGTTTAATGCATAGAGCATCCACAATCAGATAGGAAATCCAAGGTTTGTTAGGATTAGCGTTACAAGACTCTGCGAGTCCCGAGGCGAGTCAGGTCTCCAGAGTCTAACTAACTCTGGACTTGAACTCGCCCGAGTCCAGCAAAGTCCAGTCAAACTTGCCGAGTCCGTGGAGTCTCTAGACTCGCCAAGTCCCGAGCCCAGAACTTTGCCGCAGTAGCAGTCATAAAAAGTGTAAAATAAAACATTTTTTATTGATTTTTGTTTTCTTTTTTCGGTTTATTTGTTGTCTCTGACCTAAAAAGGTCATTCTATCACATGCAAACAAGGAGAGGAGAGAAAAAAGGCTTGAGAGAAGAGTATTGGGGTTTTAGGAAAAAGATTGGCAAATTTACAGAGGATTGCAATTTGTATCTTGAGCTAGCATGTAGTGCTTCAGGATGCGAACGCAATTGGAGTATGTTCGAGCATATACACTTGAAGAGGCGCAACAGGTTGGCAGTGAAAAGGTTGAATGATCTTGTGTTTGTTCATTACAACCTTCGCCTTTGTCACAAACAAATCTTGGGCACTGACACATCTCCTATCAAATTAGAGGAGGTTGATCCACAGGCAGAATGGAACACAGAGATTGATGATCCTGTCTTCAGTGATGAAGACTTGAAATGGGTTGATCAAGTGGATCAAGAGGCAGAGGCAGTAGCGATGGCAGAGGAGGCTAGAGCGCAAGGAGCCCAGTGGATGACCCTGAGACTGAGGGATCTGACTTTGAGGATGATGAGGATTATGAGGATGCGGATGATGAGGATGCCAATGAGGGTCAGCCTCAAACACAGGGAGAGAAGATGGCTGCACAATCTTCCATGACCTATCTTAGGCGTACTCGTAGGAAGACACTGGGATAGGCTGCTATGAGCCTAGTTTTGATATATGTTTTGAACTTTTGATTCCATGGATTTCATATTCCATGAACATTATAGACATTTGACAGTGAAACTATTTATATTTCAATTTCTAGTGTGTTATTTAGTTTAACAGTTTATAACTTTATACTTTCGCGATCTATGTAAAGTTGTGAACTTGTATATGTGTGCAAAGTAGCTTCTATTTATCTCAATTATTGTGTATTTGATGTTAATTGACTAAATGATGCATGAAAAATGCTTTAAATCCTTAAACATCTTTGAATTTCTTGGGTTTTTCAATTTGCCAAGTCTAGCCGTCGAGCCCGAGTCCGAGGCCGATCCGACCTTGCCGAGTCTGAAGCGAGTCCGAGTCTTGTAACTATGGTTAGGATATTTGTCATAGTGTGAATCGGATTTCATTGTTTTACTTGGAGTTTCACCAACTATACATTAGAATTTCATTGTTCATTTGGAGTCCTTACCCGAAGGAAGGTTGGATTTCTGACCATCATTGAAAATTTCTTCATAAATGTTGATCAGAATTTACAAGTTTTTTTTGCACAACTACTCATGTAGGTCAGAAATTCACACATTGTTAGGAATTTCTTCTGCCCTAGGTCAAAAATCAGGGGTTTGTTGGGAATGCTCTCAAGATCTGGGCAGAAATTCATGGTTTGTTTGGATTATTCATCTTGCTGCTAGGTAGATTTCATCATGCACTTAGAATTTTGTCCTTAGGGAGGTCAGAGATTCGATACTTGTTTGGAGTTTGCCTTGCTCATCTAGGTTGGAAATCAAGAATGTGTTAGGAATTTTGATTACAAGCAAATCGAAAATTCCACTCTTGCTTAAGACAAGCTTGCTCATTTTGATCAAAAATTTGAGGTTTGTTGGGATTTTTGTCCAAAGGATTGCTCAAGATGGTCATAAATTTGAGGTTTGTTGGGAATTCCATTTGCTCAAATTGGTTGGAAATCACATCATGGTTGGGAATTTTACATTGAAATCAACCCAAAAATTCACAAAGTGTTTGAAATGCTCCATGAGAGAGATTGGTCATGACAAATGCATGATGCTGATTAGAAACTTCATAAATGCTTGGAATTTCCTTCACAACGATCAGATTTTACCCTTGCCTTAAGATATGTCATCGATATGCAAGTAGAATTTCCACCATGCCTTAGGATTTCCCTTTGCTCAAACTAATCAGAAATCCAGCATGTGTTGGGATAGCCTTCTCAAAATGGGCAGAAATTTGACACTTGTTGGGAATTTTCACCATAAGCAAATCGAATAGTTCATGACCATTAGGAATTTCATTGCAAGTAGACCAAATCTTCATCGCTTGTGTTTGGTCAACTGCTCATGTAGGTTGGAAATTTTGCATCTCTTAAGGACAAATGCATGGGAATTGGTCAGAAACTAGGAATGCATTAGGAATTATCTCTCAAAATGCAGATCAGAAATTAGGTGGTTGTTAGGAATTTGCTCACACACTAACTTAGAATCCATAAAATTATTGAGAATTCCACTCAGTACTCGGCAGAAATCCTCATGTTAGGATTTTCTATGCAATGTAAACCAAAAGTGAGCAATTGATTGGAAAATTCCACCACGCTTGATCCAAACTTAGAGAAATTTGATCAAAACAAAGACTAGACCTTGACAATCCACTTGTGCAACTCCATTTTGTAGGTTGGAAATCTCATGATTGATTGGGCAAATCTATTAAATTATTATTTATATTCTTTTAATCGTTATCTATTATATGTTTGTGAATATCTTGGAAATATTAGAATGTTTCTAATATTTAGTTTTATGTAGTTAGAATAGAATGTTTCTATTCTTTACGATCGTTTCCTAAAGAAACATCATTCCATTCTTTTGTATATATAGATCATTCGATCTTTGTTAATATATCAAGTTTTTACCACAATATGGTATCAGAGCTAAAGCTTTAAATTTTTTCAAAAAAAAATTATAATTTCACTTCAAAATTATGTGAACTAACTACTATTTTCGAAATTATTTAATGGGATCTTCACATTTCTCATTGAGAAATCCGTCGCATCTGTTCAAATCCGAACCTAGGGTTTGCTGTTGTGTTTTTTCTGCAACTCGTTCGCGGGACTATTCTCTACAAATAAAAAAAAATTGGGCGGTTTGATCTTCACACATGCGGGTCTAGTCTTCTTTTTTCGGTGTTTGGAGCTCGGGTTAGGGTTTCTTTGCCAAAAACAACCCCTTCCACAATCGCCTCCTGAAAAAACAATTGTGTTTTTTCTAGATTTCTACTAAAAATTGTCATTTTTGAAGCTTTTTTCCAGCACCTAGGGTTTTGTTCGAAAACCCTACTTTTTGGGCTCGGAGATTTTTTTTAATCAAAAATTCTTTGTGGGTTTTTCGAGAGCTCAATTGGGTTGTTCGCTTTTTCTGGGTGCCTCAATTTTTGAGCCAGCAAATCCAAAATTTGACAGAATATTCCTTCTGGGTTTTTTGAGTTCTCTTTTGGGTTCCACTTGATCATTGAAGTTCTTTAACTCTATCAAAGATCTTGACTTGCAACTAAGAGTTGACTTGCATCTCCACATTGCCCAAATTTCATACCTTATCAACACCTTAGACTTCAAAATTATTGCCAGACTAAGACAAACTACTAATCTACCAAGCAAAAGAGGGGGTCCCCATTTGCAATGGCGCGATGGTATGAAAAGGTCACAACAGGTTGGAGCAATACAACAGATTCGCAACCAAGCTAGAGGGTGTCATAGATTATAATATTTTGCGGCATAATCTCCTTGAGTCATGGGATCAGCTCACATATTGTCCAATTATTATATTCTGTGTTGAGTAATATATCATTTGAAAGACAATCCTTGCCATAGGAAATTACATTAGCAAGAGGTTTCTTATTTGTTATTGCCATGAATTTCAATTGTTGGCCCTCTATTAAAGGGTCGCCAATTATATCATTGGCATGAGGAATTAATTAAGGAAGTTACCATTATGCATTTTGTGGCTCACCTTGTCAGGTTGATAAAGTATATGTTTGTCGTGGATGATCGCTTGACTCTCCATATGGTTTTGAAGGTTATATTTTAATTGTTGCCACAGTCAGTTATTGTGATTGGCCAGACTAATATAAGAAGGGAAAATCAAAATATCCTACAGATGGGAAAGACAGTGTTTTCTAGAGGTAGGCAGAGTTTGTAAATGCCAAGCGCCCCTGCAACGCCAGCTTTTCTATCATTTCCAACCTGTGGATGCGATCTTGAATATTGAGCAAAGATTTCATTCCAGTGTCAATAGTCTTTTGGGGGAAGATAAGTATTTGATCAAAGATGCTTGGTAAGTAGGAAAGGCTGGATAGTTGTATTGAGCCAGTGAAGAAAATAATTCTCCAGAGATTCCTACATTTGGAGCGCATTGGTAGAGACAGCAAATAAAGTCCTTCATGTTTATGTATTCCCTGCATAAATAGATAATCAAAATTGTAATACTCCTTAGGCCCTGTTTGGTTGCTGGAATTGAGCTAGAATTGGGAAATTCAAATTTTGAATTTTCTCAATATGCAGTTTGTTTTGAAAAATCAAAATTTGAATAGGGTATTCTGAATGCTCATTTTGGCCCAAAATGAGATGAAGATCTTCCACCTCAAAAGGTGGAATTGGAATTAACAATTCGAATTCCACTTTTTGATAAACCAAATTGCATAGAATTTTCGGGTCCACAAATTGCTCGTTATTATTTTGGCTCTCTTGTCCGCATATTGCCACACACAAGGTTTTCTGTTGCGAATGATCACATGATGCTACACAAATTTGATCAAGAGAAGAGCGATGTTGAGGCTATGTTATCATTCAGAGATGGCATTACAGACGACCCCATGAGATCACTCCCCAACTAGACCTTCAACCAATTCAGAACGCATCTACTTCTGGACCAGTGTTCCGTGCAAAAAACAAACCAGAAGAGTGGTGGCCATAATTTACCCTCTTGCAAACTAGTAAATTGCACTCATCTCTTTGAATTGCTCCTTGGTGATAACTCTCTCACAGGTGTGCTACTCTGATTAAAGTGGCTCTTCGCAATAACATGTTATTTATTGTTTCCATCCATCGTCCTCTCAATAGTAAATCTGAATTATATTTTATTGAATTTCACAGGGACAATTCCAACAGCCAAAGAACTGGACCAATACCATATGGTCTTGGTGAGCTCAAGAATCTTTCTACGATTGCCATTTACAACAACAATCTTTCACAAGGTATTCCTGAAAGCTTTGGTGGGTTAATTTCATTACACATTAGATGCATCTTATAATCGGTTGACAAGAAAGATTCCACCATCCATAGGGAAATGCAACCACTTAACTGACTTGGTATTGAAATTTAAAAACTTGAAAAATAACCCTACTCCAATTCCAGTTTTATGGAACCAAACGCTGAAAATGCATCTTCTCACTCATCTTCCAGGTGAACCAAACGGTTACAACCATTTTCTGAATTGACAAATTCCAGTATTAGACAAATCCAGCATTCTCTAATTCCAGCAACCAAACGGGCCCAGTGAGTTCTTATGAATATGGAGCTGAAACTGTTTTTATCAACCTCTGTTTGAATGATCAAATTTTATCATTTCCAAAATCTATATTCTGCGTGCAAATATTTCTTTCTGAGCATTGGATACTAGCAACCATTCCTCAATATTCCTCTGGAAAAAAATATATAACAAGGATTTGAAAAATGCCATTTCAGATTACAAGAATTTGAGATAGGTATCTTTCATATCATGATGCATACTTATGCCTTTTATGCCTAGTCAAATAGATGTTATCATGGCTTATGATTTAATGTCAATTTCCAATGACAAATATTGTGTGCAGGACCTAGACAAAGAGTTCTCTTATAAAGGGAGTTTCTTTTGGTAAATTTATACACTTAAATATATTACATTTCTTATTTTTAATTGGAATTCTGGTTCTAGGGCAAAATTTAGGAATATCCCAAAAGGAGACATTACACTGCTGGCCCCAGTAAACAACATTCACACACTTCATTTGGCTGCCACACTTACTATCTTCTGGCGCATTCATCTGAAACATTAGCACAGTCAACCAACACACACTGTGAACACTGTCATCTCTAACTATATGTCCTCTTGACCACATCCACTAAAACTCTAGAATATGGTGTTCAATATGTAGTTTTACTTTACTTCCAAACTGCAAGCCATAACTTCAACTGTAGCAGAATGCAGAACCAAACACCATGATAGTGCAATTGAGTGCACATACTGTTTCTGAGCAACAGACCTCAGAAACCTACCGCAGATACTTCCAGACAACAGCACAAGTGCTAGATAATCAGGAACAACTAAACCAATCATGCCATGAACAACTTGATTTTTGAGAATCCAAAATCAAGAACTTTGATGGTACCTCCATGCCCTGTACCCATTGCTTCAAGGGTTACCTCCATGAACTGTACCCATTGCTTCAAGGGTTGACAGCCTGAATTTCATATGGAGTCCCATGCTTTACTGCATAAATGGATGCCAGTTATCTATTCCCTTGAGCAAACCATCATGAGTATGCTATTGTCACCTACAAAAAAAACAATCATACCTATCTCACCCTACACATCCACATAACAGTTGGACAGTAAATTGTGGAATTAGAACTGACACTGTGCCAGCACCCCTTCAGCCATTAAGCAGTTGGAAGAACTCAATTTGCTTTTGAAGGAACCAAGTTTTGTTTTGTGGTGGTCCGAAAAGAAGTGTCGCCAGCTTCAGTCTCAAGAAGCTGCAGGCTGGGGAGGAACAAAAAGGAGTAGATGTTGACACTTTATGTGAGAAATAACATTGCAAAACTGAAAACACATAATGAAGCTCATCACTACAATGGACTTTAGAAACAGATCATAATGTGAGCCTTGCTAATAATTCACATCAGTAACCTTAAAGGATAAATCACCCTACTAGAAGGGCTCACAGTACCCAAACTCCCAATTTTCTGTAATGCCATCACAAATAGCACTTGCTCTTTAAGTGCATGTTGAGCAAGCTACACATAAAGACTAGTCACATCTTACTTCTATTTGCTTGATGGCAAGGATGGTAGCACTTCAACAAAAATGACACGTGGAAGTTTTCCTCTACATTTGATCCAAAACTTGTTGACACAGTGCCGTGATGTTCTCTAAGCTCAGAAAACTGCATGTTCAAAGAATGTCAAAAAACTTCTTAGGAAGTTACGCCTGATGGCTCTCAAAATGAAACAATATTGAACAATTTTTCTATAAGTCTCCACTGACTGCAATCTAGTGTCCAGAATCTGAAGTTGCACATTCATGAAACCATTTAAAAACTAGAAAGCATATATCTCACCGATCAGTATATAACCTAACAGATATCCCTGTAAACCTTCACAAAGTGATCATTGATGTCTAGCCCTAGGAGATCATGACCAAATGGGTTCATAACTTAAATAGTAGTTGGGCAAGAGATGGATTTTCCCGCAAATAATAAGGTGCCTTTATTAAAATAAAGCTTCAGGATTAAACTGTGTTTGTAATTTTCTGGAATCAACATTTTCGATCACACTCCATAATCCATGATCTGAAACATTCATTCCAAAATTACAAACACAGTTTAACCAAAAAGCTTTATTCAAATCAGCATGGGCTGTGGAAATCTAATGTCTTTATGTTGCCTGTCAAATCTCACCATATGGCAACTATAAAAGGCAAACACACAGGGAAAGAAATGTTTAATGATGTGCTTATTTTTTCTTAACCAAGGTTACTCTAGAAGTGTTACTGCAAGGTGAACTAGAAATACAAGACTGCTAACATCTACAGAACAGCAATTATTCCTATTTGTAAAAGGAATTGCCTTTTAAAGTGCTGTGAGCATATTGAACTATTAATATTAGAGCATTACCTGTTAAACAACCATCATATAATGCATCAGAGATGGTCTCATTTCAAAATGCTGTGGGCATGTTGAACAATATATATTAGAGCATTATCTGTTACAAAAGTTAAAACCATCATATAATGCATCAAAGGTAGTCTCTTAGGCACTGAAACCAATACATTTTTTAATGCCCCTGGAATAGTGAACACTACACGAAAAGCCATCTCTTTTCTTATGCCAGCTTGTCAGGGTTGGTTTCAAAACATGCATTCAAGTTCCATATAACAATTAAGTGTAGAAATAGAATCCATGTTGAACTGCACCATACCAAAGTTCCTAGACTCGGAAGATCTTAATCGACAGAATATATGATCAACAAGAATGAGGAAGTTACTAAAATGAATTGAATCGGTGATATTTATTTTGATGGAAACAGCTATTATCATCTTCCAAGCATGCAGTGAAGCCATCTCAAAGTTGGCTTGGAAGTTTTCGATATATATGGCCACTTACAACACGGAACGTTGGTGTTCTTGGCCAGATGACAACAGCCCTAGCAAATACGATCATGGTACGACAAGCTTTTCACATCCCTATATGCAATAACCAACAACAAGAAGCATGTCAATGCAATGGAAGTGAAATTTCTATCAATGACTAACAAATGAAATATAGTCCAATCCAATCATATCCCTGACTGACTTGTGGAAAACTGATTTGCAGAATTGCCATGCATGAATAGAAGGCCAAATCAACAGCAGCGGTCTTTTAACAAGAAGATTTGGACCAAATGAATACCAAATTGCATATTGTTGCCCTAACCAGAAAGCATGTAAGATGATGAATAGTGTTCTACAATTGTCACCTTGCCAAGAAAGTCATCTACCACAATTTTCAATTAATCTAATCCTGCCACACCTGCAGCACTGATTTTATTCCTCAATGATCATCTTATATGAAAGATCATTTACATTTGGATGATGCCTTGGACTCACCTTCATCTATAGTTATGGAATGCTTGTGAATTGTCATAAGGATCTGCATTATATGGTGCCTTTCCACCATATACATCTGGTCTAGGGCCTTGATAGATATCATATGAAGCTGAGAATTTGTCACTCTGCTGTTCCATAGGACGGCGTTCCTCATAGGAACCATGATTACCAGTACCCCCACCAATGCCACCATACACAGCACTGCCAACCCTACTGTAAGCCTGATGACCACGATCCAGCTGCTCTTGATAGAGCCTCTGAGGCGCATGAGCTTCTCGGTGCATAAACTCTTCCCATTGCCTCATTTGCCTTGCCCGACATGAGACCATATTTTTCTGGAATGCCTCGCGTATTTCTTTTAGCCGCTGCAAGGACAAAACAAAATATTTTGAATGTCCTCAAATATATTCACAAAATAGATGCCTTATTTATAATTTATATTTATTTTCAAAAGACTATATATGCAAAATGTTGTTCAAAGAAACCACATAATGGAAGCACTTAATGCTCATCTTCTCTGATAAATGAAACAAAGACAACATGAGAGTTAAATTCTATGTCCCATAAAACTCACAGCTACATAAGTACCAAACACCCATAAGAAAAACAAAAATCTTAAAATCTGAAAAGGTACCTCACGATGCCTCGTTTTTTCATCATCTTCTTCAGCACTTTTAGCACCAAATATGTCAAGTGCCTCTTTTAAAAAGTCTTGCTCAAGTTCCTCTAAGGACTTAGGAAAAGTGTGATGTTCACTCCTAAACCCAGCTCCAAGTTCTTTACCTCGTAGATCAGCAGGCCACTTTTCCCCTTCATGCACACCTCTATCTACGTCTTGTCCATGATGCTGATAGGAGTTTCTGTCTGAAAAGAAAAAGCATGAAAAGATCATGTCTTTGACGGTTGACCATTCCCAATATCACAAAGAGAGGATAGCTAGCACCAATTTATCATTTAGTTCAAATACATTGCAAGTCATTCAAGTATGCAGATGAAAAAAGTGCCCATTTTGAATCAGCATATACACAAATGTGCCTTGCTAGTATCTTCTGAAAAACTTCAATATTTTTACCATGATAAATTAAGCTAGCAAATTAACATACTTAAAATTCATACAAAACCCTTCTTATACACTGACTTTCATTAAAACACTTTTCTTAAATAACTTCATTAGTATAATAGAGGCACAGCTATAATTTGAGGAAATAGTAGTTAAAACATAGCTTTGTCCACACCATCAAATGCAAAAAGAAAAGGAATAAGATTCCATACCAAAATAAACGTTTTGGACACTATCTTTTGTTTGTTTACAAAGTTTGCCATTTTCAAAAAAAATGAACATTGAAACTGAAAACCTAATCTTACCAGACTTATTTGAATATTGAGGTCCAACATTAGGGCTGTTTTTGATGTGAGAAGAACTTCCCTCAAATTTCCGTCCACCTTCAAGCTGAGAAAATCGATTATCAGAGATAGGCCTTTCTTCCTTAGAATTTCGATGACGAGAACCCATGCGGGAGGGGCTTCCAGACCTGGAACGATGCCTTTGTGAGGAAAACTGCTGTTTTGGAGCTACACTTGATGGATTTTCATCATTAAGCCCTCTGTGTGAACCCTGCAAAAACCCTGGACTTTTCCCACCATCTTCTGCTTCATTAACTAGCTTCTTCACAGCATCTGTTCCTTTAATAAGGCACAATCTATCAGGTCCAGCAATGCGAACAACAAATGCCACATTCTCAGCCGTGTGATCATCTTCAATCCTGATCCGGCATCCTGTGTCTCTTTCAATCTTCTGAATAACTGATCCACCTGATCCAATAATGCGAGGCTTCAGGCGCTTGTCTTTTACAGGAATTTTTTCAACAAATTCCCTTGTTCGATTGGCTCCAAGTGTGGTTGGGCACCCCTGTATTGGAAAACAACAGTTATCCAACAATAACAATTTCAAATAAGAATTCTATCATTTACAATACTATATTTTCACTACAGAACGTAAATGCAACTTCTGCAAAGGAATTTGAAACATTAATTTATAGAGCAATTTAGTTAAAATGCTCACATGTAACAGCAAGTGTACTTTGAATTCCCAGATTTCTGAAAATAATCTGTGATAAATTTTACAATCACACCACGTCTAACTTCTTGATCATCCCTAAATATTTATAATTGTCACATTTACAGACTTTACAGTCAATTCAGATAATGCCCCCAAAGCAGAAAATAAACAATTCTCGACCAAATACAGTTCTGCTGATGCAGTAGAAGATAAAACATGATAATCAGACTACAGCTTGTAACATTAAACGCAGTCCTCCATTAATAGACAGGCCCTAGGGAATCACCTCACGACAATTCCAGAGCCAGCATTATACTAAGTAAAAAAATACATTGTAATCTAGCATTGATGAAGCTACAAAAAATAATCTGGGAAAAACTGCAGATAGTCAATGAAGAAGCCACAAGTACTTTAATAATGCTTTTCTACATTTAGTGATAGAAAACGTTATATTAAATAATATTGGTAATGGAAAAAAAAAATCTGCAAATTTGCTGACTTTATGAAAGAGATAGAAATGTGAGTATATGCCTCAATTGACTTATTAAAGCATATCAAAAAGGCAACAATATGCTAGCATGCAAGAGAAAAGGAGCCTCATCCTCCACCTAACAGCACTTTCTCAGCATAATCAAAGACAATAAACTCTTTTTAGTTATGGAGGTTTCTTTGTCTTCTCTTGTAATGGAGAAGCTTAATAAGGCATGCAGTCTGCACAGCTTTGTCACGCTTCCATCCCACTATTCATCAGAATTTCCTTGATTCTTTACACTAACCCTTCCCTTATAATACATGTTTGTACATAAGGTGGGAAGATTGTAGACGGGTGGTCAATTTTTATATCAGTCCCTTCCGTCAAAGATACATGGTTGGACATGATACGAGAGCATCCTAAAGTGAGGCATGAGTTGCCCTCGCTATTGCTCCTTGAGATGGACTAGCAATCAAATAGAGTAGGCAGTTCTAAATAGTAAATCATGGTATTGGTCTAGAAAACCCCATGAACAACAAGGCAGGGCAATATGTAGTGAGAGGAAGAACTATAGGACGAAAAAAAAATGATCTTATACAAGTACTCTGATTCAAAGCAGTGGCCCACGCCAGTCAATGAAAAAGCTCTAATTGCTATAAATAAATGTTTGAAAAGAAAATGGGAAATTATACATGAGCTCACAACTTAGCATTGCTTAGTTTGCCATTGTTCATAGTTAATCACACCAATCCTAGTCCTCTAACTATACATAAAGGAAGGTAGCTCTGTAGGATATCAATCAAGGATACCAAAAACTTTTGAATTTACTAAAATGATAAAATCTGCATAAAATATAGATTATACAAATTTTAATGAATTATTTCAAATCAATCTCATGCAATACACTGGTGACTGCATAACCATCTAAAATAAATTTCTAAAACCTTAGTCACTACATTCGAATTCAAATTTGAATTTGGCAACCATAAAATTTGAATGAATTTAGGCAAGGGTAAAAATCTGGAAAAAAAATCAGCATTAAATTTGCCTTATATAAATTTTATTTTTTTAAATATAGGTAATATATTCAATAAATTTTATAAACAGCTAGTACTAAAAATTTTACAATGCATCATATAAGATTTATAAATTTATAACAATTTCTAAATTATATTATTATAATACTATATCATATATTAATGTAGTTGATTCAATTAGGATAACATGAAAAAATGCAGAGCAAAAATGAGCGAAAAAACAGGGCAGAAATGAAGAAAAGAGTGACAGGCGGTCAATCGAAGCAGGGGATTGCAACCAGGGCAAAAGCAATCCCTCTGGGCAGGAAAATTCAAACAGGAATACCCCCTCACCATCAATATCATGCAAATCACCGGAAAGGTTGGACAGGGAACAGTGCGGCTCCTGGGCTGCCAAATCAAACAAATACAATGGAAAATATGGATTGGAGAGTGGGAAAGAATCATCCGCTCAAACGAAAAGGGAGTGGCAATAGGCATCAGCAAAATCGAATCTGGGCTTAAAAGATTGGAATTACGGAGGGGAAACCATATTCCCCTCCCAATAGCAGAAGTAGTATAATGTCTATTCTCTCTTCTTATATGTAACAACGGTGGGATAACTTAAAGGATTGTGGTCTATTTGTCGAATGGACTGGGATTGAAGCCTCCAAGCAAAAGATCATATAGATTAGTTCGCAAATACCTTTGAGGGACAGTTAAGTTTGAAAGCCAAAACTCAGAATTTTTTTCTATTAGAATGCATATAGATCAGAGCATGAAAAATAGGGTTTTACTTGGAGAACCACTCTTTTTTGAAGGATTTTGTTTCTATAAAATCAATTGGGATCCAAATTTTAACCCAAAGCTTCATAAACCAAAAAGATTTCCCATTGGATCAAAATGGAAAACCTGCCCTCCGAGTACTGGAGTGAAGAGATCCTAGAGAAAATTGGTGAAACCCTAGGTACTTCCATAGGCTTTGAAGAGGAATCTTTTTGGAAGATCAGAGACAGCAAAAATCTTAGTGGATCTGGATACTATGCTTAGATTCTTAGACAATTTGGAAGTCCTTACAGAAAGAGGAAAATGGTTTCAGAAGATAGAAGTGGATAATAGAAGTGGAAAGCTCTTGATCTAACAATGGGGAATGGCGGCAGATGTGACCCTGGCAGAAATGTTTACAAGAAACAAAATGGAGGAGAAATTCAAACCAAGTCCCAAGGGGGTATCAATACCCTTGAAAACAAATCAAAATCCTGTCACCTTATTCATACCAAGGATGTTGAAAAAGGTAAAATCATAGAGAATGAGGGCAGTCGATGTGCTGCTCAAAATAAGGCAGTGAGGCAACAGGAGTGCAACAAGATTGATATGGAAGCAGTTCATGAAAGTGCTGGACACTGTGAGGCTCTATCCGAAATAGTAGAGAAAACAGAAGCACTCTGTAAAGAAACTCGTGAGCAATTCAATTTGCCAGCCCTTGGAGATAAAGTCCAAAACGAGCAGAACTTGAAGTCAAGTCAGGACATTCAGACATTAAGCATGATAAACAACATCTCCCCCTCTCCTTTGAAAGTGAAGCACTGGCAGAATTGACTATTTAAAGGAAACAGAAGAGGGAGAGATTCCTGTGGAGAGGGACCCCCCTTCCCTAGGAGCCATGATGCTCCTTTCGTGGAATGTTAGGGGCTTAAACACCCCTAACAAAAGGTGTCTAGTCAAGAAAAGGATTTGTTTGACTAGAGCTGAGATAGTTCTGATCCAAGAAACCAAACAATTACAGGAAGAGGTGGAGTTGGTCTTTAACAGCTTTAAGCATTGGAAGGTAGTGGTTGTCCAGTCTGAAGGAACATCTAGAGGCTTAAAAACAGGAATTAATTGATGGAAATTGAGCTTAAAAACACGAATTAAACTTGGAATAACAGAAGGTTGGGTTTCTGCAACATTGCAGAAAAGTAAAACAGATTCTTCTTCAATGGGGACCTTTCCTCCTTTCCTGCAACTCTAGAAGGTGTTATTCTCCCTTTGCTCATGTTCAGATCACTACCCTATCCAATTAAATGTGATAAGGGATGCAAGACCTCTTAGGGCCCCATTTAAATTTGAGAATATGTGGTTTAAGGATGAAAGCTTTTTAGAAATGCTAGAGGCTTGGTGGGTGAAGAAGAGTTCACAAGGTCTAAGCTCTTTTGCTTTATGGCTAAGCTGAAATATATCAAAAAGAGGCTGTTGGAATGGAATAAGGAGCATTGCAGGGATATCTTTGAGTCAAAAACCAAAATTGAGGAGACCTTAACAGAACTTAATGAAGAAGTGTAATAGGTGGTACGGATAATGAGCGTTGGAATATGTGGATATATTGGCTAAAAAGGAAATTTTTTGGAGGCAGAAATCAAGGGAAATGTGGTTGGAAGCAAGAGACTAAAACACAAAATATTTCCACAATATCACCAAGCAAAAAAGAGATTTGAACCATATCAGCAAATTGGAAGGTCAATGGAGAAATCATAGAGGATCCAAAGGAGACAAGAGATAAGAGTGGCAGCCTTTTATGAAAGCAAAGGGGTAGGGGCTAACATAGAGGACCAATCTAAGCTCTTGGGACATATTCCCCACCTTATCAACCAGGATCAGAATAGAATGTTGAATGAGAAGTTCTCATATGAGGAAGTGGAATCAGCTCTCCGTCAATTACATCTTGACAAGGCTCGTGGGCCGGATGGATTCCCGGCTGCCTTTTTTCCAAACGTGTTGGCATTTTATCGGTAGGGAGTTAGTGGATGCTCTGGAAACGGCAAAGGAATTCTGGCTGCTTATTAAAAGAAGTAAACAACACTTTAGTGGCTATCATTCCAAAGAAAGAGCAAGCTCTGAAGTTGAAAGATTTTAGACCAGTCTCTCTATGCAACACAGTATACAAGGTTATGTCTAAGGTGTTGGCAAATAGGTTAAAGAAAATACTCCCTTTCATCATCTTTGAGAAGCAAACAGGCTTTGTTCCTAGTAGGTCTATTATAGATGGAGTCATTATAGCACAAGAAGCTATCCAAACACTCCAGAGTTCCATCAATAATTCAAGTAAGCTAATTAAGTTGGATATCAGGAAGGGAAGGCATGCGGCAGGGTGGATTGAAGATTCCTGTGCAAATCATTGGAAGCTTTTGGTTTCAGCAGGCAGTTCATTAATTGGATCTTTGAATGAACATCCACCCCAAGAGTCTCAGTAGTAGTGAATGGATCTCCTGAGGGATTCTTTGAAATATCCAAAGGTTTGTGGCAAGCAGATCCTTTATCTCCATTTTTGTTTATCATCATGGCAGAAGCCCTTGTGAGGGCTATCAATCATTCATTTGAAATTGGAAAGATTTCAGAGATAAAAATTTCCAGGAATATCAATGCAATGCACCAGCAATTTGCTGATGATACAATGCTATTTGGCATTGTTAAAGTTTGAGGTCAGATTATATGGCTTTTAATTTTGCTTTCAAAATCCAATTTATATATATAATCTCTCAATGTATATATGATATATATTTAAACTATATATATCTTCAATACTGATATAATAATAAATATATATAGATATATTAATAATCAAAATATTTTTATGAACTGAATTTAGGATCAAATATTTATTGGATGAATCAGACTTGCATTGATCTGTTGTATATGCTTGTCTTGATTCAATCATGATAAGTCTATTTGTATATGTGTGGAGGCATGTTGATGGATAGACATGTCTCTCCACCAACATGTCTCGTGATAACTCATCAAGCATTAACTGATACTAATTAATGCCAATCGGTGATAAAGTAAAGTTTAATTCAACCAATACCAATCGGTGATATTCAAATTGATACCGATTTAATCAGTGATTAAATAACGATTATGATATGAAGCATAATGGTGTATAATTTGATGTCATTCAATCTTTAAAAGAATATAAATCAATGATTAGTTAATTATATTAATAATATGAGAATAGATTAATATAAATTTTTCTCAATTATGAATGTATGTATATATCAATATGTATAATAATAATATCTATTATTATTATATATATTGGTATGTATATGTATGGATAATTTAATCTATTCTCATAATATTAATATGAGTGATAACTATTTTATCTGATCAAAGCTACAAACATCAATAGGCATCTCCAAGAGGAAGGAAGTGAAACAATTCATCCAAATCTTATCACAATATGCATTTGCCTCTAGGCAAGAAGAGAATCGGAAGAAATCAGAAGTATTCTTTATAAATACACATACAAGGAAAGAGCTTGAGATTCTGAATATGCTAGGTTACAAGAAGAGAATCGGAATAAATCTTAAGTATTCTTTATAAATACACATCCAAGGAAAGAGCTTGAGATTCTGAATATGCTAGGTTACAAGAAGGGTTCTCTCCCATCCTCCTATTTGGGTCTTGCATAGGATAATGGCCTTAGAAATACTAAACTCTAGGACCCTCTCAAGGATAAGATGGAAAAACACCTGGGCTCTTGGAAAGGGAGGTGTTTGTCTTGGGCCAAAAGGATAGTAACGTTGAGCATTGTGATCTCCTCCCTTCCTATCTATCTCCTATCTCTCCTCCCCTCCTATCTCTCCTCCCTTCCTATCTATCTCCTATCCTTCTTGGCTCTTACAATAGGAGCTAACAAAGTCTTCATCCAAAGAATGAGGAGGTTTTTTGGCAAGGTCTTTCGGACAAGCATAAAATGGCACTGATTTCCTGGGAGAAAATCTATAAACCAAAAGAATGTGGGGGTGTTGGCTTGCGGAATCATTTAGAACAGAATAGGGCTTTGGGGGCAAAGTTGGTTTGGAAAATGGTCAAGCAACCTCAGCTGAAATGGGCCAGAATTCATCAAGAGAAATGTCTCGGAGGCAATGAGGAGTTGGACATAGGAAGTATAAGGAATCCTCCTAAGGGCCCGTTTGGTTGAGGGGTGGAATTGGAATTGAACGGGAATTGGCATTTCCGAATTCCCAAAATGTTCAATTCCCTGTTTGGTTCCAAAATTAAAAATTGGAATAGGTTTATGCGAATTCTAATTTTGGGTCATTTTGAGCATTCCACGATTCCTTCTCAGACCTGGAATTGGAATTGAAAGTATTATTTTGGGAAGGAAAATTCATTCCCATTTTTGTTTCAATAATGTATATTATATTGCTATAAGGATGTGTATATATACATGTGTGTATATATACACACAAGTGTATATACACACATGTATATATACACATATGTGTGTATGTGTATATATATACACAAATGTATGTATATATGTCTATATATGTGTATACACATAT
>MU224010.1:3447772-3459523 GCA_018584345.1 Thuja plicata
TGTATATATACACATATGTGTGTATGTGTATATATATACACAAATGTATGTATATATGTCTATATATGTGTATACACATATGTGTGTATATGTGTATACATGTGTATATACATACATGTATGTGTGTATATATATATATATATATATATGTGTGTGTGTGTGTATACACACATGTGTATGTGTATATATACACATGTATATATACACACATGTCTGTATAAATGCACATCTGTGTATATACACACGTGTGTATATCATGTGTGTGTGTATATGTGTATGTGTATATGTGTATGTGTATATATACACACGAATGTGTGTATGTGTGCATACATACACACATATATATGTGTATATATACACATGTGTGTGTATATACACGTGTATATATGTGTACATGTGTGTGTATATATGTGTGTATGTGTATATATACACACATGTGTATGCATTTATATATGTGTGTGTGTGTGTGTGTGTATACACGTGTATATACACGTGTGCATATACACACACATGTGTATACATATGTGTGTATGTATATACACATGTGTGTGTGTGTATGTGTATGTGTGTATAAATGTGTATGTGTGCAAAAACAAAGTTCCAATTCCAAGTCCAATTTTGTGGAACCAAACGTAGAATCTGCATCTTCTCAGTCATCTTCCAGGTGAACCAAACAGGACAGCCTAATTCTAGAATTCATTTTGAGAATAGCCAAATTGCCAGAATGGATTCAATTCCAGAATTGGCAATTCCAGCATGCACAAATTCCACGAAACAAACGAGCCCTAAGGGATCCAAAATATGGAACTTCGTGCTAAATTGCAGACCCATCATAAGCAGGTTTCTTTCGTGGGATATCCATGATGGGGATAAGGCTCTTTTTTGGGAAGATTCATGGTGTAGACAACCAAGTATAGACAGCTTAATAGATATTGGGGCCACCAAGAATTATCTTAAAACCCATTGGCGCAGAAAAGTTAAGGATTACATCAAACCACAGCAACAAGGTTTGGCTTTTGGTTGGTAATGGAAAGAGTTGATCTACCTTCCCCTGTCGGCTCAGGAGATAGAGGCCTTGAAAAATATCCTTGCTCAAAGACATTAATTTCAGTCAAGGGGAAGACAAGTTAATCTAGGCAGTCTCAAGATATGGCAAATATAATGTGAAGAATGGCTATCACTGGATCTCGGGAGGTAATGACCTTCCCAAGACTGAGATTCCAATCTCATTGTGTTGAGATAGACAGTGTGTTCCAAGACTTGGCACCTTTGCTTGGGCCGATTTGCAAAAGAGAATTCTAACTGCATAGAAATTCAGAAAACTTGGTTTTAAAGGGGCCCTTGAGATGTGTCCTATGCAAAAGGGAGGAGGAATCAGTGGATCATATTTTCTTAGGTTGCTACTTTGCTCAAGAATGCTAGCGGCAATTGTGTGCTAAATTGGGGTCTTTCACTTTAGCACACAATCACCGCTAGCATTCTTGAGCCAGACTGGGGTCTTTCACTGTTGTTGGGGTCTTTCAATCGCCGCTAGCTACTTTGCTCAAATGCTTCTAGAAGATCTGCCCCTCCCTCTTGACTTGGGAAATTTGGAAAGAACGTAATCACAAGATCTTTGAGGATAAGGAAATGGCTCTCAGCTCTTTTCAGAATAAGGTGGAAGTGGCTATAGTTGAAGTGGCTACTCACAGGGCCTCTATCTTGTCTTCAAAAAGTGGTCTTCACGGAATGGGATGGTAAAATGAGGTTCAAATGGGCAGGTTTAAGGATCCCGGTCCTTATTGTTCCTGGCCCAAAGGATGGCATAAATCTGAGGGAACAGGCTTGTTGGTCTCTGCTAAGGCATTGTTGGTACAAGATGAACTCTGATGGGGCCTCCCGAGGAAATCCAAGGCCCTCGAGAGTTGGCTGCACTATTCATAAGTAGGACGGGAAAGTAGTTGGTAAGCTGTCGATGCCCCTAGGTGTCAACACCAACAACTTGCCAGAATTCAATGCATTAATTTCACGACTACTCTTGTGTAAAGAGTTAGGACTTGATAAAATAGAAGTGGAAAGAGACTCTGCTATAGTAATAAACGTTGCTAGACAAGGCAATACTCCAAACTGGAAGCTCAATGGTCTGTTAGGAAGAGCAATGGGTATATTGAACATTTTCAAGGCATTCACAACAACCATGTTTTTAGGGAGGCCGACAAAGATGTCGATCAGCTAGCTAAACTAGCTGTGGATGGAGTTAGCATAAGGGAGATTATTGTAATTGACTTATAATCTGCAAAGTGCCATAGTTTTGAGTTCAGTTTGGTGCCAATAGATTTAAATTCAAATGGAATTACTAGCCCTTGAGAAGTAGTGGGGCATGGTCATGTGGTAAGCCCTAATGACCCAAGCGCTAAGGTCAATGTCCTAGGCAAATCTTAGACTTAATAACAAATCGGCATGCCATGATCATCTGGCAATCAGTAATCTATGGTGGATTGATGACTAGACAGCTAGAGAAAAATCAAATAATGAATTTTGGAAGTGTCTAATAAAAAAGTGTTAATAAGGAGATTTCATATATCCTCAGAACCATATCAACTAATGCGCGGAAGTACTCCGAGGACAATATACACATGTCAATAGTATGATACAGAATTATTAAACAACTTGGATCCCCAATGATGATATTATCTAATTGGCCATTGTTATAAGCAGGAAAAGTTAAATCAATAGATAGTCGAGGACATTTTAAATTGGATGTGCCCTATTTCCTTCATTCTGCACAAGTTCTAGCAAATTCTGGGCTCTCCACAAGGGTTTCGCCATGGACATTGTGTTGTGTCTGACTTCCACGAAGAGACAAATGTCTTTTTTAGGGGAGATTAATCAAGAGCAATGGGGAAGAATTCTCAAACCCAACAATGACTTCATGCTTTAGGTGGCGAAATAAATTCTGGGAGAAGGTATCACGATAAATCATCACCATAAGAGGAAACAGTGACATTCCTACCTTGTTTGTGTCCATTATGCTGATTATGGTTGAGTCCAAATTCAAAGCTATGCAATTGTGTCATGCTGTATTTTATGATAAGATTTTAGGGGATTTGAATTTAGTTGTGGGAAATGTGGATGAGAACCTAATGGTTCCCTACTCGGTTGACTATTATCCGAAAAAGCAGCCCTAGAGATGTTCACAACAAGGGTGAGGTGGTTGCCAAAAATCCGATTCTGTCACTATGTGATAAGAAGCCTTTGAGGAAAGGAAGCCAACTACAGCCAAAAATATTGATTTCCTCCAAAAGTGGTTAGGGTTGAAAGTTTCTGTGGGCGGCGACTGGTGGACGGATTATTTACTTGCAGAGGGATATGAGCCTTTCACGGCTAATGCCAGAGATGTTTAAGTGCAGCGAGAGGATGGGCAACAGACAGAAAGAAAGAGGAGAAACCCAAGGAAGCCAGCCCCAACAACAGTGAAAGACCCCAGTCTGGCTCCTGAGGTGGCAACGCCATCTTCTGTTCCAAACAATCGTCTGCCTCCACGCGGAGATTGCTACTTGGACAGAAGAGGAAGAAAGGGAGGTAGGGCCTCAAGTGGGTTTCAGCAAATCTTGGCCTATGTGGTGGTTAAAAATAAGTTTGAATATGTCTATAATATATATTATGCTCTGCATGGTTTTTGGTGATTTCCCATGCTTTAGATAGAAGATTGTGATGTGTCAAGTGTTTTTGGCATAGGCCCGGTATTCAGAATGTGGGCCCTGTATTCAGAATGTGGTTAAGTAATTCTCGGCTGGTAATTTAGGGCAGGCTGTTTTGGGATGTAAGTCATTTGGTTGATCCCCAATGTTGGCATACTTACAGAAGGTCTATGTAATGATATAATGATGTATAGTTAGATGGAGTCTGGGGTTGTTCTTAGCAATATGCCATTTTGTTTTGCCCCACTTTTGGCAAATATGCAGTAGATCGGTTGAATTATTGTTTCCAATAGTATATAGTTAGCAGGTCTTTAAAGTCTAGCATGGACAGGGGGTGCTGAGTCTCGGTAGTAATACAGTTGGTCTGGAGCTATGCTAGACCTTCTGATTTTGGAAACTGTAAATTTTAATTTTTTTTATTAAGCAATATATCCTAATGGCTTTGGCCTATTACTTATCAAAAAAAAATCCTATATCATATATTAAAATATGTTTAACAGTTAAACAAAAATAAATTTATAATGTTATATTTATATATTTTTGTTTAATAACATAAATTTTTAAACTGTTATATAATTAAATGAAACTAAACAGAATATTATAACAGTTTAATTTGATTTGATTATATAACAGTTTAAAACTTATATTACTAAAAATTAATATTAAACAATTAAAAACCATTTCACAAATCTAAAATTAAACTAAAAAAATCAAATGTAGAGAAAAAAAATGGCGGCAGAAGGCATCTCAGAAGAGTGAATTGCAGAGGTCAAAAGCATCACACGGAAATGGAGTCGCACTTAACTGCTGAGGTCAAAAGCATCACACTGAACGGTTGCAGTCACCCAACAGAGCTGGAGGCATTGCATGGCTTCATGCTTTGCAAAAGAAATGATTTTTTACAGATTGCGACTACTGTGGTTTAATGGGCAGTGAACACATTTTATAAAGAAAATGTGCAAAATGCCCTAAAATTTACTATCAGAAACACCATAAAAAGCATTTGAAAAAAATATATTTTTAAATAAACAAAGGTGTGCTTCTTCAGTACGAACTTGAAGTCGAGTTCCAATGAATTTGTTAATAAAGTTTAAAATTTGCTGGAATTCAAATTTCTAGCCTGATTTTCACCGAACTATGTGACTTAGCCTAAAGCATTCAATTCACAACATTTTCTCTTTCCTTTATTAGCTATCATTGTTGCAAATACTCTTATAGTCTTAAGCCCCAAATGTGTCTGAATAAAGACCACAGGTACAATGCCAACAATCAGAATTCCGTTATTCATTAATGTGGACATCAATTTGAAGACAATAACATTTACCTGAGTAAAGTGGCCAGGCTCCCCACAAATCTTACATGTGAACTCTTCTTCTTTTTTTCTTTTCCAATTTCGTTCTATTGCCTTAGATTTAGCTTCCCAAACCTTGGCTTCTCGGCTGGTGAAATCTGTAGGCACAGCATTTGGATCCCGTTCTTGTTGTTCATCATCAGATTCACCACCAGCATTGCTACTCGGGCGTGGCCTTTTATTCAATTTATTATTTTCAAGTGGCTGTTCAGTGTTTAACCTGGGTGGTCCTGTGTACTCTTTCGCATAAACTTCTTTAAAAAATTCGTCATCTCTTTCTTCCTCTGGGGTGTCTGCCATTGTTATAGTCTAACTGGACTCCAATATGAGCATCATTTTTTCACAACAGGAGCATCAGTAACCATCCATATCAAATATCATCCAAACCAAATATAGTAATAATTGGTTGAACTCTTTCTAAATCGCAAGGAACAAATATATGAAAGAAATTTATTAGCACCAGATATAGTCTACAAACCAAACCCTACAAACCATGGTGTAGCAGATGGACTGCAATACCATTTATTTATTCATGTAATTAAGAAGACAGCATAGAATCTCTGATAATTCATGAGAAATCTAAGTTCTAAATTTCTAATAACTCAGATTAGCCAAAGTAAGTAAATACTAAAAACTAAACTCTTTCTAAATCACAAGGAACAAATATATGAAAGCAATTTAATAGCACAAGAGATAGTCTACAAACCAAACATTAGAAAAAAAATTGCCGACCTAGTGTAGCAGATGAATTGCAATACCACTGATTAATTCATGTAATTATAGAGACAGCAAAGAATCTCTAATAACTCAGGGGCGTCTAAGTTATAAATTTCAAACTACTCAGAACTTAAAAAAGGTGTAAGTACTATAATTTTAATCACTCTTGTAATGCAGAAACCTGAATTAAAATTCCACTTATTGAGAAGCATGCACATAGAACGAAAAAGAAAGAAGTGGTGGATATCACAAGCTCTCTAAAGGCCTAGCTAAAGACAACTGAAAAAATAAAACCAAACCATACACTTTCAACCAACATATATTTAGTTTATGCTTTGTGTGGGTTTGTCTCACTCATTTTAAGCTACAAGAATGTATCACATTACTAGGTTTTGTCTCTGACATGTATGTTACCATTGTGAAAAGAAAAAATCACATCTTCTTGAAGCTTCTATTGTTTGCTTATTTGGGATTCTTATTTCTCAACACAAGCTAGGATCAATATAGAATGGTAACTAGCAATTAGCATTTTCTTATAAAGTTAAGAAGCATTTATATGCTTCTATTGCACGTCAGCTGTTTCTAATTTTTTATGGGAAAAATTTTAAAGCCCTTATCCCTTGTTCTTGAAGGAATCTGCATAGTTGTTTCTGTGAGTTTCAACTATATTTGCTCTCAAATCCAACAAAGAGAGATATTTTTAAAACGTAGGCAGACAAGATAGAGAAAAAAATTATCAAGACTTTTACAATGCTCCAAAGTCATGTATATCATTCATCAAGATATTTGATGTTTCCTTCATGCATGTTTAAGAATGAAGAATCACTTGCTTGCATCCCCATGCAGGAGAAATATATGCATAACTGCATACATTTGGTAAAAAACCATACCAGAAACTAGGGTTAATGTTCCTTGGCCCACTTTAGGGACTAGCAAATATAAGAAAATAATAGATTTAAAATTTGAGCATTTGGTCATGACCCAGCCAATCCAAACTTTCACAAGGTTCAGCAGCCGCATACAGTTCATCAAGATATTGAGTTCTTCTCCATGCCTATTTCAAAGTGAAGAGCCATATGCTTGTCTCACCATGCAGGAGAAACATGCTCATGTAATCAGTAACACATATCCAAAACTTAAGGTAAAGTCCCTTGTCCCACTCTAAGTCTCATGTCCCACTCTAATAACCAGTTAAAGTAAGAAGGGAATATGTTTGACATTTGAACATTTGATCTTGCCCAGCTAATCGTAAGTTAAAATTTTGCATGCATCAATCAACATACACCGTGCTATGGTTGTGAGCATTCAACTTAAGAAGCTACACCTGTAAAACCAAATTTTCTTTAGACTCATTGCTTCATATTTTGATGGTATACTTCCAAGTATAATCATTTACATAGATTGATAGACATCTGCTAAACATCACAGCCTCTAAGTCTAAGATCTTAGTACATCGCAGACATTTGTCGAGAAGTTTTTCTTACATGTCCTCCACACTCGAGCACTTTTTGAGTGTCTCCATGGCATGTCCCCTTTTTTAATGTATAAGATACATATTCCCTTGCTTCAAAAAATTAACTTACACATTTAGGGCATGAATAACCTGTTAGTTACTCATTCCTTGGTACATCCATAAAAATTCCAAAAATTCTTCTCTATCTACTTAAGAGTGTCTTAATGGTCTTTATATTTTCAATTGGTTGATCTCCACAAGAATTAAATTTTAGAATCACAAATGCTCCAAGGAAATATGTATCAACTTACATATATACATATATAAGTTATCAAATCACTGAAAAACTAGGCCGATTCCGAGTACGTAACATCTTGGAATCACAATCTGAACCAAATCGAATCAGACAGGATTCAGAATATTTGTGCCTGAATTGCTAAGAGTCACTGCTGGCCGAGCCCAAGCAGTTCTGAGGCTTACCTAGTGTTTCCAAACTCGATTTTTGAATTGAAAACTCTAAAGCAGCAATCTTTATTCCGGAAAACTAAAAACCTTTAGTGTCATTGTTATACAGGTGAAAAATTCAAACATATTTGACACCACACATTTTGATATGTGCTTCAGATGTAAATTGAATCTCCCACAAAGAGTGAACAACCCATTACAAAACCTGCAGAGCTAGAAATCAAGGTGATTGCATCAAAGCTAGGGAATAATGATCTGCCATTAGAGTTGGGAGAGGCGGATTATATTGTCAAGCTCAAAAAAGATTACTTCGGATGCATGGGCTCCCCTAAACAGGTGGCTCCTCCCACTGCCCGCAAAATCTGCATTTATATAAATGTTTAATGATATATTAAATATACAAGGTTAGAGTTTGATAAATAATTTATAATTTATAGTTTCTTATTTTATAATTGATTAATAATAAATTTAAATGTTTAATAATATAAAGTATATATATAGTTAATAGCTTAATATTTAATTATTAATTGTTTCATATTGTATAAATAATAATATAATTATATATATTAATATTATAGTTTGAATTATATTTTTATATATTATTAGAATATTAAATTGGATATGACAACAAAAATAGTTTTTAAAATTAATTTAAAAAAGCTTAATAATTAATATTATAAAGCTAGTACATTCAATATTAGTAAATACTAAATATTAATATATTTATTTTAATTTATACTATATTTAATTTGTAATGGATACTTTATATTTTTTTTAAAGGTATATTTATGGTTTTTATATTTTTTTGTACAAACATATCCAAACATAATCAACCCCGCTCAAAAAAATTGTCATACCCACATATCTGATTCCTATTTGGCATATATATACAAGTTGTATTTCTGTTATTTTTGAAAACGTAAAGATTCTCCAGCTATTCTACACAGGTAAAAAAATCCAAGAAAACTTCAAAATTTTCCTTTCGGAGAATAATAGGGGATAATTCATTTGCTGAACAAAAACAGGAAGCTGTTCCAAAGAAACATTTACCAAAGTTTTTACCTTTTAGTATAAATCTAAAATATATATTGGCTGAACCAAAACAGGCTGCCATAACCATTTTGCAGACTCTAAGCTCTAGTCGGCACTCTCAACTCGATAAGACTATCTAAATAGCTAAAAAACACTCCACAATGTGAAGCATTAAGTTAGCTACTTATCCATTACATTTGCTTGATGTTAGTAGTATAGTGTCACTCTTCCTAACCGGACAATGAAATCTTGAAGTGGGAAATAAGACAATATTCAATCAGTCCATTAGATATTAGCTCTAGATGCCATTATGGTATTACATGAACATACAGGATACCACTGGAAACATTAGAGCTAACAGAAAAGCCATTAAAGGTTGAAAGCAACTAGCTACTATGATAAAATATGATCCTTCCAAAGCAAAATGCCATGTTCAATTCCATGGTAGACAAGATAGAAGTGTTGAAACTGGGAAAAATCCCACATCCACCTGGCTGGATGTGACATACCCAACAGAAAAAGGTGGATAAAAGTCTGGGGTGTGTCACATGTCAGTTACAAATGTCACCTAATCAAAGGTCACCCGCAAGAAAAAATTACCAAATCAAGATAACAAAGGGCTGACAAAAAGAAAACAAAACATAAAAAAAGGTTGTTGGAAGTACTATGAAATATCCTCACCGTTGCATCTAAGCCAACGGCAACCCTGCATCAATAATTTACTAAATCCAGAAAACACAAGAAATCAATAGGGTGCAAAACAAAACAGGAAAAAAGTACTAAGCTCAGACCTCATGCCTTGACATGACTAAGCTTAGTTAAAAACAAGATAATGGAGGTGCAAGGTCAGTCATTACTCTTACCCGCAAAGGGACACAAGTTGAATACCATAGTATAGTGCGGAACATGGATAACAATGCCAATAAAAAATTTAACTACCATCTCAAACAGGTGTCGGGAAGCTTCCATTAATAAGCTCCTAGTTTTCTTCAAAACCTAATCATTTCATTTTGCATTATTCGATGCCTACTGGCCATATCATTTCAAGCCAAGCAAAGAACAGAGCACAAACCCCATGAAATCCATGGAAATCATAATACCTTGATTAAATACGATCAAAACAAAATTAAAAATTACAGATATGCCTAGAAGCTTAGTTAATAATAAAATTATGGAGGTGCAAGGCCATCCTTTAGGCTAATCCGGAAGGGTATCACAAGTTCAATACTGGAGCATAGTGCAGAACATGACAACAATGAATATAAATACTATCTCAAATAGGTGTTGGTAGGCTTCCATTAATAAAAATCCTACTTTTCTTCAACTTAGTGATTGCATTTTGCGTTATTCGGAGCCTAACTGGCCATATAATTCAAGCCAAGCAAAAAACAGAGCACAAACCCCATTAATTCCATAGAAATCATACTCTATAAGTAATTTCAAAAAAATAGAACATTACAGATATGCCTTGACATGACTAAGCTTTAGCTCAAAATAAAATAAAAGAGGCGCAAGTTCAGCCATTACGCTTATCCTATAGGGCGTCAAATGTTAAATACCGTAGCATAGTGCAGAACATGAATAACAATGCCGATAATAAATATAACTACCATCTCAAATAGGTGCCGTGAAGCTTCCGTTAATAAAGCTCTTAGTTTTCTTCAAAACCTAATCACTTCATTTTGAGTTATTCGTAGCCTAACTGGCCATGTAATTCCAAGCCAAGCAAAGAACAGAGCACAAACCCCATGAATTCCATAGAAAATCGTACTTCATTGATTAAATGCGTTCATAAAAAACGTAAAAACAACTACAGATAAGTTAACAAACATAGCTAATATAGTTGCACAGGAAAGATAAGCCACAGTACGTTTGAAAACCCTAACCGGATTAGGAAGCATTTTAAACCCTAAGACGCTGCAGGTCCCAGTTTCAAATCCCACGGCTAACTAGTTCATCTGCAAACGAAAGAGGGAGGAAAAAATAAATATACGTTAAGTTTATCTTTTGAGACTAACCTTTGATTTTCTTAGTGCCGCCCCTCGAACTGAGAAGTAAAGATCAGTTTCCCTAACAATTTTCAGGTCTCTAAATCCTTATTCGCCTTCTCTGCCAAACCTAAAGTATTAAAAAAGGTACTCGAGAGGAATGCAAGGGTAAGCTTGCCTTCAATCTATAAAAGGCCAAAAAAATCATGTACAAATTCCCAGAGAAAGTCGGACGTTGGTTCTGAAAGAGTTGCCATTTACAATATTTATCTGAGGTTTTATTTGCTCTAACTAGATAAACTGGTTTTATTGCCCTAAATATATAATAAGGGCCCGTTTGGCAGCAGGAATACCATATCCTAGATATGGTAAATTCAGGAAGATGCTGGCAATTCAGGAAGATGCTTATCCTCAAAATGAAATCTGGAATATGGACTGACTCGTTTGGTTTACCCGGAAGATAACTGAGAAGATGCATAAGGAATTTTAATTCTTTATTTTTTAATTTCTTTGAATATGGGGTGTATATGTGTATATATATACACACATGCACACGTGTATATACATAGATACATGTATGTATATATACATGTGTGTATATGTGTATATATGTGTGTACATACACATGTATACACATACACACATACACGTGTGTGTATACACACATACACACGTGTGTTATATACACACAAGTGTGTATCCATATATACACATACACATGTGTATACACACACACACACATGTATGTGTATACACACATTACATGTGTGTGTATACACATGTGTGTATACATATGTGTCTATATACACACATGTGTATATATACACATGTGCATATATATACACACATGTGTATATATATACATCTTTATAGTCACAGATTCTACAAAATATTAAATTTGGTTTGTATATACATGCACATGTGTATATATACACACACATGCATATATACACACATGTGTATATACACACATGTATATATATACATCCTTATAGCAATATAATATACATCTTTATAGTCACGGATCCCACAAAATATTAAATTTGGTTTTCTAAAAATTGGAAT
>MU224010.1:3470703-3500726 GCA_018584345.1 Thuja plicata
TATCAAATTATCATCCAGGATCCTAAGGAAAGGAGAGGAAGACTCGGGATCAAAGGAACCCATAAGTCTACGACTTCTTCTAACCGAGATACTATAAGTAGGACTAGATGTGGTAAAGCTCATACACTAATACAATGCAAATGAACTAACACAAAATTTTGATCAATTGAATTAAATGCAAGATCTAGCATAAACAATGTAAATCTAACACCAAAAAGAAAGATTTGTCTATCGTGAGTTCACCAAAATGTAACATATAAAATAGATGTCATGTCACTAAAATGTAAAGATATAAAAAATGGGGTAAGGAGATTATTTGTTAATTGTTGTTTGATTTACTTAGAGTATATTGATTTCCTTAACCCTACTTTACATTTAATTGAATTGTATTGATTGTGTATTGCAATTGTGATTAATGAGAAGATAAGATGCTCTTTTTCTATCCTTAAATGCACAAATGGAAGATCCAAGTTGATCAACCCAAAGGAAGGGCTAATGCACAAATTAATCAACTATTTAGAAAAGAGAACAAAGAATGGGATCTTAAATTTTGTTAATTGATTAAATGAATATGTTTGATTATAGTAATTGAAAAGGATAGAAAGAAGAACCAACCTTACAAATTTGCAGATCAAAGAATGTTGTTTTCTGAGGTCTATATACTGTTTCTAGAAAATTTGACAGTTGATCCCAAACCAGAATGTAGAGATGAGCAAAACCCAGAAATCTTTTTCCGTTCCAATGTCATCTTATGAAAAAGGTCGACCTTGACCCACAAATGTCAACCCTGACCCAATAATGTCGACCCTGACCTGCATAGGTCTGACAGAAAATCTGTTCGCGTCGTTCGAAAGAAAGTCGAAAAAGGTATCCAGATTTGGTCTCAAATCTGCAATTATGAACCTGTACCTGCAAGAAAAAGAGGATTTTTTTATTGTGGGGGAGGGTTTTTCCTTGGTCAAACCCTAGTTTTGGAATTAACCTCAAATATATGTAATTGAAATTGCAGAAATGGACAAAGTAAATGCATAAATTCATCTTGCTTGTAAAAGTCCTTGTAGAGGATTTGAATCCTTTAATCCACAAGTATGTATGCACCAAATATGTAGAATGTAGAATGGTAGGATGTCTTCAATCTCTTCTTGTAGATCTCCAACACCAAGTCTTGAATGGGTTCTTGAATTTGGAATAGGCTTGGAAGAAAGTGGATGGAGAGATCACCAAAAGGGCACTATGTAGCTTGAATCCTTCAATGGCTACCAATGGATCTCCTTCATGAAAATAGATGCTTGAATGCATGAATGCTTGCTTGAAATATTACTCCTTAGCTTACTTGTATTGCTCTTGATGGTATTTTGAGAATGCTTGATTAGAAGACCTAGTTCGCTTGATGATGGTTAGAGAAAATGAGAGGAGAAGGCTCCCTTTTATATGAAACCAGGGCACAATCTTCTAAGGAGGCCGACATAGGAGAATTAAATTTTCATTAAAGCCTTTACCCCTAGGAGAGGACCTATATTAAATATAATTTAGAAATCAACGCTTCAGAACCCGAAACAGCCGACCCGGAAGCGGGAAACACTTTTTGCAAAGACCGACATCCAAAAACTGTGAGACCCCAGGATCTGAACCCTGGGTCAAGGTTGAGGTCGACCTTGACCTAGGTCAGGGTCAAGGTCAACATAGACCTAAAAGGTCGACCCTGACCCTAAAGCCTAGAATCACCAGTCTGCAGTCTAGAATGCAGAAATCAGGCTAAACAGGAGTGGAAAGAAGGACACAACAAGGGGGAAGCCATGTCAAGATCAGGAACCCATTCAAGGCACTTGTCATGACCCCAAACCACTTACTCAGAAGGCTAAACAAGTCTAAAATGGAAGTGCTTCCATTTTCTGACTATACAGTAACTTGATTTTATCATAAGTATAAATAGAAATTACTGACCACTTTTACAGTTACCGCTATTAAAACACTTGTGCTCAGAGTGATTAAACAATGATTGAATGGCGATTAAACTGTGATTACCCTGTGCTTAGTGTGTTGTTACCCGTTGCTTTGAGGTGCTTATTTGTGGTCATTTGAAGGTAGAGCTTGTTGCAGGAGTGCTCATGGTGTTCTCTTCCCCCACTCTTCTACAGATTTCCATGTAGGTTCTCTGGTTCTTTTTCATTTCCGCATTTTTCTTGTTGTCTCTGTTTTTGTTCTCTGGTTCTATTTTTGTTTTGTTTCACTTCGCTTTTGTCCTGTTGGTTTTGTTTGTTTGTTCTGCCTCATGTTGGTGGGTTAGCACAGCCAGAGGGTTATCTGCCCTCTGCGTGGTCGTAGAGTAATGTAACTAGTGTATAGTGCCTTGGGGTAGTTCATGTATCTCTAAAAATGATGTATATTTATGTATATCTATTTCGGCCCTCAGCCCTTTATATTTATGTGTATATTTTCTGTATATTCTTCTGAGCTCGCGAGTTCCCCGCACCCTGTCTCGCGTTTTCAACCCACGAGACCGAGCTCGTTGAGATGGAGTCGTCATGGTTCAAACTCGGCACCTTGTTGGTTCGAGCCATGGTGGCTTTCTCTCTCCTCTGTCTCATTGCATTTATGGTGAGATTAATTTCCCATGAGTGAGAATTCAAATATGTTTAATTTGGCATTCATTTTTGCCCCGTGTTGGCCCACTTATCTCAATTAATGCTTTCAATGACTTTACGACACCTGCCATGTGATCACGTACCAACCCACGTCAGCCGAATTAGGTTTCCCATCAATCACATCAGTGATGGCTAGTTTGTCTGGACTCCGGACCTCCAGTAGGACCTTGTCTTCCACTTCTTCCTACCACCTTGTTAACACGCTTTGGAATGCTAAGTCATGCTCATTCTAGATGCCCCAGAACTTTTGATGTATGTACTAACACTTGTTTGATAGGTGTAGGTTGGTGAAGAATTTCCTGGAGTTGTAACTTATTTTTATATGTCCTGATGATTTTTTGGTCTTGTAGGTTGCGGATAGATTGATCGAAGATGTTTGACGTTATTGCCCCTCCTGATAGTCCGAAACTACCTACCAATTCCACCCGGGCAACTACGAAATCCAAAATGGAGAGAATGTTGGCAAAGCTGCCTTTAACCTCCAAATATCCAAAGGAGGGAACTATTACGGGGTCCAAGGTGGACTCCAAGGTCTAGGAGATAACAGATATGGACCCCAAAACTTGGGCCGAATTGCAAGGTCTGATCCAGACCATTTATAGGTTAAAAGTTGAAGGAGACAAAATGACCACTTGCTTGGCCGCTTCCAGCATCATAAAGGCTGCAAACTTTCCATGTTTGGTGTAATCACTGGAATTAATAAAGTAGCTGGCAATACTATACAATGCACCTACTCGCATAGTTCTACTTCCGGATCCCTGGCTGCTACAATACCCTACCATAATCGTCACCTTGGATGCTCCAACTTTTGCTTATAGATTGGGGATTCCTCAGTTCAAGGGGTTCGTTGTCATCACCCGGGTTGACACACTGAAGGAATTTGGTGAGGCCGAAGGCATTTCCTGGAAACACCTCAACAGTCAGTGGCTGAAGTCCCCAAAGTGAGACCACAAAAGAATGAAGTTAGAAATTCCCCGCAGGGATTTCAAAGAGCCTATCTAGGCGAGTATAATCTTTTTATGCAGGGTTTTTAGATGGCCCCACACCTGGGAATTCTCGGCGTGGATTTACTATTTTCTCTACTACATCACAACCCACAACCAGACCTTCAACTAGGCGGCTATCATAGCCAACCATGTGGATACATAGATGAGGACCGTCGCCCAGACCTCTCAGTTTTATATGACTTCATATGTGTTGTGGGCGTTAGAACAAAAAAGGTCAGCTTTTCCAGGTTTGGGAACAGCTGGAGAACTCGAAAATGGTTTGGGGCAGGTCACACCATGGGATCATTATCCCCAGTTATAGTGGGAGCTCAGTTTCCTGAACTTCTGCAGGGTAAATGACGTGTTCATTTACCATAATATCTTAACCCTTACCTGGGATTCCGGGCACAGATTATCACAGGCGACGATGACCCTAGTCAGCTCTTACGACCACTATTTTATTCAATTCCAGCATCACACCTACATTAGGGTGACATGCTTCAATGGGAAGCCCTATCTTCTTCCCCGATATTGCGGGGACAAGATTATTCTTTTAGAGTTTTGCAGGCAGATCATGGATCTACACGCCTTCTTCACATTGAAGAAGGTCATCAACGTCCCATTCCCTTTCTCTTGTGGGAATTATACATGCAGCCTTGCAGCAGCCTGGGAGGCAGACAATGAACTAAAGAGCTTGGGGCTGGTAGAATTCCACCACGCCTGAAAAAATTATGATCCCCGCGGCAAGATTGCCACAACACTACCTTGGGTGTCCGAGCCTCATGAAGTGGATATTGAAGACTTATGGGCGGACTGCCAGGACAATTTTGATCTCTAAGCCTGACAAAATACAAGGATGAGCAAGGGGCTCATGAAAGCACTGAACCTTCGAACCTTCACGAAGGGATTTAAAGATGACGGGCCGCTGGAGGATCCAGCATACAAAGGACAAGGGCTAGATAAACAGGATCTTCCTCCGGTGGACTGGGCCATCCCGGAGGATCTAACGATTGAAGGGGTAAGCCACCCCATTTTGGAGGCAAGTCACCATTACTTCGCCTAGGTGTGTCCTAAAAGCACCCAAAATAAATCAACGGTCAAAAAGACCATCCTCTCTTCAGTCGGCGTCGAACCTTCTTCGTCTATCATGGCAGCTGAAGCAAGCACGAGTAAAGGGAAAGGGAGAGAGGGTGCCCCGATTCCCAAGGTGCCTCCCCAGGTTCCTACACTTTTGATGGCCCACCTGCATCAACAAATGGAGTCAGAAAAATTGACCAGTCAGCAACTAAGCATGCAGGTATCCGTCGGTCTCCCTATAACTAAAAATGGCATCTACTCGCCCGACGGGATCCTCCTTGTTGGCAACTATGATGACCAGATAGACTTTCGCTGAGGCAAAGTCTACTAACATTTTGGATACTGGGGCTTCACTTATAAGGAAGAAAAAGAAGGTGACACCTACACCCAGCGTAGCCACCAGCCCCAACATGCCAGAGATGCCCCCTGTAGATGTAAGTTTGGACTCTCTCGAACTAGAATATATTTCAGATTCCTCACCCCCACATGATGATTTTGATGATACCTTCTCGGCGGAGGAGCTCTTAGAGATTCAATAGGGTATTGGCCATGCGGTGGAAGAAATTGCAGCTCAGGACAAAGAAGAAGTCCCTATAGAAAAGGACATCCCAGTGGAAAAGGATACATCTGAGCAAGAGGCTCAGGAAATACAAACAGAACCTGAGCGGGAGAGAATACTGGTCCAAGAGACCGAGAATACGCCAAGGCAACACACAAATGAGCAACTGATGGTCGGAGAACCTGGACCTAAGGGAATAACCATACCTCCAACCATCACACTTAAAATGCCTTTGGTAACTCCAGGTGACCAAGTGCCCCGGAGGACTTTTGGTGAGGTAGTAACAGTGACTGCCTCGTTAAACTTCGGCCAGTGACCTCACCCACCTCCAAAAGATGCCCAAGTGGAGGAAAATGTCCTAAAAAATGAGGCCAATAAGGCCCAGGAACGACAACAGTAGATGGAGCAAGAAGTCCCGGATAAAGAAAATGAAGGAGCAGCTGACACTGGGAGGGACGAGGTCCCTGAAAATACAAATGAAATTGAGACCGGGGAAAAGATCCTGGATAATACCGTAGAAGACGCTGATATGGCAGAAAACATCAAGGGTTCTAGAGAACATGAAGAGGAATGAGAACAAGAAAAGGAAGCAGAACGAGAGGTAGATGAAGAGCCTGAACATAATGTACACTTCGGGAACACGCCACCATATTCTGAAGGGAATCCTGACGAGAAGGTATTGACAGTTAGGCCAACCTAGCTTCCCCAATGGCTGGTGGAATACAAGAAAAGAAAGACCCCAGTAGCAACCACAAGCACTCCACTCTCGTTGGTCGAAATGATGGCCAGAAATACAATGGCTAAGAAGCCTAAGAAAGTGCGGGCAGTCCATACTCTCTGGACTGGTCCCACCGGTATTACAGTTGTGACTATCACAACACCCCCTCTTGATACAGATGCAGCGAACATAAGGCCCAAAGACTACAACATAACAGAAGTGGCATTGGGGAAGAGAGATAAGCAAGGTGAATTGGACTTGCTGAAAGAAGCCACCAAGGCAATAGAGGCTAGATACCTCAAACAGGGCCAGAAGCTGCAAGAGGAAAGAGAAACAAATGCCAATCTCCTCGCGCTTCTGGTAGAACTAACACGACCATTGGCCAAAGTCCACCCCGGAACCCCTTCCTCCAGATTGTCACTTACACAGGGCGACGTGGATTCTCTGTGGATAATGAAGAAGAAGGCACAAGCTGTGGATGGGTGGGCCGCTGAGCAGGTGACTGCAATGAGACAATTTTTGGTGGCATCCCTCCCGGACCTTTATTGGGTTAGTTCTCTCCTCAACCAAGCAAAAGGCTCCGCTATTATATGGGATCAAGATCTAGCCAAATATGAAAAATGGAAGGTCGGGCTAGAAGATACCCGCAACATAGGCGAAGAAGTCACCACAGAGTCTAGAATTTTGGGAGACAAATCGTATGATTCCCTCCAGGCCCAGTACTCCAGACTTGTACTCAAGATTGAGGTATGCAAGGAACTGGTTAAGGCCTTGAAAGAGAAGGTGACACCAGCCTAGTATCCCTTGGGCTTATTTAAAACATTTGTGGCTGGGGTATCATAAGTTGATCCCTTCAACACCGGCACATGTACCCCGGAGGACTATGTCCTTAGCAAGTTCGATGAATGAATGGAGTCCCTATATCCGCCTGCTGGAGATTTTGACCAGGGAAGGCTATCTAGGTTGTCTAAAATAATGATCCAATCACACGATGCCATCAAGATGGTGGATGAATTCTGGAACGGGGCTGGAGAAGTTGAGGAAGCAGTGGAGGCTGTTCGCAGCCAGTGGGATAGCATCAAAGATGTAGATGAAGAAAGCATCAACCAATTATTGGAAGCTTGGGAAAAATCATAAGGAGCAACAAGGCCCTCCAGATTTTGGAGATGTTCAACGGAAGACGTGTCTCTGTATCCATTCATTCTTTTGGAACGCTAGTTCCCAGATCCCAAAATTCCAGATCCTGCATTTTTGTATTCTTTAAAGTGACCCGTGTCCCAGTTCCCAAGACTGACTGGTCACTTTCAAGGCAGTTAATAAAGGTTGTCAGAGGGTAGGTAACCACAACAAGGCATGTCGGCTTAACAAGAGGTTTTCTAACAAATGATCTTCCTAAGGCACCGCTTCAACGTTACACCTAATGCATCGGAGATAGGGCACTGCTTTCCCATTTATGAGGCATGTAGCCTCGATCCCCGGGGGATCAGATTTCTTCTCTCTCCTTCTAGCTCTCTTCTCAAGGCTGATTCTTCCTGTCCACTTTTCTTATCTTATTCTTCTAACATGTCAGACCTTTTCCGTCTTGAGGTCTTTTGTAGCATGGTGCAGGTAGTACCGACCACCAGATAATGTATTATATTGTAAAGTGTCAAATAAGTTAGGGTAAGTTAGGGTCAGGTTTAGGTCAAGGAATGTGTATAAATAATAAGTCCGACCTCATTTGCCAGGTCAGCAAAATTGATGATTTTGCAGTCCATAGTTAATAGCAATTTGGTTTCCTCAGTTCTTAGTTGCAGAGCTCAATGCTCCATAGTTTTTAAGCTTTCAGTAGTTAAATGCTCTCTTGGAGCCACCATTGTACCACGCACCAGTGCTTGCTGGAAAAGATGTTAATGAAGAAGGAAGAGTTCTCTCGATGATGTTGTTAGAATTCTATCTTCTGGGTTAACTATATTTTATGCTTTGTGTTCTTCATGTCCTTTGCTCTGATACTTAAAGTATATTAACGACCTCCTTTCCTTTGCTACTGATAAAATATGAACTGATGGTTTTATATTTCTTTGATATTTAGTGTAGTGTGTTAGAGCATTGTTGATGTTTTGAATGTTTAACATAACTATAGGTAGATGAAATCTCTCTAACTCCACAATATATTTTGAAGTTTATTTGTAAAATGAGTGCACGCTTGCAGGAAACCCCACTTACTTGAATCCCCAGAGAAGATGAGTTGAATATAACCAGCTATCCCCCTCAAATAAAATAGTCACATCTCCCAACCGAGCCCCGCATTATCGAGACTCAACTCTCACGTGCTTGGAGGCTCGGGGAATCTCATTTCCCCAGACAACCTTTACAGGCAAAGTTGGTCAGTACCTCGGTACCCAGTGACAACTTACCTCTATTGGTGGACTCGATCACAAAGTCCCATCAACAGAAACTGGCACTAGAAGGAGGGCATGAACTCGTCCCCCTTCGAGGATTCAGATTTTACACCGCTTGAGAGTTCTCTAAGCCATAGTTTTAGGGGTCAAGCCTTTAGTGGGATTGGATCATTCTCACCAGTAAGATTTGAAAGAGTCCTTAGATTAGCTCCCAACCGCGGAAGGTTTTTTGAACTCGAGCCTCCTACTCGAAAGAAACAGACCCTAAAAGTTAAGTCAGCCACCATTATCTGGGGATCTAGCATACCATAGAACACCCAAGTCCCCCAAACGATCCCGGGGACTAGTGCTCAACCTAGTCAGAATATAACTCCCCCAATGGCTGCATATTTTGCAAATACCGGGTCTCCAATGGGAACTTTTCCAGGTGTAGCCAACGATTTACCTTCGAACCCATAAAAGATTTGTCCCCGATATGAGCACTTAGGCTCACAAACAACAAAAGAGCATCTACAAGCATACAAAGATGCCATGAACCGACATCAGATCCAACACCAAGACATTGTGACTCAGATATTCCCTCTGTCCCTAGGATAGAATGAACTGAACTGGTACCTTAATCTTCCCGCCAACTCCATCAACAGTTGGCAAGACATGGAGGATGCCTTCTTTGCTGCCTTCTACGTACACGTGGACCTAGCATGGTCTCATAGCTAGTTCATTTTTATCAGGAAGGAATTGAACAAACCCCTTACAACATTCAATCACCGGTTCCAATGCACCGTAAAGTGGTGCACGGGTCCCTTCATCCCATGCGCGAAGGTGACTATCCAGACCTATCTCAATGTGATGGACCCCTTCGTTGCCACTCTCCTTTGGAGAACTACCGCCCTGGGCGACCGGGATACTTTGGCAAAGGTTTACAACCAGCCTTAGAACTATCTTGTGGCCTTAACAAATCTCTGGGCAGAATTGGGTAGAGCAAGCCATTCAACATGATCCCTGGTGGGACTTCTTACACTGGGGGATATAACCCCAATCAGGCAATGGGAGCTCCTGCGATGGCCATGAATTCCCCACCACCACCGTTAGACCAACAGGCCCAATACGTATATCCATCACAGACCTAGATAATACCAGGTATGGAATCTTTCCCTTGGAACCAGCCGCATCAAGCACAACAACCATAGACACAACCATTCGTAGTGCCCTTCTTCTAGTCGTCCGTGGCTGCAAGATTGCCACCCTCGACTCCGGTGAATGCTGCCCCTTTTTCAGGGAACCAACAACAATAATCGTCACACTGTGACGCAAATACCCAGTTGATCACTGAGGTTGAGTCCCGCCGATGAATGTTGTCCACGCTGACTGTGGACATGGGTCAACTGAAAGCGGGCTCCTACGCACCCTAGAGTTCTAATTCCCAAAGAGGGAATATTTTCTCTGAACAACGAAACAACAATGCCGGAGGAAGAAATTTTAACAATAGGCCTTGACCCAACCAACATCAATGGAACAACAACGCCAATACCAGAGGTCCCCCTCTGAACCATAATGCCAATCAGAGTGGCGCTGGACCATCCCATTTCACGCCAGTCATAGACTTCCAGCCCATGACCAATTGGTGTAGATTGCATGACACAGGCTCCCACAATGAGGTAAACTGTGCCACACTTGAGAAAGTCATCATGATTTCCCAGCTAGAGAGACAACAAGCATCTGATCCTAATCCCCTAGAGCCTCCTGTGCAAGAGCCCACTCATGGTGCATTCACCTGAGAGATCATCTTCTTTGGGACCGCTAGAGAAGACAAAGAAGAGTTTGAACTATAGGGATTCTTTGATGGATCAATTTCAGCCTTCAAGGCTAATGCCTTCACCAACCCAAAGACTCCCTACAACACTCAGAGTCAGGCTGGTAAAGGACCAATTTACATGTCCACACCTCCTAAGGACACGCCTCCCCAGGACAATACAACCGATCAGTCTATACCTCCAAAAGGTTCTAGCTGTAACCAAGCAAAGGACCCGGCTAAGGGAAGCCATCAATTCCCAGGAGGAAGGTTTGATATCACAAAGGCGTTAGAACAAACCACCACCTCCATGACCTTGATGGAGGTTTTGATGAACTGCCCCGAGTAGAAGAAGTCTCTTCTGAAGCTCTTGGGAAACCCGAAAGCTGTCAGTCGCCCACCCAAGACTATCTCTTTCGAGGACGCCAACGTTACTGTCTTCCGAGGAAATACTAAAGATCCTCCCTTCTTGCTAGGCCTGAACATACAAGGGAAAAATATACACAACTGCCTAGTAGATTCTGGGGCTTTGGGCAACATCATGCCTTTATCCATATGCTAGAAGCTTGAATTCTGCCCCACCCCGTCTAATGGCGCAATGATCCAACTGGATAAAACTGCTGTAAAAATGGTGGGTGAACTAAACAATGTTTGGATTCAACTCATCTAGGCCCCCAGGATAGCCAGTACAATCGACGTCCAAGTGGTGGACATCCCATAAACTTATGATATGTTGCTAAGTTGAAATTGGTCTAAGTCCCTGAACAGATACTTTTTGACCGACTTCTCCCACTTATGGCCCCCTTAGGAAGGAGAATCTAAAAAGATCTGGGTCAAAAGTGAATCCCGGATGAAACAGGCCATCACCAAAGTTGGGAGGGTGAATGAGATCTTATTCTCTGAGACCTCCCCCGGGGTGTACCAACCCCTTGAGATCCTAACATTTGATTTCACCCCCAGGGAGGATCCCATAGTTCTGCAGAGAACCCAAGACCTAGAAGAAAAATTGAGGGTTGAGGTTAACTCTCAGGGTGCCGCAGCGACCTCTGCCACACTCTTGTCCAGCACTTGGTGCCTGGTGCATTACCAGAAACATTCAGAGCTGGAGTGTGAGCGTTGTCTTACCGCTGCCACCTGACACATTGATGCCTTCTAGAGAAAAGAATACATAGCTGATTCTCTGGGACCCAGTACTTCTACTAATGGTGCCTCTTTGGCACCGTTTGTCTGGGAGTCCCAACCAGAAGCCCCTCCGGAGGTAAACTTCACCCAAACCTCCCAAAAGCAATCCAAAGACCACTTCGTCTTCCTAGCCCCAGACAACAAACGATGACTTGTGGACCCTTAAGTTTGATGGGTCCCGATCCATACAAGGTTGTGGGGCCGGAGTGGAATTAATCAACCCGCGGGGGAAATCCTTCCTCGCATCTTACAGGCTGCAGTTAAACTGCACGAACAACATCACAGAGTATGAGGCCTTGGTCCTTGGACTCTTATTTGCATTAAGGAAAGGAGTCACTCACCTTAGGGCCTTAGGTGATTCAGAGTTGATTGTCAAACAGATCTGGAGTCAGTACACTTGTCACGATAAGAGGCTAGCTGCATACCGCAACCGGGCATGGAGCCTTATTGAAGATTTTGACACCTTTGGCATTGATCTTATCCCCCAGAGATGCAACTATGTCCCAGATGCCCTTGCTGTGTCTGCCAGCACACTTGAGCCCATGGCCGGCTCACGACCCCAAAAATTTCTATTGAGATGATCCCCACCCCGTCCATTCTAGATAATGTCACCCATTTTCAGGTCTTTGAGGATGATCAACATATCCTGGCCTTCATAGCCAATGTTGGTGTCTTTGAAGACCAGATAGTGGAAGAAAAGGATCACGATGATACTGGGCAGGGTGACGAAGATGATGGGATCATGGACCTACCGACCAACACCATTCTGAAGGGGATGGTCGCACTTGAACGAATCTTCAACTCAGACCCTTAGGGTGAGGAAAAGATATCATCCTCCTCTGAGGGAGGAAATTTTGAGAAAGTGAACATTGGCCAGCCCCATGAAGAAAAAATGATACACATCGGCACCTCCTGCTCCCTTGAGGATAAGGAGAAGATTCTCGCGGTTCTCCGAGAATACATAGACATGATCGCGTGGGGGTATGAGGATTTGAAGACATATGACATATCCATCATGACTCATACCATCCCACTCAAACCTAATGCTAAGCCTTTTTGGCAAAATCAGCGACCGATCAACCCACTGATTGAGCCTTTGATTCACCAGGAGGTGCAAAAACTATCGTCAACCCAGATAATCTTTCCAATCTGGCATACTACGGGGGTTGTCAATTTAGTCCCAGTGAGGAAGAAAAGTGGCGAGATTCACCTTTGCATGGATTTCCAAAATTTGAACAAGGCCTTAAAGAAAGATAATCACCCTCTCCCCTCATTAGACGAGGTGTTGCAAATAGTGAACGAATCTCAAATGATGTCTTTCTTGGACGCGTACTCTGGGTATAACCAAGTCATGGTTAAATATGAGGATAGAGACAAAATGACGTTCACCACTAAGTGGGGAACATTTGCATACCCGAGGATGCCCTTTGGCTTGATTGACGTAGGGACTACATTCCAGAAGGCCATGGACATCACCTTCAAAGGCCTTGAGAATAGGTGCATAATCATCTACATGGATGATTTGACCATCTTTTCCCGGGACAGGCGTGATCACTCCGCCCACCTCGCCCAGATTTGTGAGAGATGTTAACGGTATGGAATATCCCTCAACCATAAGAAATGCATATTCGGGGTCACTTAAGGGAAGTTACTTAGGCATATTATCTCTAAGAAGGGTATATCCATTGACCCTGAGAGAGTTGAAGCGTTGCTAAACCTGCAAATGCCCGACAGCAAGAAGGAGATGAGGTCTTTCTTTGGAAAGATCAATTTTGTCTGGTAGTTCATCACTGGATTCGTCGAGATCGTAAAGCCACTCAACGAGATGATGAAGAAGGATACCAAAATTGAGTGGAGTCTTGAAGCAAAGCGGGAATTCACCCAAATCAAACAGACGATAATGGAGGCACAGTTCTGGCTAGCCTAGACTACTCCCTCCCTCTCTACATTTATTCCTTTGCTTCACCGCATTCTGTCGCGATAGTATTGACCCAAAAGGTCAAAGGGGAAGAATGATCGATAGCTTTCATGAGCTCCCCCTTCAATAATGTCAAAGTTCGGTATTCATCATTGGAAAAGCATGCCTTTTCTCTTGTTCACGCCGTGAAGCAATTCTGGCGTTACATTCTCCGGAGCAAAGTGCATGCCATCATCTTGGACCAGGCGGTGAAATCTCTATTGATGCAGAGTGAATTAGGTGAGAGACAGGGGAAATGGATGGCCATCCTCCAGGAATACGACTTAGAAATGCAACCCATGAAGATAGTCCGAGGCTAGGGACTAAGTAGAGCGATGGCAGAAGAGACTCCCCACATCGAATGTCAGACATATACGGTGGAGTCCATCACTCAAGATTTATGGTACACAGACCTGGTGTACTTATTGTTGAATAACAGATGCCCGGAGGGATTGCCTCCAAACAAACACTGTGCCATGCAGTTGAAAAGCACACACTTCATGATAAAAAACTCTACACTTTTTTGCAGGAATTATGAGGGAGTGTACCTCCGGTGCATCGATAGGGTTCAAGCTGCAAAAATAAATGAAGAATTTCATGGGAAGTTTGGAATTGGGCATGGCTTAGCAGATGCCACTGCTCATCAGATCCTTCGGGCCGAATACTATTGGCCTGTATTTTCAAAGACGTCTACACTCACGTCCAGAAGTGCCATACTTGTCAAACTGCAGCACATCATGAGCGAAACCTGGCCATGCCTTTGCAGCCAGTTTTTGAAGCTAGACCCTTTACCCAATGGGCATTTGACTTTATTGGAGAAATCAACCCCAAATCATCTGCCAACCACTGATACATCCTAACTGCTACTGATTACTGCACCCGGTGGTCTGAAGCCATACCTTGTAAAAACAACACGGCATATGTAGTTATCAAATTCCTGGAAGAAAACATCATCACAAGATTTGGAATGCCTTTTGTTATAGTGTGTGACAATGGTCCAGTGTTTTCTTTGACACAATTACTAGAATGGACCTATGATCGGAAGATCACTTTCAAGTTCTACAACAACTATTACCCCTAGGGGAATGGTGTTGTCGAATCAACTAATAAAAATTTGCTTGAAGTGATCAAACACCTGTTAGAACAGAATCCCTGGGATTGGCACCAAAAGTTGAGATTCACCCTCTGGGAAGATCGCATTCGAATTAAGGCCACCCTGGGGACATCCCCATTCCATCTGGTTTATGGCCAAAACCCAGTGTTTCCCATTAACTTACAAATCCCAGTTTTGTAGTTCATGCAGGAATTTGGCAACCGGGACAATATTATGGAGGTTCAGCTCCTAAATCTGGTGCGGGTGGAGGAATAAAGAGACACAGCCCTTGAACATTTTGCGCGTTATCAAGCAGTGGTAAAATGATGGTTTAACCGAAGAGCCCAGTATAAGGCCTTTCAAATTGTAGACTTGGTCCTCTTATGGGATAAAGCCCAGGAAAAGAAAGGAAAGCACACCAAATTCCAATGGCTCTAGCTCGAACCATACTTGATCTCAGAGATCTGCAGGGCAAATACCTATCGCCTTAGTACCATGACCAGGGAACCCATCCCATTGCCTGTCAATGGATAGTTCCTCAAACATTATTTTGAGTGAGGTAGGTTTGTCTGGAGTTATACTATATGTAAATCTTCTTGCTTGTAAATATTTCTTTCCCAGCGCCCCGTTTGGGGTGCCTTGCCTTGTAAATAGTTTTGTCGGTGGTCCTCTGGGACTGCCCCCTTTTCCTTTGGTTTTTCTTTTCTTTTGTTCTTTCTTTTTGGGGTTTCCAGTGTTTTTCTCCCCCTCTGTAGCCTGGTATGCTTCGCATAACATCTAGTCTCTAGGATGGTACCTTCCACATTTGTGATGAATTCAGAATCTATTGTTAGCACGGTGGAATTGGTCTAGCCTCCGGAGTTATTTTGTAAGTTTGGTAACAATCTATGAGTAATCTTCATTAGATTTATCCCCAGAATTCTGGTAATCAGTTGAACCAAAATTAAAAGAAACAAGTAATCGGATGCGCTGAGAGTAGATCGGTCGCACTGGTTTGTTGGCCCAAGTCTAAACTTTTAAAATTCTTTCTAGGTCTGGAGTTTTTCTTCCCCACTTATCAAATTAAGGTGGACAGAAGGGTGAAAGACGTACCGCCATTGAACTAAGCTAAGCTTGGGCCTAATGGTGAAAGAAGTACCGCCCTCTCATCCAAGAAAGAATAAAGCAAAAAGAAAAGATGGGATGAAAACTCCGGTATCCAGGAGAAACGAGCGAATTTGACGACTTTGAATTGATATATTTAGTGCCTCTTCTCTGCTTCTCCCAGAGGTCATCGGCTTGATTCTATTTCAAAGCACACACTTCACGACTGACAAAAGACCAAGGATTGAATCATGCATAAGCCAGATTTTCTCAAACGCTCCACGCCTTGCTTACATGGTGCTCCGAGTAACGATTGGTTTTGGTTTTGCTAACCAGAGATTCTGTGGTTCTCAAATGCGATAAGGAATTCGTCCCAGATAGTCATCATTTGTTATGCCCTGCATACTTGTCCCTACATTTTGTGTGCAAAATGTTGGGTCCCCTTTTTCACTTTTGGCTCTTGCCTTATTTTTTGTCTTTTTGTTTTTGGTTGTTTTCTTCTTTGAGTTTTCCTTCCCTCGAGGTTCATTTTCTTTTGCTTGTCTTTTGTGTCTTCGAGACTCGATCTCAGAGCTAGTTGTTTCTTTTCCAGAGTCAGATTCTGGACTTCGATATTCTTCACCACAATGTCTTCTTCTCGTAAGGAGGCATGGTCGCGCGGAATCCATGAGCCCGGAGCCTAGAGGTTTGCTTGTTCCAGAGTTTGTGGGGAAAAGGGTAACTTGCTTTTATCATAATTATAAATAGAAATTACTAACCACTTTTACAGTTACTGTGATTAAAATACTTGTGCTCAGAGTGATTAAACAGTGATTGAATGATAATTAAACTACGATTACCCTGTTCCTAGTGTGTTGTTACCCGTTGCTTCGAGGTGCTTGTTTGTGGTCATTTGAAGGTAGAGCTCGTTGCGGGAGTGCTCCTAGTGTTCTCTTCCCCCACTCTTCTGTGGATTTCCAGGTAGGTTCTCTGGTTCTTTGTCATTTCTGCATTTTTCTTGTTGTCTCTATTTTTGTTCTCTGTTTCTATTTTCATTTTGTTTCACTTCGCTTTTGTCCTGTTGGTTTTGTTTGTTTGGTTTGCCTCCTATTGGTGGGTTGGCACCGCTAGAGGGTTGTCCGCTCTCTACACAGTTGTAGAGTAATGTAAATAGTGTATAGTGCCTTGGGGTAGTTCGTGTATCTCTAAAAATTATGTATATTTCTATATATTTTATGTATATCTATTTCAGCCCTCGGCCCTCTGTATTTCTGTGTATATTTTTTGTATATCCTTCTGAGCTCGCGAGTTCCCCGCGCCCTATCCCGCATTTTCACCCCACGAGACCAAGCTCATTGAGATGGAGTTGCCATGGTTCAAACTTGACACCTTGTTGGTTTGAGACATGGCGTCTTTCTCTCTCCTCTATCTCATTGCATGGATGGCGGGATTAATTTCCCATGAGTGAGAATTCAAATATGTCCAATCTGGCATTCATTTTTGCCCCGTGTTGGCCCACTTGTCTCAATTAATTATTTTAATGCCTTTACAATGCCTTCCATGTGATCATGTACCAACCCACGTCAACCGAATTAGGTTTCCCATCAATCACATCAACGATGGCTAGTTTGTTCGGACTTCGGACCTCCAGCAGGACCTTGTCTTTTGCTTCTTCCTACCACCTTGTTAACACGCTCCGGAATGCTAAGTCATGCTCATTCTAGATGCCCCAAAACTTTTGATGTATGTACTAACGCTTGTTTGACAGGTGCAAGTTGGTGAAGAATTTTCTGGAGTTGTAACTTATTTTTATATATGTCCTGACAGTTTTCTGGTCTTGCAGGTTGTAGATAGATTGATCGAAGATGTCTGACATTATTGCCCCTCCTGATAGTCCAGAACTACCTACCACTTCCACTTGGGCAGCTACAAAGTCCAAAATGGAGAGAATGTTGGTAAAATTGCCTTTAACCTCCAAATATCCAAAGGAGGGAGCTATTACGGGGTCCAAGGTGGACTCCAAGGTCCAGGAGATAACAGATACAGACCTTGGAACTTGGGCCAAATTGCAAGGTCTGATCCAAACCATTTATAGGTTAAAATCTGAAGGAGACAAAATGGCCACTTGCTTGGCCACCTCCGACATCATAAAGGCTGCAAACTTTCCATGTACGGTGCAGTCACCAGAATTAATAAAGTAGCTGGCAATACTATACAATGCACCTACTCGCACAGTTCTTCTTCTAAATCCCTGACCGCTACAATACCCTGCCACAATCGTCACCTTGGATGCTCCAACTTTTGCTTTCGGATTGGGGATTCCTCAGTTCAAGGGGTCCATTGTCGTCACCTGGGTCGACTCACTGAAGGAATTCGGCGAGGTCAAAGGCATTTTCTGGAAACACCTCAACAGTTAGTGGTTGAAGTTTCCAAAGTGAGACCACAAAAGAATGAAGTTAGAAATTCCCCGCAAGGATTTCAAATAGCCTATCCAAGCGGGTATAATATTTTTATGCATGTTTTTTGGATGGCCCCATGCCTAGGAATTCTCAGCGTGGATGTACTATTTTCTCTACTGCATCACAACCCACAACCAGACCTTCAATTGGGCGGCTATCATAGCCAACCATGTAGATACACAGATGAGGACCGTCACCCAGAACTCTCAGTTTTATATGACTTCATATGTGTTGTGGGTGTTAGCACAACAAAGGATGGCTTTTCTAGGTTTGGGAACAACTAGAGAACTCAGAAATGGTCCAGGGCAGGTCAAACCATGGGATCATTATCCCCAGTTACAGTGGGAGCTCAGTTTCTTGAACTTCTACCGGGTAAATGATGCATTCATTTACCATAATATCTTAACCCTTACCCGGGATTCCAAGTACAGATTATCATAGGAGGTGATGACCCTGGTCATCTCCTATGGCCAGTATTTTATTCAGTTCCAGCATCACACCTACATTAGGGTGACAGGCTTCAATGGGAAGCCCTATCTTCTTCCCCGGTATTGCGAGGATAAGATTATTCTTTTAGAGTTTTATAGGTAGATCATAGATCTACACGCCTTCTTCACATTGAAGAAGGTCATAAACATCCCATTCCCTTTCTCTTGTGGGAATTATACATGCAGCCTCGCCGTAGCTCGGGAGGCAAACAATAAACTAAAGAGCTTGGGGTTGGTGGAATTCCACCACACCCACAAAAATTATGATCCCCGCGACAAGATTGCCACAGCACTACCTCGGGCGTTCGAGCCTCATGAAGTGGATATTGAAGACTTCTGGGTGGACTGCCAGGATAGTTTTGATCTCCGGGCCTGACAAAATACAAGGATGAGCAAGGGGCTCCTGAAAGCACTGGACCTTCAGACCTTCCTGAAGGGATTTAAAGATGACTGGCCGGTAGAGGATCTAGCATACAAAGGACAAGGGTTGGACAAACAAGATCTTCCTCCGGTGGACTGGGCCATCCCAGAGGATCTAACGATTCAAGGGGTAAGCCACCCCATTTTGGAGGCAAATCACTAGTACTTTTCCTGGGTGTGTCCTAAAAACACCCAAAATAAATCAACAGTCAAGAAGACCATCCCCTCTTTAGCCAGCGATGGACCTTCTTCGTTTGTCGCGACCGTTGAAGCAAGCATGAGTAAAGGGAAAGGGAAAGAGGGTGCCCCGGTTCCCAAGGCGCCTCCCCAGGTTCCTACATTTCTGATGGCCCACCTGCATCAACAAATGGAGTCAGAAAAACTGACCAGTCAACAACTAAGCATGCAGGTATCCACCGATCTCCCTATAACTTTAATGGCATCTGCTCACCCGGCGGGATCCTCCTTGTTGGCAGCTATGATGACCAGATAGAATTTCACTAAGGCAGAGTCTACTAACATTTTGGATACTGGGGCTTCACTTATAAGGAAGAAAAAGAAGGTGACACCTACACCCAGTGCAGCTGCCAGCCCCGACATGCCAGAGATGCCCCCTGTAGATGTAAGTTCAAACTCTCCCAAACTAGAAGATATTTCAGACTCCTCACCCCCACATGATGATTTTGATGATACCTTCTCGGTGGAGGAGATCCTAGAGATTCAATAGGGTATTGGCCATGCGGTGGAAGAAATTGCAGCTCAGGACAAAGAAGAAGTCCCCATAGAAAAGCACATTCCAGTGGAAAAGGATACATCTGAGCAAGAGGCTCGGGAAATACAAACAGAACCTGAGCGGGAGAGAATACCGGTCCAAGAGACCGAGAACATGCCAAGGGAACACACAAATGAGCAACTGATGGTTGGAGAACCCAGACCCAAGGGAAAAACTGTACCTCCAACCATCATGCTTCAAACGCCTTTGGTAACTCTGGGTGACCAAGTGCCCCGGAGCACTTTCGGTGATGTAGTAACGGCGACCGCCTTGTTGAATTTTGACTAGTGACCTCACCCACCTCCAGAAGATGCCCAGGTGGAGGAAAATGTCCTGATAGATGAGGCCAATAAGGCCCAGGAATGGCAGCAGCAGATGGACCAAGAAGTCCCGAATAAAGAAAATGAAGGAGCAACTGACACTGGGAGGGACGAGGTCCCTAAAAATACAGATGAAATTGAGACCGGGGAAAAGATCCTGGATAATACCGCAGAAGATGCCGATATGGCAGAAAACATCGAGGGTTCCAGAGAATGTGAAGAGGAATGAGAACAGGAAAAGGAAGCAGAATGAGAGGTGGATAAAGAGCCTGAACATAACGTACACTTTGGGAATGCACCACCAGATTCTGAAGGGAATCTTGATGAGCAAGTATTGACAGCTAGGCCACCCCAGCCACCCCAATGGTCGGTGGAATCCAAGAAAAGAAAGACCCTGGCGGCAACCACAAGCACTCCACTCTCGTTGGCCGAAATGATGGCCAGAAATACAGAGGCTAAGAAGACCAATAAAGTGCGGGCATTCCATACTCTCCAAAGTAGTCCCACCAGTATTACAGTTACGACTATCACAACACCCCCTCTTGATACAGATGCAGCGACCATAAGGCTCGAAGACTATAACATAACATAAGTGGCATTAGGGAAGAGAGATAATCAAGGTGAATTGGACTTGCTAAAAGAAGCCACCAAGGAAATAGAGGATAGATACCTCAAACAGGGCCAGAAGCTGCAATAGGAAAGAGAAACAAATGCCAATCTCCTCGCACTTCTGGCAGAACTAGCACGGCCGTTGGCCAAAGTCCACTCTGGAACCCCTTCCTCTGGATTGTCGCTTGCATAGGGTGACATGGATTCTTTGCGGATAATGAAGAAGAAGGCACAAGCTGTGGATGGGTGGGCCGCTGAGCAGGTGACTGCAATGAGACAATTTTTGGTGGCATCCCTCCCGGACCTTTACCGGGTCAGTTCTCTCCTCAACCAGGCAAAAGGCTCTACTATTATATGGGAGCAAGATCTAGCCAAATATGAAAAATGGAAGGTCGGGCTAGAAGAGATCCACAACATAGGCGAAGAAGTCGCCATAGAGTCTAGAATTTTGGGAGACAAATCATATGATTCCCTCTAGGCCCAGTACTCCAGACTCGTCCTCAAGATTGAGGTATGCAAGGAACTAGTTAAGGCCTTGAAAGAGAAGGTGACAATAGCCTAGTATCCCTTGGGCTTATTTAAAACATTCATGGCTGGGGTATCGCAAGTTGATCCCTTCAACAGTGGCACATGTACTCGGAGGACTATGTCCTCAGCAAGTTCGATGAACGAATGGAGTCCCTGTATCCGCCTGCCAAAGATTTTGACCAGGACAGGCTATCTAGGTTGTCTAAAATAATGATCTGATCACACGATGCCATCAAGATGGTGGATGAATTCTAGAACGGGGCCAGAGAAGTTGAGGAAGCAGTGGAGGCTGTTCGCAGCCGGTGGGATAGCATCAAAGATGTAGATGAAGAAATCATAGGCCAAGTATTGGAAGCTCGGGAAAAATCATAAGGAGCAACAAGGCCCTCCGGATTCTGAAGATGTTCAATGGAAGATGTGTCTTTGTATCCATTCATTCTTTTGGAACGCTGGTTCCCAGATCCTAGAATTTTGGATCCTGCATTTTTGTATTCTTTAAAGTGACCCGTGTCTTAGTTTCCAAGACCGACCGGTCACTTTCAAGGTAGTTAATAAAGGTTGTTAGAGGGTAGGTAACCACAACAAGGCACGTCAGCTCAACGAAAGGTTTTCTGACAGATGATCTTCCCAAGGCGCCACTTCAACGTTACACCTAGCGCATCAGAGATAGGGCGCCGCTTTCCCATTTATGAGGCATGTAGCCTTGATCCCTAGGGGAACATATTTCTTCTCTCTCCGTCCAACTCTCTTCTCGAGACTGATTCTTCCACTCTACTTTTCTTGTCTTGTTTTTCTGACATGTCATACCTTTTCCGTCTCAAGGTCTTTTGTAGCGTGGTGCAGGTAGTACCGACCACCAGATAATGTATTGTATTGTAAAGTGTAAAATAAGTTAGGGTCAGGTTTAGGTCAAGTAATGTGTATAAATAATAAGTCTGACCTCATTTTCTAGGTCGACAAAATTGATGATTTTGCAGTCCACAGTTAATAGCAATTTGGTTTTCTTAGTTCTTAGTTGCAGAGCTCAATGCTCCATAGTTTTTAAGTTTTCAGTAGTTAAATTCTCCCTTGGAGCCACCATTGTACCATGCACTAGTGCTTGCTGGAAAAGATGTTAATGAAGAAGGAAGAGTTCTCTCGATGATGTTGTTAGCATTCTATCTTCTAGGTTAACGGTATTTTATGCTTTGTGTTCTTCATGTCCTTTGTTCTGATACTTAAAGTAGATTAACGACTTCCTTTCCTTTGCTACTGATAAAATATGAATTGATGGTTGTATATTTCTTCGGTATTTAGTGTAGTGTGTTAGAGTATTGTCGATGTTTTGAATGTTTAACATAACTATAGGTAGATGAAATATCTCTAACTCCACAGTATCTTTTGAAGTTTATTTGTAAAATGAGTGCAGGCTTGCAGGAAACCCCACTTACTTGAATCCCCGAAGAAGACGAGTTGAAGATAACCAACTATCCCCCTTAAACAAAATAGTCACATCTCCCAACCTAGCCCTGCATCATCGAGACCCGACTCTCACGTGCTTGGAGGTCCAGGGAATCTCATTTCCTCGGACAACCTTTACAGGTGAAGTTGGCTGGTACCCTGGTATCGGGTGACAACTTACCTCTATTGGCGGACCCGGTCACAAAGTCCTATCAACAGACACAACAAGTACACATCTAAAGGATGGAAAGTGCCTCCTAAAACACCACACTTTCAAGGAGAAAATTCTCATAGTTCCCTTCTTGATCTAGATTCCCCTCAAATGGATAGAGATACTCACAGATGGAGTGAGGCCTTTGAGGAATATAACAATGGAAAACACCAAAAACCTGAAGATACTGATGAAGAAGAAGAACCCAAGTTTGAACGTCCTTTATTTGAATCCGGTAATGAGGACAAAATCACTAAAGAAGAATATGAAAAACTCAAACAAAGCAAAAGGTTCCACCAGATAATGGAAAGAATGATTGATGAGGATAAAGAAAAGTACTTCCTTCATCTAGCATCTACAAGTGTCAAATTACCTGAGTATTATGATGTAGAAAAACTCAAAGAAAAGGATGTACCAAAACCTATATCAATTCTCACCAAACAACTCAATTTGATGCAAACGGAGCTCACAAACCTCAAACAAGAGAAGGAGAAACCCAAAACACAATACTCTTTGGACGCCATTTATCCATTTCCTTTTGACAAGAGTATCACTATGGTCCTGTTTCCTCCCAACATGGCAAGACCAAAGTACGACAAGTACACGGGAGAAACTGACCCACATGACCATGTGAGGGAATTCTGTGCTCTAAGCATAGAATACATGCACGAACCTACATACCTCATGCGACTGTTTCCAGTAAGTCTAAGAGGAAATTCCATGGAGTGGTTCTCAAAACTGAACCCCCAGGTCAAGACATTCAAGGAGTTGATCCAACGGTCCATTCAACATCCAACATGATGTAACTATGATGGACCTATGTAATACCAAAAAAAGAATGAGAGAATCATTTACACACTTCCTACAAAGATGGAGGAAGATTTTTGCACGATATTCAAGGGCCATTCCCGAAACAGAGAAGATGGAGATATTTGTTAATAATCTAGTGCCTGAATTGAAGTATGCATTGCAAATGCAAGACTCTCCAAGATTCGACAGGATGATTAAAAATTCCCTCCGTATAGAGGAAGTCATGGTCAAAAGAGGGGAGATCACCCTTCAAAATGAAAACAAGACCAGCAACTCCAACTCTAAGCCTAAATGGTGGAAACAAAACAAAAATGTTGTTAATGACAGAGTGGTTGATGCCTCTAACATTAATCCTAAACCCGAGGTATTCAATCTAACCAATGGCATGCAAGCAAGCAAGGATTTTAAGGTAACAACTCCCGTACCCAAATCAAACAATGATAATAGCAAGGGACATACATGGACTTCAAAACCCCAAAGAACATTCACTCCTTTGGGAGAACCTCTTCAGACCATTTTGAAAACACTCTTGGATAACAAAGTTCTAACTATCCTAGATTCCAAACTGTGGGAACCAATGGTCAAACCCAGGTGGTGGGATGATAACTCTTATAGTGTCTTTCACAAAAACAAGGGACACAAGACGAATAATTGTCTCAAGCTTAAACATGTTATCCAAGACCTCATTGAAGGAGGTAAGATCAAAGTAGATGGACACACTGCCAATGAGGATCATACAACATTCTACAAACCCTTTCCTAATTATGATCAAGGAGAAACATCTAAAGGGAAGAGTAATGAGGTAAACTACACCTATTCCAAAAATGACAATGTGATCAATATGCTTGACATTAAAACTGAATCTATCAATGTGGTCATAATCAAAGGTGTCTCATTCCACTCAAATGCTATAACACGGAGCCAAGCACAGGTTACAATCAAAGGACCTCCAAAACCGACATCAAAATCCAAGGCTCCTATTGTAACTATTCCTAAACGAACATCAAAACACGTGGTTACTATTCCTGGAGCAAAATATGACTTGGTAGACCAATTGCAACGAACCTCTACCAAAATTTCCATTTTTGAGTTGCTCAAAATATCCACAGTACATAGGGAAATCCTAGAATAGGCTCTACATGCTGCTAACGTCCCAAAGGATATCGATATAGACAAATTCCAAGCGATGGTCAATCACATCTCAGCACCACACTACCTCTCCTTTTCTGAAGAGGATGACAAGTCATTGACACATCCACATAATCAACCCTTCCATATTGAAGTCCTTATTCATAAATCCTGTGTTAGACGCATGTTGATAGATGGAGGCGCAGGATTGAATGTCTTTATATTGGATCTAATCAAGAGACTAGGCCTCTCAGAACAAACAATTAACTCTAGAAGCAAGATAACCATCAAATCTTATGATGAGGAAGAAAGATCCTCCAGAGGTCTTATTGTTCTACATATCAGAGTTGGACCGATTGAGAGGAACGTCATATGTCAAGTTTTGGATCTACCATTGGCCTACAATATCCTGCTAGTAAGACCATGGATTCACGAGATGCAAGTTGTACCGTCCACTTACCACCAATGCATAAAATTCCCACATAATGGGGTGGAAGTGATGATTCTTGCAGACGCTAACTACACTTGCAACAATATCAAAGCAAGAAGCATGATCCCACACAACAAAGAGGCTATGGATGTAGTTACTCCTGAAACTACCAAGGACATGGTTATGAAGAGTTTTAGCAAAACCTTAAAACTTGAAGAAACAGGTATGGGAGAGTACAATCTGGACCTGACTCCCTCATTGACAAAACTTCCAGTGTCACCAAGATCCTATGGAAAACCTTCATCCATATTCACACCTACAACATACAAGGAGCCAGAAGTACACAAAGCAACTGGCATGGGAAAGGCATCCACATCTTCTTCAGATAACACAGAAGAACAGGCAGTCTTGGACTGGCTTTACAAAGAAGAACCAGTGGAGGCCAAGGTCAAACATGTGAAGATATCTCTAGAATAGTATGGAAAGGGATATGATTTCCTCAAACAGATGGGATACAAAGGAAACTGACCTCTAAACGACACAGGACGAGGGCTTATTGAACCTATACCCATGGAGTTCTAGAATACCCGAGATAAGACAGGACTGGGTTTTAATGCTAAAACTAATAAACCTGCTTCAAAAGACAACCCACCTCCTCATGTTGTCACATTCCATTAGGTAATGATTAACAACTCAACCCACTTGAGAAAGTCCACTTTCTCAAGCAAGACTTTCCTAAGGGACCAACTTGCCAAGTTGAGTCTTACCCCCTTCCCATGCTTCTTTAAGGCTTTCATTAATGCCTCATTAATGAAGATGCCTTAAGCCCATGTCTCCTCCATGCCTCGTTAATGCCCAAGGCATTAATGACTCTTACACCACCATTAATGAGTCCCTCAACTCATTAATGAGCCTTGTCTCCCCTCTCTCTCTCTCTCTCATTCTTCTATAAATAGTAGGCATTTTGGAGCACAAATGGGCCTTCATCTCATATTAGAAAATAGATTGTTATGCTGCTAAGATTTAGATAGCTTCATTTTCATCTCATAGTTCTATTACCATGCATTGTTATAATGTCCATTTTTAGACTAACATGCATTGCTCATTGAATAATAACTTGTTTTAAATCAAATCTTTCATGCTAGGTTGTTTATGTCACTGGTATTTAGCATAAATGTGAGGGCTTTTATGTTATTTGCTACACTCATCCTAGTTAGAAAGCAATAAGTCAAAGTTATGGTTTATATGCTCATTAACCCTTGTTTTTCACTAACATAATGACTTATTGAAGTGTTGTGTTGTAGATAATAGGTGCACAAATACACACACACAAGCATGTATACAAATGATCATGCACATGTCATTTTTTCAGAAATATATATTTAATCAAACATTAGCCACAAGGCTGGAAGAAAAAATCAAAAGTTAAATAAGCTTAATGAAACTCTTACAATGTCTTAGCCAGTTGGAAAAATCGTTAAGTGATATTGATATTAGAAGTATATTTTGAAGTATTTTAATATCTTGGTCATGTGATTATGGTGTATTATGGTATCTCTTCACAATATTGTTGTGTGAATTTAGAACATAACGATGAATGTATATGCCTTGTGTATATAGATGTACAATTATGCATTAAGCATAAAAATAACTTCAAAAGATAACCACACTTGTCATCCATACTTTATTGTTATTGCATTATCCATTTTGTTGTTCTAGTGGAATGTAATAAGGGGATAAGAAGATTTTGTCGAATGTTTATATTGAAGATAGTTTCATTGTGTACAATAAAAGCTTGAAGAGAGTTGTTTGTGGTTTGTTGTATCTGGGACTTCCTATTATTGTTTTGATATTAATCAGCAACAAAAACTAGGGTGTTAACCTTTACAAAACCACTGCCTGAGGGCGTACAATCATAGCACACTAACAATAGAAAAACATCAAAAGTAGTTTCAAATAAATCTATCAAAGAAGGTAAGCATAGGTTGTAGTCAAGCAACCTGTAAACATCGAAGTTACAACCACAATACAAAGTAGTGTCATTAATAATAGAAAAAACCAAAATCCTACTCCTACAACCTAGGATATAAAGCAAAAAATAGGAGTCTAGTAAGGCCGGCATTTTGAAGAGCAAGTTATCACTGTCCCGACCAGCCACAAATTAGGCATTATGAGAGGGTTTGATGCCACAGACCGACTAGTGCAACATTTGTTTCCAATCTTCAGTAATAAATTTGAATAAATCCTTATAATTGCCCTCATCCTGCCCATCATCACCAAGCATCTTACGTTGTAGCAGGCATAGTGAAGTTGCAGAGTTGTGCGTCACTCATAGGCTAAATCTAGAAACCCTTCCCCATTTTCTTTCTGTCTAACCCAATTTGTACTTCAAACTATCTGCCTCCTTCTATAGCTTAGCCAAATTTGAAGTAGAAGCCACAATAGAGCTAATCAAGATTGGATTTTCCTCATTCGACAACATCCCAGTACCAAGATCAATAGGCCCCTCTTTCACACTATCAAAAGAGTGTATTGAGTTTTTGGAGGTAGATTTGTTTGAGCTACCAATAGCGGCAACTTCCAAATATTCACACTCCATACCAATTTTTAGGAACACTAAGAGGGGGGGTGAATCAATGTTTGTCTATTAATTATAATTCAACAACTTTAAACTTGAATCAAATGGATAACAAATGAAGCACAACACATAACACAAGATCAAATAGGATTTCTTTTTCTTTTTTACTATACGTAATTGTCAACATGTTTGATCTACAAGGGGTGTTATGATCATCCTCCACTTCTTTCTCCTCTTCATTGTTTACCTCCTGCACAAAGAATTTAGTTTTATTGGTAGAGGGTGAAGGATTTTTTCCTTTCCTCTTGGAGGTGGATAACATGGGATCTTTACCTTTTAAGCAAGCATCTAGAGCAGAAGTGTCAAGGCTTGAAATGTCTAGGGTGTCAGGACAGGAGGCAACTTTAAGGGGTCTCAGGTGCCTAATACCCATATTTTTTCTTTGGCCTATCAAATCAATGATGCTAGCAGGCAGGGGGTTGTGAAATAAGGGCCTCATAGACAACAATTGGTTTGGGAGGGAAGAGGGCCAAATGGAAGTGGCAAAGCCTTAAAATAATACCTTGATGTAAGGGAATTGGTTTTTTTACCTTGAGAACGGGCACTTTCCTTGGCATCGAACACAAAACTCTCCAGAGAATTTAATAGGAAAAAAAGGAAACAAGATGATTTCATAGTTCCTGAGATGGTTAAGGAGAAGCATGTGATAAAAAGTAATAAACTTTAAATTTCCCTTCCAATATACAAATTGTCATAAGCATCAAACAAACCTAGTCCCAAGGTGGTGGAAGCTAAGCTTTGTCATACCCTCCCTGCATTTTGACTAGAACCTCACTACCTTTGAAAAAATTGTTCAAGTTGTTGTTATCAACTACCTGGCTAGTCTTCTCCCATTTCCTTCTATCAATGGACAATCTAGTAGCCTTTGTGATGACCTCTTCATTGATATTAAAGGAGATACCCCCAACCAAAACTCTCATGTTGTCCTAGGAACTAGCGAACTGGATAGATAGGCCCTCATCAAATTCGTTAATGGATTTAGTAAAGTCAACAACCCCCACTTTTTTGCAAATATACCACACCATGGAGTCATTATTGAAGTTGTTTTGCTTCCCATTATTGTTACCTTGGATACTGTATATGGAATTTTTTCACTTTTAATTTTGTATTTATAGATATTGATTATTTAGAATGAGAGAACATGTGAATTTCCAAATGTGTCAAAATAAATGCATTTAAATACGAGTGCATAGTAATAAATTGTAGAAATATAAATTTAGTTATCTCTATGTGCAAATAAATTATTGGGAGTGAATGGATTTTTTAATTTGAATTTTTAAACATGTGAGAGGTAAAATTTGTAAGTGTTGGTTGAATTGATGTGTTGAAAATAAAGTAGTAAAATTATTAGAGCAACTTATTTAATATTTCATTAGTCTTCTTTAAAAGAATACAATAAGTTGCAATTCTAATTTATGGTTGGAAAGTTATGATGAAAATACAATGAATACTTATCTTTAATCCACCATGGCAAAATTACGGAAGGATGAAATTGAGAATGAAAATGCGTAGGAGTAATTACTTTGGTAGGCATAATAAATGAAGAGTGCATGGGAATGTGAGAAAGTATAGGTTATTAAGGGGTTAAGTGTGGAAGCATTTGTATATATGGATGAGAAGAGGCTAGGATAATGAGACCAACTTGTATAAGATTATGTTATCTGTTAGTATGTACATGGATGTAGACTTTTTTTTCAAAGTGGAGACCAAATGAAATGGAAAAGAGAAATGACATGCATATATGAATTTTGCCATTATTTTTTATCATTACCGTGCATACAAATGATCATGCACATGTACTTTTTTAGAAATATTCGTCTAATCAATTATTAGCCACAAGGTTGGAAGATAGAATCAAAATTTATATAAGCATAATGAAACTCTTATAATGATTTGGCCAGTTGGAAAAGTCATTAAGTGATATTGATATTAGAAGTGTATTTTGAAGTATTGTGATAACTTGGTCATGTGGTTATGGTGTAATAGATGGGGTTTTGAAATTTGCTCTCAGGACTAGGGCCTCACAACTATGGACCATCTAAGAACGAAGGATTTGACATGATAAATGCTATGCAAATACAAAGATTATGCTAATGAATTGAAATATGAGATACTAAACTAAGACATGATTTCAATGCAATTTAGTCTAGAAATTGAAAACTATCTTATTTGCAATATGAAATTTACTCTATATGATATTAAGAAAATGAGACAACAATTCAGTATTCTAACAATGCAATTTTTCTATAATAATTCAGGGGGTAATCAGGGGGTTTGAATGAAGAAAGAGAGTTCTTTTATAGACTCTGAGAGGATCA
>MU224010.1:3516069-3541488 GCA_018584345.1 Thuja plicata
GCAAATAAGATAGTTTTCAATTTCTAGACTAAATTGCATTGAAATCATGTCTTAGTTTAGTATCTCATATTTCAATTCATTAGCATAATCTTTGTATTTGCATAGCATTTATCATGTCAAATCCTTCATTCTTGGATGGTCCATAGTTGTGAGGCCCTCGTCCTGAGAGCAAATTTCAAAACCCCATCTAGATAGAAGGCAACAGGTCGAATCACACAGGCAGGCAGGATGAATAACTCATATTCAGTCTTGTTTGTTCTTGGTGAAGAAGGACTATGTTGAAGTGTGTGGTTGATTGAGAAGGCCAAAATTAACACATACAGGTATCTCTTCATAAGGACTTCCTATTATTGTTGCCTTGGATATTGTACATGGATTTTTTTTTTCGCTTTTAACTTTTTATTTATAGATATTGGATTGCTTGCTATTTTGACTTGTTATATAGTTGGATCATGTATGTGTGGGTGGTTTTATTATTATGAAAAAGAATAGAGTTCGAAAAGGACATTTGATGTCAAATAATGATTTGCATTCTTATATTATGTAATATTTATAACATGTAAAATTAATAGTATTTAAATATTATCATTCATAATAAAGTAAAATAGTTTAAATGACACCAACTTTTTAAACAAGGACGCAAATCGTCAAAGTTCCTGGCGAAGTCAAATGCCCAAGTTAAATGTGACATGTTGAAAGTATTTAGTAAGAAACTTAAATGGGAATTAAATTGTAACTTTTGGACAAGAAATATGAATTATAGTAGAAAATGTTGCAACACAATATTTTTGAAATAAATTTTTTTGTAAATTGTAGTGATAATATTATAATCTTGACATCGTTAATGATGAACTATAACTGATTTAATGTTTGAAGATGTTAAGTTGATGATCACCAAGCCGCGAAAAGTTAATGCAAGACATTAAATCAGTTAATGTATTGTATTGTCATTGATGTCAACTTGATATAATCTGATTGGTTATATACAAAGTGTCAAAGACTTCAGAGAACCAGAGAGATAAAGGTTATGATTTTAGTAATGCATAAAAGATCAATATTCACTAAGCGACTACAAATACCGACGGGCAGTGCACACCAACGGATAGAGAAACTCGAGAGGAGTCACAGTGATACTTGAGCAAAATCACAAGCATTATCGATGAGCAGAATCATAGTGTTACCCAACAGACAAAACTTTACAGTGTAACCCGACGGATAGACAACCCCGACGGAGATGGCCGAAGAGAACTGAAGTGTTGACCGAAGCTAACAAGGAGTTAAACGCTGAAAAGAACTGAAGTTCAGGAACAATAAAAGACTTAGCTGATAAGAGCTAAATATGGAGTTAGTTGGTTGTTAACATTGTTTTCATCAACAAGTTAAAAGCTAGAGATAAGAGAGAGATTTAAAGTTGTTTTATTCCAGTTGTCAAAGAGAAATCTACGGGATAAAACTGATGTAAAGCTTTAAAGCAAGATTGGCTAGAATTGTGGATCATGCCAAGGACAAGAAAGTCAAGAACTGAGAAATGGTGAAATCATGTCTATAAAGAGACAAGATAAATTCATTGTGAATTAGGGGTGAATAGAAGAAGAGGATACTGAAGAGAAACTGGTGAAAGACTTCACACAGTCCTGATCAATCAAGCTAAAGAACAAAGCTATATTTCTATAGAAACCAAGCAATAGAGAAGCACAACATCACCGAGAAGAAAGAAGTGGAGCATAGGTATTGAAAAGATACATTGATCAGAAAGGTATTATGAGCTTACAATAGATCTAAAAATCTGCAAAGTATAGTTGTATATGTGAACAAATCATTTATTATTTCAGTTTAACCATTGAATCAGAAAGTTTCTTAACCGAGCAGGACTTAACAATCCTTTATATATTGAGATACATCCTAAGGAGTATCAAAAGGTTTGGTCATGAAGATAGCGTAGAGATGCCAGATACCAAGTGACAAACTACACAGGGTTTGGTCATAAAAGGTAGCATAGAGATGTCAGATATCAAGTGACAAACTATTCTATTTAAATCCTCTAACAATGTCACACCTAACAGTGTGTTTGTAACCTTTAACAGGGTTGGCTCTTCACCGAGCTCACTTCAGAAGAGTGAAAATTTTGGGTTACCTGTCCCAAGTGGTTTTTCCCTTAACAAAGTTTCCACGTAAAAAATCAATGTGTCAATGTGTTTATGAGTCATTATTTCAGTGTTTTGCATTACACATAACTAATCTGAATTGATCGGTATACTCTAAGTAATTTACTGCATTTTGGTAAATAAAAGACTACTAATCGGTAAATAGTATGAATAATTTTTTAACAGTGAACTCCGTGCAGTAGTTATTTGATGAGATTATTTCAAGGCATTCATCTTGTAGGACTGAAGATAACTAGAGGCTTATAATTGTGGTAATAATTTTTTTGGTTAATTTATTGGAATATTTTTGAGGTCACTGATTCACCCCCCCCCCCCTCTCAGTTATTCTAACAGTTAAATCATAAATTGGAGTTTGTTGAATAATAATTATAGTAATAATGTAGTAAATAGTTTGACAAATAGTAATGAGAAAAGCTTAACTTTGAAGCATTTACATTTAAATGTTAAAACATAAAATGTTTTTCTTAGTAAGTAAATAAAAAACGCATTGCATCTAATTCCTGTCAATTAGTAAAATTTGTAGCATATTGCTTAGTTAAACAACATTGTAACAATAATTATTTATGTATGTAACAAAAACTAGATATGTATAGTAATGGTTTTGCTAAAAAAAGCTCTATATACAATATTTTTTAGTCACTAAGTTAAAATTAATGAATATCTATTAAAATAATAACTATACAATTATAATAGTTATACCAATATTATAATTAACTATTTAAATATACTAATAATTAGATAATTAGTATATTGATCTATATTATAATAGTAAACATATAATAATAACTTATTATCATATTCATTATTAATAAAATCTATTATTATGTAAAGTAATCACTCTACTATTTATTAGTAATGACTATATAATAATAAGCATTAATTATTCAATTGAATATCTATCAACAATCAAATATCGGAATTCGGCCTTCTTCCACAGGTCTACCTCCATTCATAAAAGAAGGAACACCATTAAATCTTTAGTGGTTGAAGGGAATCAAACGATTTTGGAGGACGAAGACATTGGCAAGTATGTGGCGGTGTTCTTTCAAGATTCTTTTAGGAGCCCAGTTTGAAGGGGGATGGATATTGCCACAGATAAATCTTTTGGGGGCTATCCCTACTATTATTAATGTGGAGGATAATGGAGTTATTTTGTCCCAAGTCTCTGAGGAAGAGGTCAAAAATGCAGTTTTCTCTATGGGAGCTTATAAATCGCCTGGACCGGATGGCTTTCCCCCAGCTTTCTTCCAACACTTTTGGGAGGTTATCAAATATGATCTTGTGCATGCAACCCATGATTTTGTTAGAACTGGTAACATTCTAAAGAAAATCAACAAAACCTATATTGTTCTGGTTCCTAAAGTCTAGGATCCTTAGTGCATGGGTGACTTCTGCCCCATAAGCCTTTGTAAAACTTTTTATAAAATCCTCTCCAAAGTTGTTACCGACAGAATCAAACCTCTGTTGGGCAAAATCATTAACCCCAATCAGAAGGGGTTCGTGTCGAGAAGATAAATCTTAGATGCGGTTATCACCTCCCATGAGATTATTCATTCCATGGACAGAGGCAAGAATGTTGGTATGGCATTAAAATTAGATATATCTAAGGCGTATGACAAAGTCTTCTGGGACTTCTTGTATGAGGTGCTTAGGAAATTTGGATTTCATGAAAGATTTATCAAAATCATAAAGGTGGCGGTGGAATTGGTAAACTTTGCTATTTTGGTCAACGACGCACCTTGGAGGTATTTTAAGCCCGAGAGGGGTTTACGTCAAGGGGACCCACTTTCCCCCTATCTGTTCTTGTTGGTTGCAGAGGTGCTTGCCTGGAACCTGTTGAGGTTGGAGGGAACTGGTTCCATTTTTGGATTCAAGATGACCTCCACTCTCCCTCCAGAAGTTATCCAACAGTTTGTTGATGACATGTTCCTTTTTGGAAAATCTTGTATCAGGGAAGCCAGGGAATGGAAATCTCTCCTAAACTCATATGCAGTGGCTTCTGGTCAAGTGATCAAATACAATAAAAGTTAAATTTATTTCTTCAATATTGAACAAAGAACCCAGCTGAAGATTGTGGAACGCCTTGGCTGTATGGGAGCGGAGCTTCCTAAAACTTACCCTGGGCTCCTGCTCATGGTGAAGGAGATTTCAGACTAGTTTTGGAACTCCATCCTGGAGAAAATGTAGAAAAATAGGTTGGTTGGAAAGGGAAGGTCCTAAGTAATGCGGGGATACTTCAATTGTTGTCTGCGACCCTGCAAGGTATACCTGTTTACTTCCTTTCTTTATTCAAAATCAATGATAGAATGGCGGAGAAGTTGGAAAAAATACAGAGAAACTTTTTGTGGACGGGGATGGAGGAAAAGGCTAGAATGAATCTAGTTAGTTGGGACACGGTCTGTCAACTGAAACTTTTGGGCAGTCTAGGAGTTAGGAAAATTAAAGACCTAAACAAGGCTCTTATTTCCAAATTGGGTTGGCTGCTATTCAGAGGATCTACTGGTTGGAGTAGAATTATGAAAGCCAAATATTTCAATGATACTCATTTCCCTTATGGTCAAAACTATCCCTCCGACTCCAAAATTTGGAATTTTATTGCTAGAAGTAAAGGAATTATTTTTAAGGGATTGAAATGGGTGGTGGAAGATGTCACTCAGATTAACTTCTGGGAGGACTCGTGGGTGGGGGATAAACCCCTTGGTTGGGAGAAGTATGGGCTAATCAGGGAAAGAATGATCTTGCATTTGGGAGTAAAGTTAGTGATTACATTTCTCAAGACAGGAAATGGCTGGTTCTGGAAGATGCTTACCCTACCCAGGCTATTGTTCCTCCTTACATTTATGATATTTAGAAGCTTATGGAAGGTATTAGGACCCCTCTCTCTCGTGTTGAGGACAAGGCTATATGGTGTCATAACAAGTTGGGGGAAATCACAGTGAAATCAGTGTACTTAACTAACTTAAAAACCGTGGCTGATGAGAAGAATTGGGGAAAAGTGTGGATTCCTCAATTGATCCCTAAAATTAATTTCTTCTAGTGGACTGTTCTTCATGGAAAAATTCTTACGTTGGACAATCTCCAGAAGTGGGGAGTTCAGTTGATTAACATATGTGTTATGTGTAAAGACAATGCATAGTCTGTTAATCATCTCCTTATTCACTGCCCCTATGCGACTCTGGTGTGGTCTAAAATGATAAGTAGAATGCAACTGGATTGGGTTTTTATGGAGAATATGGATCAGTTTGTTTGCAACTAGGGTTACCCTACGAAGCACCCACTTATTATGCTGCTTTGGAGAATGTTACCCTTGCATGTTTGTTGGAGCCTATGGAAGGAAGGAGATAATCATGTTTTTAGAGGGGAGGGAAATGATGTTGAAGAAATAGTGAGAATGGCAGTGAATCTGTTGAAGGAAAATATCATTACCTGCCATTGGATTACTCCTCAATTCCCCCCCAAGGAGTTAGATTGTAATTTGGCTAAGGCATGGAAGCTGCCTCCCTCCTTCCATGCTTTTGATTGCTCTAAGGTGGTTGCGAGGAAAAGTACCAAGTGGTCCCCACAGGAGGAAAATTATACTAAACTCAATTTTGATGGGGCGACCGCCTATGGTAATGTTGCTGGAGGCGGCATTGTTAGAGACCACCATGGACAAATGATTATTGCTTATGCTCTTAATCTTGGGACGGGCTCTAATAATGTGGCATAAATCTTTGCCCTTTTATGGGGATTGAGGGTGGCGGTTTCTTCAGGGATCAAAAAGATAATTATTGAGGGTGACTCAAAAATGTGATAGAAAGGGTCAAAGGGAACTTCAGTGCTGGTTGGAAAATGTACAAGCTGTTGTAGGACATCTGGTCGCTGCTCCCTAGGTTAGATGATTTTAAATTGTGACACATTTATAGAGAGGGAAATGTTGTTGCATATGCTTTGGCGGCCACGAGTATGGGCTTGCAAGGCATTAAATGCTCAAAAAATTTGAATTCCTTAACCAAGGAAGTTGTTTTGCTTGTGGAAAAAGAAAGAAAGTTAATTAATGAAGCACGTGGATGAGGCCGATTAGACAGGTAAGGTGACTTGTAGTATTACGAGAAGCAGATCTTATTCAAAATTTAAAATAGCTATGGGAAAGGAAATTAATTTTAGTATTATTATGAAAAGATGGGCTCTTATTACCTATTCGGGAAAAAGTACAGGCAATCTCAAAAATTGCGCTAACGTGGGGATTGGCACACATCTTGAAAGCCCTGATAAGAAGACTGGGCTTAATTGGCATTTTAAACCAAGGATCTACAATCATTTCCCTTCATGTAATGGCTTTGATTTCATTTCATCCACCCATGTGACTTGTACCCGCTTGGTTAAATTCATTAAGGTGTCAGATTTTATCCCCAACTGGTTATCTATCAATCGCTTTGCCGACTATCTTTGTTGGGCTCTCTGCATTTTTTCTGGGCTCTGGCGAAGGCGGTTATGGGTGGTGGTAGAACGGGTGGGATGTCTTTGGAGACTCAAGTGGAGGATATTTCTAAGTGTAGTTGGGATATGGGTGGAGATATGGTCTGTGTGGAGCCCTAAAAAATTGAGGACGATTTCCTCAAAAACCCTTGCATTGTTGCTTACTTGAAGGAGGGTGGGTTCTATCCCTATATGGAAGCCATGGAGGGCAGTGATGAACTCATCTCGATGCAGCAGTGAATTCCTAGATAGATCGCAAGGTGACCATCAATGGCATAACCTTTGAAATAAATGAAGAGGTTATTGCCCACGCTACGGGGCTCTCCACTGATGAGGGAAAATGGAAGAACATAACGAAGAACATAGATGACACTAGTATGAATAAATTTTTCAAAAAGATAGAGGAGTTGGTTTGCATTTGTGGGGGTTTCAAATGGGAGGTATTGCCCAATCCCTAGAACAAGGTATGTCTCATTTTGATGAAGTACATTACTTTGGAAGGTCGGTTTGGCACTTGCTATAATTACCACTTCCCTCTGCTCAACCACTTCTGCTACAATGATGTCATTTCCTTCCCCTTCTACATGTTGCACTCTCTTGAGGCCTTGGTTATGGATGTTAGAGAGAAAAGAAAGGCAAGGAATAATTACCGCATTATCCATCATGGCTTGATTTTACGTCTCTTCAACTTCCACCTCGCTTTATGCCCACCTAGAACTATCATAATGCAAGATATTAACTCTCCCTCTGAGAATGCTCCCCGAGAGTTAATGGGTTCTCAGTCTAACCCCACTTCTTCCTCCAAAACCCCTGTGCATAATAAGGCCAAGATTGGTAAAGTGGGTCCGGCAAGTGGAGCCCAAATCAATATTTATTTGGAGGAGGAGGAAGATGATAACGACAGTAGGTGAAGGTCCCACAAAATCACCTCTAATACTAGGTACAAATAGAAAGTTGTAAGGAAGAGGTACCTGTAAGAAGATGAGGAAGATGGTGACTTAGAGGAGGAGGAAAAGAAGAAGGAAAGCAGTGGGGAGATTAAGAAAAAGAAAAAAAAAAGGAGAGCAACCATGATAAAAACAACAAGGTATCCCAGTCTTTGGAGGGGGCCAAGAAGAGCCATGACTCTTCCCAGATTTATGCTAGCTTAAAATTACCCACCATTGACCTATCCAACAAGAAGCTTTTTGAGGGTAAGAAGTCAGAGTTGCCGCTCACGACTACCTCCCCGCCCAGCCACCAGGAGGAGAAGGATACTAAGAAGGATACTGATGGTTACAAGAAGGAGGTCCCGGAGGAAAGCAAGGTGGAGGCTGAGAGTAAGCCTGAAGTTGTGGGGGAAATTATTTAGTTGTAGAAGGATGTGAAGTGGTTGTAGACCTCCTTCCTAGATTTTGTCTCCAAGAAGGATCTTTGGGAGGTCGAGGAAATCAAGGATTTAGGGGAAAGTTTCAACATGATTACTGGGTTTGCGGTCAAAGTCATGCATTCAGCGGTAACTACCCTCCAGCTGTTGCACATGGAAAAAGAGGTTACCCCGGGGGAGGATAAAAATGATGGGAAACTCTTCCTGTTTGTTGCGTAAGACTGGCTCAAGGTGCTACTTAGTGGAGAGGGTAATAACCCCAAGTAGTTTTCTGTTCTTTTTTGATGCTCGACTTTTTTGGTTGGTTTCATTGGTGGGCCACTCTGGGCCTTTTTGTTTCTATGTTTAACTCTTATGACTATGTTACCGATGTTTACTACTTTGGTTTTGGTGTAAACTCTGTTGGTTCTAACTTACTTAGACCGGTTACCAACTTCATGGTGAAGTTGGGGTATGTTGGTTTTAATAGGCTAGTTACCAACTTCTTGGTGAAGTTGGGGCCTGTTGTTTTTAGTTTCAAAAAAGGGATTGGCTGAGGGTCTGCTGACTCTGGTTGTGTGCTAGTAGTCTGCACTTCTCGTGCTGGCTGTGTTTTCTTTGGGTCAGCCCCTTGGTTTGGCTTCTTTTTAAATAAAAAACAATCAAATAATACCACGTATAATTATACATGTAATAATTGATCTATATAATAATAGTAGTAATAGACATGTAACCATAACTTCTTATACTATTAGTTATATATGACACCTAATATTATTCATGCAAATGATTCTACTATTTATTATTAATAATTGTATATTTTTAATAATAAGTTTTAATTATGCAATTATATTTAATATATACATTATTTATAATTGTACATATTTGTTAAATTATTATTATAAAAAATCAAGTGATTTTATCACCCACATATTGTCAAAAGGAATAGGACAAAAATATATAATTGTATGTATTTATTAAATTATTATTATAAAAAAACAAGTGGTTTTATCCCCCCACATATTGTCAAAAGCAATAGGAGAAAATGAGTCATATTATGGAATAATGAAATGACTATTGTATAAAAATGAAAACAAAATACAAACATAAGAAAAGTTGGTCAATCTATTTTAATTATTGTTTCTCATTAGTTGATGCTTTGACATTTCAAAGGATGATGTCATCCTAATAAGACTGTAGAGTATTGTTATGCAATAGAATGATAGATAAAAAAAATTGTGCATTTTAAAATAAATTTGAAAAAAGTATAAACTTTGGGAAATTTAGCAAATATTTTAATTCTAGATGGTGATTGGTTGATGCTTTGACATTTAATTGATTCTGAACGAATGCATAAGTATTCCTGTTGTGGCAGGAACTAATAATTAAAACGGGAACAATTTTCTTCATACAATAAAATTTTGCAATAATACTGATACAAAGGTCAACATTAAAAATCATCTAATAAATTACAATAATTTAATAGTTTTTAAAATGATTTCTACATAAAGAAATTTTAATCCATGAGAATAATATAATGCAATAATAATTGAAGCATTTTTTGTTTCACTAGAAATTGGGTGCAACCAACATAGACTTTATTATACACTTAGTTTTTACTTTACCTTGATATTATTTTTTAGAACACCAATATAGTTAAATTAAAAGTCGGTGCGTTGAGAACATAATCTATTAGTAATAAGATATAAATGTCACATTCGTTCATTTATCCTAAAATATTATTTTCAAACAACAAATCAACTTTGAAATGCATGGGGACAAGTTTATAAATTATGCCACAAGATTTATAGGCAAGTCTAACTATATAGTTATTTTGGTTATAGAAGCTATTAGATCAACAATTCAATGAATGTACATGCATCCCTCCATTTGATGGTAGTGTTGATCCACAAATCATGTTCTATTGAAAAAATGTGATGAGTTTTATTATTCATGTTATATTTCTATAGAGGTATAATACTTGGGTAATCTTCTCCATGGCATGGTGCTCTTTTTCCTGAAGACTTAATGGAATTTATTATTATTATTATCGATAAACGACTAAAGCCTTTCATTTTTTTTTAATATTATTATTATTATTATTAGAATTTTACACCTCCATTTAGTGCAGGCATCAAAGGAAAAGAACGGAGAAAAGAAAAACCTTTGGTATCATCCAGGACTTAAAGTCCTAATCAATAAGTTTACAAAGATACATATCATGGTTAACCAATGTGAGTACAAGGCTCGTGCCTTATTTTGTATTTAGACGTTAAATTCGTAAATCTTTATATATGGAATATCGTATATCTTGACGATGAATATGGGATTTTTCTTTCATCTTTAACTTCTTTCTTGATATCTTTTCTATGATGTCGTCCTTTAGGTCCATATGTATAGCCAGTTTGCCTGTAATAAAATTCTTAACCATCCAGCTAAGATAGCTATTAGTATCATCAATTTAACCTTGTGCCAAATAATGTATTATATTATAATATAAATATTATCTCTAAACTAGTTACCTTGGTCAAAAAGATTTAAAACTCATTAATCCTTATATTAAAATATTCCATTTATTATGTACTTACCTTTTTCCAAATTGTTAATAATCGAGTTAAAATACTGCCTTATTCTTTCAATCTGTAATATTCGACTTCTGCAAGAAAAGCTTAACATACCTATGGTCTTTTTATTATCCATAGCCTCGTAACTGACCTTGAAAATGTTCCTTATTTAGACTATGTTGTATTATGAGACTTTGTAAACCCCCTAATTCTCGAATTATATAAACTTTCTTTAAGAATTGTAAAAAACCATTGATCTTTTTAAAGGGAGGTTGTCGATATTCTGATGCCATTACATTAATTCCATCTCCTAAAAAAACTCTTTTAGAAAAACCATTTAAACTATTTTAAGAGCACCCAGCGAGATTCTTATTAGTCCTAAAAAGTTATCCAATGTGCCTCAAGGGCATCTATGTCTTTATATATAGTTAAACAAATTAGCTTGTTTTCACAAAGCCTTGTTAGAAATAAATATACCCATGAGAAAGGATCCATATATCAAAATCACATACCTCAAAATTTAGAAATCTTAATTAGGTACCTTCTTTATCAGTCAGAATTTAAATCAGCAAGCGGGCAAGTTAAATCCACATATATGTTAGCATTAAAGAAAGAAGAAAAAAATTTATAGTAAACAAAATTTTATAAATGACCATCTATCCACATGATTTCTCATTCCATGGTTCTCAGGAATTTAAATTTATTTACGTAAGTCCACTGATATCTATACATATAGATATATACATGAATATATACATTATATATTTGTGTAAACATATATTTATAAGGTTTTATATATTATGTTAACCTTGTTGGAAAGTGCCCCATTCTGGATTGTATAGAGTTTGTCATTTATGGAAACACTACTCATGTGTATGGTTGCTTGAAGTAAAACTCAATTTTGCAAAAATGACTAAGTCGAGGAAGCAGTTTACTGGGTACAGTCACACAGTTTGGTAAGCGAGAACTGTATATGGTGAACTAAGTCATGTGAGCTTAGATTAAGGTATTTTGGGATATGGTGGACCTTTTGTTAAATTCACTTGTGTTTTGGAGTTCATTTCAAAGAGTTACAGCCTGTTGAAGTCATGCAAAGACAACATAGCAGTGAAACAGAGCAGTTGAATGGTCGCGATGATTAAGGAAGTATAACATGGAATCTAGAAGTGCTAAGTTGGATTTGGATTGGATCCTACACCACTTTGTCAGTAATAACTGAGCAGGGGGGGGGTGAATCAGTGGCCTAAAAAATATTCCAATAATCAACCCAAAAACTTAGTACCACAATATTAAGCCTCTAGTTATCTTCTGTCATATAAGATGAATGCCTCCAAATATACTTATTAAACTACTACTGCTCAGAATGCTTTGTTAAACCTTATTCTGTATGTTTACCGAATAGCAGTTTTCTTAATTTATCAAAAGATAGTAAATTATCTAGAGTATACTGATCAATCCAGATTAGCTATGTGTAATGCAAAACACTAAAGTAATGACTCATAAACACAGTGATACATGGATTTTTAACGTGGAAACCCTTTTTAAAGGAAAAACCACTTGGGATTGGCAACCCAAAATTTTCACTCTTCTGAAGTGAGCTTGGTGAAGAGCCAACCCTGTTAAAGGTTACAAACACAATGTTAGGTGTGACCTTGTTAGAGGATTTAAAAGATTAGTTTGTCACTTGATATTGGGCATCTCTATGCTACCTTCCTTGATCAAATACTCACTTGGCCTGTCAATAGGTTTCTGGCATCTCATGTTATCTTCATGATCAAACTTTTCGATACTCCTTTGGATGTATCTCAATATAGAAAGGATCTTTAAATCCTTCTCAGTTAAGAGACTTTCTGAATCAATGGTTAAACTGACATAATATGTTCTGTTCACATATACAACTTATACTTGTAGATTTTCAGATCTATTGTAATCTCGTAAAACTAATCTGATCACTATGTCCTTTTAATACCTTTGCTCCACTATTATTTTTCTCGGTGATGCTATGATCTATTTCTTAGTATTCGTAGAAAACTTTAGCTCTTTCCTTAGCTTGATTGATCAGGACTGTATGAAGTTGTTCTTCATCAATTTCTCTCTAGCATCCTCTTTTTCATTCACTCCCCTTAATTTGAAATGAATTAAGTTGTCTCTTTATAGACATGATATCACTATTGTTAGGTTCTTGATTTTCTTGATCTTGGCACAATCCACAATCTTAGCCAATTTGATTTAAAGCAAAACTCTTGTTTTATCTTGTAGAGATCTTCTTGCCAACTGGACAAAACAACTTTAAATCCTTTACTTATCTCTGGATTTTTCTTGTCATTGAAAACAATTATAACTACCAGTTAAGTCTATATTTAGCTCTGTCAGCTAGATATTTTGTTATTTATGAACTCCAGTTAATTTCGGTGTTTAACTCTTTGATAGCTTCAGTCAACACTCCAGTTCTCCTCGGGCTTCTCCGTCAACTTACACTATGATTCTGGTCGTCGGTTATGCTTGTGATTCTGCTTGTTGGTAATGCTCGTCGGTGTCTTTGCTCAGGCATCACTGTGACTTGATTTTCGGTTATCTATGTTCATCAGGTTCCACCAACCATCGGTGTTTGAAGTCATGTAGTGAATGCTTATCTTTGTCTCTCTAATTCTCTAAAGTCTTTGATACTTTGATTATAACTGATTAGATTATATCAAGTTGAAATCAATGATAATACAATCCATTAACTGATTTAATGTCTTGCATTATCTTTCTACATTTCGGTGTTCAACTTAACATCTTCAAACATTCAATCAGTTACATGTCATCAATCTCTCCCTTTGGCATTGATGGCAACATACTACATTATCATACTATACTATTACTAATACAATATTAAATATAATAGTTTCATCAGTTTTTCCTATTGTAACTATTACAAATGTCTGGTTTTCAGTAAGCTCAAAATAGCTTGGATTTGTTTCTTGCAGAGTGGTTTTCTTCAATCTTCAATCCCTTCACTTGATAGATGTAGCATCTTCTCTCTCTATTCTGATATGTGCTCTACCTTGACTGTTCCTCTTCTTGATAATCTCTTTTTCCTTTGACAACAATCTCTCTCTTTGTATGAACTCTCTCCCTTTGTTACTTCTCTCCCTTAGATGGATATTTCATATTTAATCAATTTCTCTCCCTTTGAATATTGATTAACTCTTCCTTCTGATTCTTAGGAACTTCTCTTTGTGGATAATGATAATGATATAATATCTCACTTTGACAACAATTCCAAACAAAAACCTTTTAATATCATCTTCCATCCCTTTGTATAATATATTCCTTGAATTTCCCTATCCATCAGCATTACAATGTCTCTGGTGTTTGGTGTAGATTTGTACCTTGTTATGTACATATGTATCTATTGTTGTTCATCTCAGTTGTGCATGAACATGAATGATCTTCTCATTGTGTGTAGGCTGATGCAGCCTTCTAGTTAGCTTACTGGCCGATAGACAAGGGTTGTACCCCTAGTCTCTATCTCAAGTACTCAAATGTATCCTTCGGTAATGACTTGGTGAATATATCAGCTAGTTGTTCCTTTGATTAAACATATTTGAGTATCACCTCCTTTTCTTATAATTTTTCTTTAAGATAGTGATACTTGATAGCAATATGCTTAGTCTTAGCATGCATGACTGGATTCTTAGAGACGTTAAATGCACTGGTATTATCACAATAAAAAATTACTGGTTCAAGAATCTTAATATGCATACCGTCCAGTAACTATTTGATCCATGGAATATTGGAGCAATTTGTAGCAGCAACCACATATTCTACTTCTGTAGTAGACTGAGAGATGCATCTTTGCTTCTTGCTGATCCATGTGACAAGTCTATCACCCATAAAGAATACTCCTCCAGTTGTGCTCTTTCGGTCATCAATGTTTCCAACCCAATCAACATCTATATAGACTTGTAGCTCAAATTTTCCTTCTCTTTTATACCATAATCCATAGTCCTCAGTGTTCTTCAGATATCTTAGAATTCTCTTGACAATAGTCATATGTGATTCTTTTCCCGATTAGCAGAGAATCTTGAAACTATTCCAACTGCATGTGCTATATCTGGTCTGGTTTAAACAACATACATTAGTTTTCCAATCATTGATCCATACAAGGTCTAATTTACCTCATTTGATTTGTCTTCTTTTGTTAGCTTACATACGATAGCCATAGGTGTTCCAACTCATTTGGAATCTTCCATCTTGAATATCTTCAACACTTCCTTGATGTATTTGGACTAAGTGATATATATGCCTGCATCTTGTTGAAGAATCTATAGATCAAGAAAGAATTTGATCTCTCCAAACATAGACATTTCAAATTCTTTTCTCATTTCAATAGCAAAGGATTTGCATAACATTTCATTCCCCCCAAAATGATATCATCAACAAAAATTTCAGCAATCAAAATATTACCATCTATATCTTCTTTTAAGTACAGATTGCTATTTTCACTTTTTCTAACAAATTTAATGCTAATGAGATATGAGTGAAGTCTTTCATACCAGGCTCTCGGTGCTTGTTTCAATCTATACAAGGCTTTATGTAGTCTACATATCATGTTTCTCTTGTCTGGATCAATAACCCTTCTGGTTGTTCAATGTATACCTCTTCTTTGAGTATTCCATTTAGGAATGTAGATTTGACATCCATCTGGTATACCTTGAAACCTTTGAATGCAACATAATCAAGTAAGATTCTAACTCCTTCTAGTCTAGCAATGGGTGCAAAGGTTTCTCCATAATCAATACCTTCTTCTTGTGCATATCCCTTGCATACTAACCTTGCTTTGTTTCTCGTGACTTCTCCATTCTCATTCAGCTTGTTTCTGAATATCCATTTGGTACCGATGACATTCTTGTCATCTAGTCTCGGTACTAGTGTCCATGTATTGTTCTTCTCAAACTATTCTATTTCTTCATTCATTGCACTGACCCATTCTTCATTCTCAAGTGCAGTGTTAACAAATTTAGGCTCAAAATCACAAAGTAAACATCTAGTGCTTAGTTACTTACTTCTTGTTCTTGTTCTAGCCTTCTTGTCTCCTATGATTTGATTTTGTGGATGATGTCTTTTGACATACTTGGCAATTTTTGGTTCAGCTATGTGTTCATCATTCTGATCATCTTCTTGACCTTCATTTTGAACTCCATCGCTTAGAACATTATCTTGAGGATTTTCCTAATTTTTGGTAATTGTAGTCTGATGCTCGTGTGCAATGTTCTATTGCTCAGGAGTGATACACTGTTGCTCAGGTAGATTGTTAGGTTTTGTATAAACAAACCTGTTGTTGTCCTCCAGTTCTCTTCTGCTTTCCTTATCATTCTTTTATGCAAATTCATCTATTTTCACATTTGCACTTTCAATGATTTTGTTAGATGACTTGTTAAGACATTTATAAGCCTTGCTTTTGGTTGAATACCCTAGAAAGATACCTTCTTCACTTTTGGAGTCAATTTTTCCATTTCTATCATCTTTCAAAATATAACATTGACTACTGAAGATTCTAAAGTAACTTACATTGGGTGTATGACCATACCAAAGCTCATAGGGTGTCTTCTTTGTGTCCTTATTCAATTGTACTCTATTCAGTGTGTAGACAACAGTACTGACAACTTCCCTCCAGAAAGTTTGAGTGATGCTTTTCTCAATCATCAATGTTCTTGCACAGTCAACAATTGATTTGTTTCTCCTTTCAACAATTCCATTTCGCTGTGGTGTTCTCGGTACAAAAACTTGTCTTTTAATTCCATGCTCATTGCAATAGTTAGTGAATTCAACTGAAGTAAATTCCCCTCCTCTATCTGACCTTAATCATTTCAATTTATTTTCACCTTTTTTTTTTCAACTATAGCCTTATACCATTTAAACATCTTGAATGCTTCAGATTTATCTTTTAAGAACATGACTATCATCATTATAGAATAATCATCAACAAAGAGAATGAAACACCTATCTCCATAGTAACTCTTTGTCGTCATGGGTCCACATAGATCTGTATGGACTAATTCTACAATTGCATTAGATGTATGGGCTTTACTCTTGAAACTAGACTTTTTCATCTTACCGTTTTGACAGTTCTTGCACATTATATGCTCAGGCTTAGTCATGCTTGGTAAGCCTCTGACATTCCTTTTATTTCTTATCTTTATCATGTTGTCAAAATTCACATGACACAATGTTTTGTGCCACAACCATATGTCTTCATTTATATCCATTAAACAAGTGGTGTTAGTGTCATCAAGATAGAAAAGGTTACCTTTTGTCTACTCACCAGTTCCAATCAACCTTCCTGATTCATTTAAGATCTTTGCCTTCTTATTTTCAAATGCTACTCAGTGACCTAAATTGTTTAGCTATGAAACACTTAACATATTATAATTCAGTCCTTTTACTCAATAAGAATTTTCACATTTGATCAGGTTATTCAACATTATAGTTCCTTTACCTTCAACTGGACAAGGTGTATCATTTCCCATTCTCACTGTACCACCATTATAGTATTCAAAAGTCTTAAACTTTTGTTTATCACCAGTCATATGGTGAGTGCAGCCACTATCTATGATCCAAACATCATTCTTACTAACTTTAGATATGAGTGTAGTTTCTACATACCTTTCTTCTTCTTCATATGAGTCGTCCTTCATGGTTACAAATACCATCTCAATGTCTTCTTCTGATTCGGTGTTAGTGTCATCAGCTCTATTCTCAGCTAGGTAACAAGATTTCTTCCCTTTGCCCTTATAGTCTCAGATATCTCTTTTGTTAGATTGTCGGTTGCTTTGGTAATCTCTGTTGTCACTTCTATCAAACTTCTTCTCATATGATCTGTCATTACTTCTATCATCTTTTCTTCTGTTTAGACATCTTACAGAAAAGTGTCCAACCTCTTTACAATTGAAACATACAAGTGGTAATTTACCTTTATATTTACCTTTGCCTCTCTGCAATCTTCTTTCCATTAGTGCTTCAATCTCATCAAGTCCTTGATCCTCATTATCACTTTCACTATCATTTATAATAGCATGTCTATGACTTGAATTACTTATTTTCAAAGAATATTTGAATACAAATTCTATAGATGGTAAGACACTATTATCAAAATTATTCATCTCAAATGAAATCAGTCTACCAATCATACTATCTAGAGTAACTGTATTGTTTTCAACTGCTCTCATTTCTTGAATAGTAGAAACTCTAATAGCATATACAAGTAGTAAAGTTCTTAAGATTTTACTTACCACTATCTCCTCTTCAAGTACACCTCCAACTCCTCGGATAGCATTGACTACCTCTTTGATTTTTTAGCTATACTGAGTGATGTTTTCTCCTTCTTTCATCCTTAGGTCATTAAACCTCCCTCTTAGGCTTTTTTCCTTGGCTCTTAGTACATTGGCATCTCCTCCATGTACCAGCTTGAATTTATCCCACATTTGTTTTGTAGAAGTGCAGGTTTTGACATCTTCAAACTCAACATTAGAGAGTGATGAGGTAAGTTCTATCATCATGCAATTATGCTCATGATTTTCTCTTAATTGCTCAAGAGTATGAGGTCCTGTAGGCAACACATATTCAGTATCAAGGTATTGAGTAACATCATTGCCAATACCTGATAGGTGGAGTCTTATTCATCTTTTCCATGATGCAAAGTTGTCTTTATTCAACTTGGGCACATCTTGTATGTTCATCTTATGATCTTTTGCTTTGAGCTATTAGAATCCCTTTCTAAGCACACAAGCTCTGATACCAATTGTTAGTAATAACTGAGAAGGGGGGGGGGGGGGGGAATCAGTGGCCTCAAAAATATTTNGGGGGGGGGGGGGGGGGGGGGGTGAATCAGTGGCCTCAAAAATATTTCAATAATCAACCCAAAAACCTAGTACCATAATATTAAGCCTCTAGTTATCTTCTATCCTATAAGATGAATGCCTCAAAATATACTTATTAAATTACTACTGCTCGGAATGCTTTGTTAAACCTTATTCTGTATGTTTACCGAATAACAGTCTGTTAATTTACCGAAAGACAGTAAATTATCTAGAGTATACTGATCAATCCAGATTAGCTATGTGTAATGCAAAACACTAAAGTAATGACTCATAAACATAATGACACATGAATTTTTAATGTGGAAACCCTATTAAGGGAAAAACCACTTGGGACCAGTAACCCAAAATTTTCACTCTTCTGAAGTGAGCTCAGTGAAGAGCCAACCCTGTTAAAGGTTACAAACACATTGTTAGGTGTGACCTTGTTAGAGGATTTAAAAGATTATTTTGTCACTTGATATTGGGCATCTCTATGATACCTTCCTTAATCAAACACTCACTTGGCCTATCAATAGGTATTTGGCATCTCATGCTATCTTCATGATCAAACTTTTTGATACTCCTTGGGATGTATCTCAATATAGAAAGGATCTTTAAATCCCACTCAGTTAAGAGACTTTCTGAATCAATGGTTAAACTAAAATAGTATGATCTATTCACATATACAACTTATACTTGTAGATTTTCAAATCTATTGTAATCTCATAAAACTAATATGATCAATATGTCCTTTTAATACCTTTTCTCCACTATTGTTCTGCTCGGTGATGCTATGCTATGTTGCTCTATTTCCACAGAAAACTTTAGCTCTTTCCTTAGCTTGATTGATCAGGACTGTATGAATTTGTTCTTCATCAGTTTCTCTCTAGCATCCTCTTTTTCATTCACTCGCCTTAATTCGAAATGAATTAAGTTGTCTCTTTATAGACATTATATCACTGTCGTTAGGTTCTTGATTTTCTTGATCTTGGTGTGAACCACAATCTTAGCCAATTTGATTTAAAGTAAAAAATCTTGTTTTATCTCGTAGAGATCTTCTTGCCAACTGGACAAAACAAATTTAAATCCTTTACTTATCTCTGGCTTTATCTTGTCATTGAAAATAATGATAACTACCAGTTAAGTCTATACTTAGCTCTACCAGCTAGATATTTTGTCATTTATGAACTCCAGTTAATTTCGGTGTTTAACTCTTTGATAGCTTCGGTCAACACTCCAGTTCTCCTCGGGCTTTTCAGCCGGTTTACTCTATGATTCTGGCCATCGGTTATGCTTATGATTCTGCTCGTTGGTAATGCTCGTTAGTGTCTTTGCTTGGGCATCACTGTGACTTGAATTTTGGTTATCTCTGTCCGCCGGGTTCCACTGATCGTCGGTGTTTGAAGTCACATAGTGAATGCTTGTCTTTTATACATTACTGAAAGCATTATCTTTCTCTCTCTAATTATCTAAAGTCTTTGACACTTTGATTATAACTGATTAGATTATATCAAGTTGACATAAATGACAATACAATCCATTAACTGATTTAATGTCTTGCATTATCTTTCTGCATTTCAGTCATCAACTTAACATCTTCAAACATTCAATCAGTTACATGTCATCACACTTTTGTTATAGTATGATCACCGACTACATATTTGATAATTGTATAAGTGTTGGGAATGTTTTGGTGATGTTCTTGTGAACCAACTGATTATGAGATCGGGTATATATGAAGATGTTTTGAGATACAAAGATATGGATGGAATACATAGATGCATTGTGATGTCAGAATCAGACAAAAGTTGATACGAGCTATAATTAGGACTACTTGATCATAGTAGATGCTTGTACAATTCACTTTTGGTAAATCGTTATAATAGAACAAATTTTCTGATTGTAAGAGTAGTGTGCTCATTGTATACCCCTAGTAGGGTTTTCTATTCCTTTAACATGGAAATGTACTAATGTAATATTAAGCTCCTAATAGGGCTAGGTCTCCGAATAGAGATACTATACTTTTAGTAAATAATTTATGGGTATGATCCCCACTGGGGTTTTCCCTTGGCTAGGGTTTCCTCGTGAACAAAATCATGGTGTTATGAGTTATCTTCTTTATGTGTATGTTCTTTTCATTTCATCTATTGTATGGTTAATTTGGAATTTATTAAGTTTGAATTTAAAGTGTTGTAATACTGATTCACCCCCCTCTCAGTATTACCTAATCCTAAAAAACCCAAATGTATATACCTATATATCAATATAGATATCTATATATACATATATAGAAGCTTAAATGTAAATATATGCATTTTTGTCTGTTTAATTGTTCAATTAAACATGTTGTATCAACAAAAAAAATTAGTTTAGCTGAAAAGTAACAAGACAGATTAGAATCACAATGAGATTTTATTTGTTTAGCATAGATCTTGTACCCATGTTAATTAAATATTAATCCTTACTCCATACTTCATAATTATCTATATATAAAGTTTTGAAAACTTCTGAAAATTGCTCAGCCGCTGTGACGGTAGCGATACACCCTTTATTCTTTTCCCACTATGGATGGTGTTAGATGCGATTAATACCTTTGACTCCATCAATTTGGTGGGCTAAGAAATTGTAAATACTGGGATAAGGGTAAACTTAGACAATCGAGAAAGGGATATACATATGGTTAAGGGTTATAGCTAACTTTATGAAGCAGAATGATAACGATTCAATTAGACATTTTAATCATGCTATAAATTGACTATATCAGTATCTGAATCAAATTTTATAGTTCCAAATGTCATAATATATTTTACTGTAAACCTAATCTAAATAACACCTCCAAAAATAAAATTTAACAGCCCATGAGTGTGTTTAAGACTTACTTTCGTTATAATAATAAGTACATACTTCCTATAAAACCTATATTATTTACCCTTTTATTGTATTTTCCTTGCCTTTTTAGAGCTTTCCCCGTGTTCCTTTGCCTTCATTTTCTTTAGAGTTTAGGGTTTGACAGATCCGAAACAATATAAGAATAAACAGTTATATGCAAAAACAAAAGAAGAATAAAATTGAACATAGATAACACACAGATTTAACATGGTTGACCCAAAACCTATGCTACGTCCACCTACACAACCATCCAACCTATCTTATTATCCAACAAAATAGAACACCAACATTACAATGCATTATGCATCTCAGTTGCTTATAACATGTATTTTAGGGCAACCTCTAAAATTGACCATTTTAGGGTTTTGCAATGTCAGTCTTCTTTTTCTTGAAAAAGCAAATCTTTTTCCTGATTAGATGAGAAGTCGCCACAATATCAACACCCTCACCTCCAAAAAATAGATGAGAAGCTACCACAATATCAACACCCACTACATGATCAGTCACCACAATATCAACAATCTCCCACTTGGAGATTGATCAGGATCCATACCAAACAATCTCCCACTTGGAGACTGAAACCAAATGACAATGTAGTACGTGCAACTCCTACTAGATAAAAGACTTTGATGTGTATTAAATCCATGATCATCAATCAAGAAGCCCAATAGAAGTTGAGCAAGAAACCAACTTCTCCTTGGGGGCTACCTTCATTAACATGTCTGCAAGATTGTCACTTGTGTGAATCTTTTCAAGCCGTAATTGCTCATCCTCCAAAATAGACCTTATAAAATGGTACCTGAGCTGTATGTGCTTTGTCCTTGAATGAAAACCATAATTCTTTGCAAGATGAATGACACTCTGGCTATCACTGTACAATGGGCGATCTTCCTACTTCTGACCTAATTCCTCCAAAAACATTGTAACTAAATCATCTCCTTGCTAGCTTCTGTAGCAGCTACATACTCAACTTCAGTGGTTGAAAGTGCATTAACCTTCTGCAATCTATAAATCCAACTAACTGCAGTACCCCCTATAGTGAAAACATACCTTGTAGTACTCCTCCTTGTATCAATATCTCCTGCCAGATTAGAGCCAACAAATCCACTCAAAGCAGAACTGGATCCTATGAAACATAATGCCTTTTTAGTAGTACCTCTCAAATATCGAAGAATCCATTTGACAACATTCCAATGTTTCATACCCGGATTGGTCATATACCTGCTGACAACTCCCACTGCATGAGAAATATCTGGCCATGTGCATATCATTACATACATTAGACTGCCAACAACTGATGAATATGAGATGTTAGACATTTTATCTACCTCTTCCTATGCCTTTGGGCACATTTCCTTAATCAATTTGAAATGACTAGCCAAAGGTTTACTGACTGCTTTTGCATTCTGCATATTAAATCTTTTCAACACCTTCTTTATATACTCGCTTTGGGACAAATTCAAGGTTCTATTTTTCTTGTCCTGAGTAATCCTCATACCAAGGATTTTCTTAGAAGCACACAAATCCTTCATAGAAAATGACCTTGCTAATTTCTGTTTAAGTTCATTTATTTGTTGCATATTGCACCCAACAACAAGCATGTCATCAACATAGAGTAACAGGATAATGTAACTCCCATTGTCCAATCTCTTAAAATATACATAGTGATCAGAATGACATCTATGGTAACCTTGTTTAGCCATGAAACTATCAAATTTTAAATACCATTGGTGGGGTGCCTGCTTTAGGCCATGCAAACTCTTCCTTAACCTGCACACTAAATTCTCCTTACCCTTGACCTCATATCCCTCTAGTTGCTTCATGTAAATTTCCTCCTCCAAATCTCCATGGAGAAAATTTGTTTTGACATCTAGTTGTTCAAGATGCGAGTCATCTGCAGCCACATGACTTAGTATAGTTCTAATTGAAGTCATTTTTATAATAGGGGAGAATATTTCATCAAAATCTATACCCTTTTTCTGTGCAAAACCTTTTACCACAAGTCTGGCCTTATACCTTTTCTTTCCTCCATCTTCCTCCTTCAGCTTATAAACCCATTTGTTAGGCAAGGTTGTTTTTCCTTTAGATAAAGGGACTAAGTCCCAAGTCTTATTTTTCAACAAGGAGTCCATCTCCTCTTTCATGCCTAGCTTCCATTATTGTTTGGCATCCACCTGCATTGCTTCTTCATATTCTTCTGGTTCACCAGAATCAGTCAGTAAAATGGAATACAAAGGAGTAAACCTTTCAGGAGGTCTACTTGACCTTGTAGAACATTTAACACTTACAGGAGTTTATGGGATAACCTATTGTTGCTAAGCATCAGGTACCAGTGGCATTTCATTTTCAGGAGTCTCACCCAACACCACATATTCTTGTTTGACCTGTTCATGCTTCTTTTCCTGCAACTGTTCTTTATACATGACCTTCTCATTGAATATAACATCTCTACTTCTAAATATTTTAAGATTCTCAAAATCCCATAACCGATAACCATAGTCATCTAGTCCATATCCAATGAAGGTACATTTTTGAGATTTAGCATCAAGCTTGGTTCTATTTTCTTTATCAACATGGACAAAAGCTTCACAACTAAAAGTTTTCAGAAACAAATAATTTGCCTTTTTTTCCAGTCTATGCTTCCTCTGGAATACCACCATCCATAGGGGTTGAAGCTCCTCTGGTTATCAAATAGACTGCAGTGTTTACAACATCTACCCATAAATTAAGGGGTAGTCCAACATGCAATCTCATGCTCCTTGCACGTTCCATGATTGTCCTATTCATTCTTTCTAACACACTATTTTCTTGTGGGGTTCCTAGAATTTTCTTATGCCTTTGAATTCCAGTAATAGAAAAGTAATCTTCAAATACTATGCTGCAATACTCACCTCCATTATCAAATCTAAGACACTTCAACTTCTTTCCTGTCTCATTCTCAACCAAAGCTTTCCATTTCTTAAATGTTTCAAAAATATCATATTTTTGTTTTAGGAAATATACCCATGTTTTCCTGGTTGAATCATCTATACAAATAACATAATAATGAGAGCCACCAAGAGATGATACCTGAGCTGGTCCCCATACATTTGAATGCACTATCTCTAACTTCTCACTCTTCTTTTCTTTCCCAACTCTGATAAATCTGACCATTTTTTGTTTACCATAAACATAATTTTCACAAAACTCGAAATCGATATTTTTGAGTCCTGGAAAAAGATTTTTAGAGTGAAGGATTTTCATCCCTTTCTCACTCATGTGCCCAAGTCTATTGTGCCACATTTTTGAATCTGTTCTTGCAACATCTATAGTAGCTTTCCCTGCATTCACATTATAAGTAGCAACTAAGGTAGAATAAGTGTTACTTGTACACATATATAATGTGACTATCTTCACACCTTTAGCTACTACTAATGAACCTTTAGTGACCTTCCAAATATTATCTGTAAACATGACTATGCAGATTTTACTACCCAGTTGTCCTACAAAAATTAAATTTCTTCTTAAATTAGGGACATGCCTTACCTCCTGCAGTATCCAATCATTTCCGTTTGGCAACTTGATCTTTATTTTCCCTTTCCCAACAATAGGATAGGGCTCATCATCACCCAAATATACCTGTCCAAAATCACCTTGAACATAATCTTGAAAATATTTTCTATGGGGTGTAGCATGGAATGAAGCCCTAGAATCAATTACCCAGGAATCATTAACATTATCTAAACATAAGATTAAAGCATCTTGTAAATTATTACTTGCAACATTAGCTTCCTTACTATCTGTTAGAATAGTCCCAAAGGATAACTGAGAGAGGGGGGTGAATAAGTTATCAGTAACTTTAGTTCTTTTACTTCCTTAACTTCATAATACAACAAAGTAAATACTTAATCAGATAACACAATACACAACACACAATTCGATTACGGGGAAACCAATTGGTAAAAACCCTGGTGGGAATTAGCACCCACAATGAACTATACTTGTTTATAGTAATCCCTGTTAGAAGATATTTTAACCCTGTTAGGATTTGTACTTTACAATGCAATAAGTATAGTGACCTGGTTAAGGGTCAGACCCTGTTAGGAGTCTTTTACAAATAACCCTGTTAGGGGTGGTGGACTCATTGTCCAAAAGCTCACTGCTTGATGGTGAAG
>MU224010.1:3543991-3561566 GCA_018584345.1 Thuja plicata
CTGATCTAATTCCTCTTTCATTGCATTCTTCCAATCTGAATCATTACAAGCATCTTCAACACTTAAAGGTTCAATCTGTGAAAGCAAACATACCTCTTCATCCATTGCTAGACTTTTTGCTTTAGATATGGTCAAAACGTTATTTCTCTGATCTCCAATGATATCATCTTTAGAGTGGTATCTAGATGTGAATTTTGGAACCTTAGGTGTGTCTTCTTCTTCTATGATCTGTGATTCTTCTCTGCTTGATTCAGGGTCATTACACGAGACATCAATGCAATCAAACATTTCTTCAATAACAATATCTTTGCTGCTAGGCCTGGGTTCATCTTCAATCATAGGTGCATATTCATAGTATCTTTCTTGAACCATAAAATTTTCATCAATTTCTACATGAGTACTTTCAATTACCTTTTTCAATCTTAGATTAAAACATCTATAAGCTTTGCTTTTTGTGGAGTAATGAAGAAAAATACCTTCATCACTTCTGGCATCAAACTTACCAACACCATCATCTCTCTTGATGTAGCACTTGCTGCCAAAGATTCTGAAATACTTTACTATAGGTACATTACCAAACCAAAGTTCATAGGGTGTCTTGTCTGTGCCTGGCCTTAATTGAGTTCTGTTGATAGTGTAGACTTTTGTATTCATTGCATCTCTCCAATATGTGTGTGCCACTTTTCCTTCAATCATCATAGTGTGCACTGTATCAAGTATGATCATGTTCCTCCTTTCTGCTATCCCATTCTGCTGAGGGATTCTAGGTGCACTTAACTATCTTTTAATTCCATGTTCTTCACAGTAATCATAAAACTGATTAGAGGTGAACTCTCCTCCTCTATTAGATCTCAGACATTTCAGTTTCAATCCAGATTCATTCTCTACCTTAGCTTTGAATATTTTTAACTTTTCAAAGGCTTCAAACTTCTCCTTTAAGAACGCAACCCACATCATCCTAGAATAATCATCAACAAACAAAATGAAATACCTTTCTCCGTAATATGATCTTGTTTGAGTAGGACCACATTAGTCTGTGTGTACCAAGTCCAATTTGTTTTTAGCTAAGTTTTGCTTGCTTCTGAAAGAACTCCTTACATGCTTACCCATAACACATTCCCTGCATATTGTTTCAACAGGTCTTGCAATACTAGGAAGGTCTCTGACTGCCTTAACATTGCTTATCTTTACTATGTTATCAAAATTGATATGACACAGTCTCTTGTGCCATAACCAACTATCATCCACTTTTGCAACAAAACAACTAACATCTGAATTGAGCTGAAAAACATTACCTTTTGTTTTAGATCTTGATGCAATCATGTCTCCATCCTTTTTGTTAATGATGCACTTGTTGTCTTTGAACTCCAAATGATAACCTTTGTCAAGTAGCTGTCCAACCCTCAGCAAGTTATGATGTAATCCATCAACATATAGAACATCATCTATCTTGTTCTTTCCATCCAAAGTGATAGAACCTCTGCCTATGATAGGTTTAGGAGTGTTATCTCCAAATCTAACCATACCACCTTTGTATTTGTCTAGATGAACGAATATATCTTTGTCACCTATCATATGATGAGAGCATCCACTATCAATGATCCAATCACAACTGATGTCTGCTTTGGAAATTAGGGCTAGCTTTTGTTCTTCATTTTCATCTTCAATGTCCATTTCCTCAAGCAACCTTTCCATGTCTCTAAGGGCAACGAATCCAATTTCATCTTCTCCTGAATCTTCATAAGTTACACCTTCTTCAGCATGATAACATTCCTTCTTATATTTAGGTTTGTAATCAAATCTGAACTTCTTGACTCTTGTGGGACACTTAGATGCAAAGTGACCAATCTTGTTACATGAAAAACATTTGAATGGAAGTTGTCCTTCGTAGTTTCCTTTTCCTTTCTTTTCTCTTCTAACAATCATAGCAATGATTTCTTCAAGTTCTTCATCAACTTCTTCTTTCTCATTATGGCTGGAAATGTGTAAGGATTTCTTACCATGGACTGAGGCTTTGAAAGTTGTTTCACTTTTAGGTTTAGTCTTCAATCTTGATATCTCAAATGTAGAGATTTTGCTGATCAAAGTCTCTCTCTTGAAATCTTGTGAGAATTACATGGTTTCCTCTAGAATACTTATCTTGTTTTCATAGTCTGATGTTAAAGTAGTTAGCAACTTGACCATTATGGCTTCTTCTGATATTTCTCCACCATTGTTTCTAATTCTAGAGACTACTTCATTTATCCTTTGATTGTAAGCTCTAATGTTTTCTTCAGGTAACATCTCAAAACTGTTGTATTTCTTTTTCCATGTCTTCTTGCATGCATTCTTTGCTTGAATATCTCCCTCAAACATATCTTCTAAATACTTCCATATGGTATATGCTCTATCAATTTTCTTGATCTCAGAAAATTCATTGTCAGATAAGGTGCTGATTAGGGCTTCTTTGGCAATTGCATTATTGGTAAATGTATCCTTTTGTCTATTAGTAGCATCATCCTTTGCAAGGTCTTTCAGAGATGGAATTGCAACTTCTTGTGTATCAATTTCAAAGATCTCAAAGCCAACACATTACAGATGTGTTATCATTTTGTTTTTCCAATCCAGATAATTTTCTCCATCGAACTTAGGGCTTTCTTTTATGAAGTAAGACATCTGATCTACCTTAAGCTGTTAGGCTTCTTCTCCAAGGCACTTGGCTATGATACCAATTGTTATAATAGTCCCAAAGGATAACTAAGAGGGGGGGGGGGGGGGGGGGATTNGGGGGGGGGGTGAATTAGTTATCAGTAACTTTAGTTCTTTTACTTCCTTAACTTCAGAATACAACATAGTAAATGCTTAATCAGATAACGCAGTACACAACACACAATTTGATTATGGGGAAACCAATTGGTAAAAACCCCGGTGGGAATTAGCACCCACAATGAACTATACTTGTTTATAGTAATCCCTGTTAGAAGATATTTCAACCCTGTTAGGAGTTTTACTTTACAATGCAATAAGTATAATGACCTGGTTAAGGGTCGAACCCTGTTAGGAGTCTTTTAAAAATAACCCTGTTAGGGGTGGTGGACTCACTGTCCAAAAGCTCACTGCTTGATGGTGAAGGCTATAACCTTCTTGTATAACATATATGCACTATATCTAAAGATGAACTATAGAGTAGACCTACTATCTTGATCAGTTCTAGTGTATTACAATATTTCACTTCTTCTTCACAAAGACTCTTGATGAATGAACCAACTCTGATAATCTGCTCTGTACATCTTTCTCCTTTTTTGTATCATTCACACTTAGCGTATCACAATTGACTTGCTATAAGTATCTATCTCAAAGTATGAGATCATGGGACCTGTAAGATAACTCTTCATAACATCCTTGTCAACTTTACTAAGCACGCAAGCATAATTACAACTGCACAAGTATAAATTGAATAGACGCGATGCTTCACTAAGTCGGCCTCACCAAATTAACTCTAACTTTGCAATCTTCTTAAAACATGTTTGGTGCCTTTAGATGAATATCATCAAATAATAACTAAACATGAATATACACACACATATCCTGAAGATAGGCGCAACTCAAGAAACACGTTATATACGTCGGCCATAAATAGTTATACTTCCAGAACTGTAACTGCCAAAAATAGAATTACATAACTTTACTGAAACATCATATCTGGGTCTGCGTGTATGAACATAACATAATAAACATGTCAAAAACATGTATCTATCCACGCAATTCTTCATATCATCATTCTGATAAGTACATACATAATTACTACTGTGTATTATATGTTGTCATCAATGACAAACATACAATCAATCAACTGCTCATAATCAAATCTCCAACACTGTCATCTTCATTTTCATGTCCTTGTTTGTTTTTCTGAGACCAACAGTCTTTCTTCAGGTGATAAGGCTTTCCATAGTACCAACAATCTTTCTTTCCTTTATATTGAGAACATCCTTTCTTTGACTTCCCTCGTGACTTATCATGCGAAGGGCCTTTTCTTCTTTCACTTGTTCTTCCTCTGTTCTCCACATTTATAGCAGAACCTGATGAGGTTGAAGTTTCACCTGTGCTTTTTTATCTCATTTCCTTGCTTATGATAACACTAGAAACTTCATCAAATTTCAAAGTATTTGAACTAGAGATAGAGTTGCTTACAACCATAACCAAGTTATTCCAGCTTTCTGGCAAAGAACATAAAATTAAGAGAGCTCTAACCTCTTCATCGAATGAAATTTTTACGGATGAAAATTGACTAGTGAATGTATTAAATTAATTTAAATGATTATCTATAGATTCTCCCTAACCCATTTTCATATTAAATAAACTCTTCATAAGAAATACCTTATTCGAAGCTGAGGGTTTCTCATATAACTTAGCCAATGTCTCCATCACCTCTATGGTCATTTTTTCCTTTAATATGTTGAATGTTACAGACAGTGAAAGGCACAATCGAATAGATCCCAGTGCCTTCCTATCCAAGATCTCTGAGTCCTCTTCTATCATAGTTCTTTGTTTCTTTGTTTTTCCTTCTAATGGCTTCCACAGATCCTTTTGATACAGATAATCTTCCATCTGCATTTTCCATAACTGAAAATTCTGGCCATTGAATTTTTCAATCTTGAATTTTGAATCCTCCATTTCTCCCACTCCAATCTAAAAGTCTTGTCAATCTACAACAAAAAACCTTTCTCTGATACTTATTTTTATGGTTTGACATATCCATAACAATATAAGAATAAACAGTTATATGCAGAAATAAAAGAAGAATAAAAATGAACACAGATAACACATAGATTTAATGTGGTTCACCCAAAACCTGGGCTACATCCACCTACATAGTCATCCAACCTTTCTTATTATCCAAAAAAATAGAACACCAACATTACAATGCATTATGCATCTCAGCCGCTTATAACATGCATTTTAGGGCAACCTCTAAATTGACCATTTTAGGGTTTTACAATGTCGGCCTTCTTTTTCCTAAAAAAGCAAATCTTTTTCCTAATTAGACGAGAATTTTCCACAATATAAACACCATCACCTCTGACAACTAGATGAGAAGTTGCCACAATATCAACACCCACTACATGATCAGTCGCCACAATATCAACAATCTCCCAGTTGGAGACTGATCAGGCTCCACACCAAACATTACCTACATTTTCAATTTCCATTATGTTCATGAAGTCTTCTATTCGTTCTGCCTCTCCATACTCTGCTATCCAATATTCATTCTCTAGGGTCCTCACATTGAGTAACCATAGCAAAAATTGCAGGTTACGATTGATTTTTGGGTCTCTCATTATGAACTTTTTCTATTTCTCCACCCAAGTAATCGGGTACCTTGGTGGTGGTTCATTGTTGACTAATAAGACATTATAGTGTTTGGCTTTGGGAATGGTTAAGGCATCATAAATATGGGCCAATACATTCAAGAGGTTTTCTAGTGTTTCTTTGATGAAGAGCTTCCTACATAGCGCTTCCATAATATCTCAGTCATTTTTGAAATATATTTCTAATGCCAGAAACATAGACGTTATGTCTGAATTTTCCCTCGTCTGGTCTATATTGAAGATATACTCTTCACCGAGGATTTTCAAAACCGCATTTATTATCCTATCATGTGGAGCTAGAAGAATGCCTTCCATTCATTGTCTCATAATGTAATCTATTATTTCCATCTGCCTCTTCACGCCTGATAGCTTGACAGGAGTGTCCATCCCTATTTATTCAACTCTGTTTCTTCTCAGAAGCAAAGGGTATTTTGTCTCCTCTTTTAGGCTAGAGAGACTAATTAATTTTATATTTTCCCACATGACACTTCATCCTCGGTGTGCTTTGTAATGAATTTGTAATTATGATTTCCTTACCTTGATAATGGTGTTTAATTTTTAATGATTGTTTGATATAACATTCCCCATTTAAAATCTTCTTCATCCTGAAATAATCTCTAGGTGGAGATCCTTCATAAATGCACTAAGTAGTATACACACATATCCATTTAGTTTCCTTTTTATAATACTTTTTAAATATTGTGAACTTCAAAAAAAAGGGGAAATATAATATTAAAATTTGCCTAAGTCTTTGGATAGTTAAGATTTATATCAAATTGGCTTAATTGAGTAGTCCTACTATCTTTATTATAGGTATATTCATAGTTCCAACATCCATCCCTTGTTTACATGGATAGTTTTTCCTTATGTCAGTACATTGAGTCTTAAATTCCACTTGCACATCTCCTTTTTTTATTTAAAATTTTGCTCTCGATCTTATTTTGCTTTAAGTTATCTTCTCATCGAGGTAATCAATAAATAATTATTATAATTGCAAGGCTTGCTAAGGGAGCTTGTAGCCTTGAGAAAATTAACTCCATGTATTTCTGCAACTGTGTATTAATATGCATGTTCTTAAAGATGCAATCATCTATTACCGTTTAAATGTTTTGATCAATTCCAACTTAGATTTCATAGAGGAGGGATAAATAACAAACCTAAAAATACATAAAAATTTACACATGTGTATACTTCTAGAGATATCCTACTTTATCCTTCTTTAATACCATAGTAGTTAAGAAATTGAGGTCATAGTGTGTTTGCTTCAATGCAACTCACCTTAGATCAAAGATGGATAATGCTCCTTTATATCAGAAAGTGAAGGATACAGATCTAAATATAAAATTATAGCCACAAAGGAGGAGACCCCTTTGTTATTGCATCCTTTAAAATCCATTAGATATATGAAAGATACAATAACAAAAGAGGGCTCTGCCTTTAGTTACACCACACACAGGAAAGTCTGAGAGCATATGGGATGTTCCCTTTGAGTCACGATTATATGTATATATAGGATTAATTATGCCATCATTAAATAAACACATACATCTCCGAGTTAATACAATCTCCTTATTGCTTAGACTCAAGGCCATTTCTATAAATAGGAAAGGTGTAATTATCTTATCTTCAATTCTCAGGGGAATATACAAGTCCCGACCTAACATCCAGCTAAATCATATGAACCAGTCGCTATTAATTGAAATAGAGAATCTTGATCTATTTTAAGGTAGAAAATGAGAACCAAGCAAACAATTACATATGCCATTTATACATATTTACAATATGAGTGAATATGATGATATTAAGGAGTTTTAAGACAATTGTTCCAATCACTGACATTGCACTATATTTTTAAATTTAGATACCTATCAATGGCCAAATTATGATTTAATTGCGACTTCATGCAACTCTTTTCACGTTATTAAACTCCCTAGAATAAAATAGTAGATAATTATGATAAGAACCATATGTGAGGATAAGGGTAGAGGAGAAGAGATCATAAACACACAAAGGGGGGGGGGGGCAAAAGTATTATCTTTGAGATTAGATAAAAATTCATACAAAGAGTTCCTCAATCTCTTCTGAGGTATCAGAGTCCTCCGATTCAAAATTTGCATTAGCTTCCCATCCCCACCTACCTACTTGATATTCTAGAATGTATCTATCTTCCCAATTATAATCTATAGGTTTCTTTATATGAGTAAAATTGAACAAGAATTCAAGATTCCTTTTGATGATAGGTCTTCTTTCCTAGAATGAATTCATATCCTCTATGAGAAGGATTGGCTAAGAAGGAACAAGTTTCCCACCAATAATTGGAGAATCATAATATTGAGGCAATGGGATAGTTAGGTCTTCTCTTATATTATTGATAACTAGATCAATGTCTCCCAAATACTTCCATTTGAAGATTATTCTACATAACCATTCAATCGCATACTTCTCTGAATCTACATGGAGAGTTATTGTAATAAATGTTGTTGGAGTGTCTGAGTTTACTCTATATCTATTTGTATTGGTAATGTACTCTCTGCCAAGAATCCTTAATACTACTCGGACAACCAGAAATTGGGAATTTGACATAATATTTTTGAGCCTTTTCCCTTTGATCACTTCATCGAAGGCTATCTAATGTTTTGGACCTCATAGCTTGATGGGAGTTTCCATGATGTAGTGATCAGAGGAGGATACCTGTTGGGGATGATATGTATCCTTGAATATATATATAATAGAGGGTACACCAGGGGCCTGCAACTTTGAACTTCCATCTTTTTCTGTTTTGGCGGGAAAGAGAGAAGGATGCAAGAAGATAGGAAAAGGAAGATGAAACGATAGTCTTACCTTGGGTAGTTGGGACCCATAAATTATGAAAGGAAGATCAATCAATACAAAAGAGTGATTTGAAGAAAATTGAGTGAAGAAGAGAGAGGACCTAAAAATTTGTACTGTAAACTGCTTATCTATCTATGTATATTTATTAGCTATATAAGCATGAGCCTTTGTTAGAATATATAGATCGAATCAAGATTATATACCTATATGTAACCATTAATTGCTTGTGTATAGTTTAAGGGTTTCTAGGACCAACTATTATCATTCAGTTAGAACTTAAGTTCTTTATCATGACACAATAGTTTAAAATTAGATATGATTGACTGAGACATGCTAACCACCTAAGTTTAGGGGTTAAAAGTTGTTTGGTTATAATTTTCTGAATGTGTTGTGTGCGAGATATTCTAACTTTAGAATGTTTCATTTTTTCTTAGAATATGAAGATTGTAGAAAGGGGATATATTCCTACAACCAGTAAGCTTATGTAGGAAACATGCAAAGGATGCTATCATTATATTAGCTTTCCTAGCTAAATCCAAGCTCTTTCTAAAATCAATTTTAGTAATACAAGGACAGACTCGCTAATCATAGGTTGAGTTCTGCCAAATGACTGTATGAGCCTATGTGTGTGTCTTGGTCTATGTAGAAATACATGTGTAACTACATATAGACATGATTATGCACCTATATGTATTTTCATATATAGATGTATGACTATTTATGCATATTATCCAATTTCATGCAGTCTAATTATTATTTTGATTAAGTAAAAATAGGTTTTGAAAGGACCCAAAACCTTTTACAAAGAGATCAGAGGATAAGCATTAAAGTTAAAACCAAAATGTGTTATCTAGCACTCGAGGATACATAGCCCCAAGGCCCCAAAATCAAACAACAAAAAAAGACAACAAGGAGAAAGCAAGGCAACATCTAGCAAGTTTTCATCAGTTCTTTAGCCTAGATAACCAGGAGATCCATGTTGCATATAGATGCCTTCAAATCCTCCAGATCAATATCCTTCTTTTTGGTGCTGGCGTGAGTTCTTTTACCAGGCCCTGTGCTCTTCATTATCTCCTTAATTTCCTCCCCTCTATTATGCTCCAATTTAGCAACCAGGATCTTATTATGGTCTATAGAGGCTTTCAAAATTTGGAAGCTCTGCTCAATGGTTTTCTTCAGAGTAATTTCCAGCTTATCAACTTTACTCTCCAAGCTAGTAATCCTAGCTTCATAGTTGTTGTCCTTGACGTCCTTGCCCAAATAATTCTTCTTTTCCATTTGGAGGATAGTTCCACCTAGATCCCCAAAGGACTCCCCTTTGCACACAAATTCCATCCATTCTTCCAATCAAGTAGCCAGGGACTTGTCTCCAAAGTTCTCCTTTCTAATCATATTGACAATTTTGTCCTGTTCCTTTAGGTCACCCTTAATTTTTGCAGTATACTGAGCAATATTTACCATAAAATGACCAAACAATAGAATACTCTCCTTTTGATTCTGACCAATTTGAACTTCACCTTTATCTTTGTTGCCAACATCATCACAAACCTGATTAGTATCCACATTGTCAGTCTGGTTACCATGAAGGGTGGTATCTTCTCCCGCAATGTCATTGATAACTTTATTGGCCTCCTTCATATTTTGTTGAACATTTTGGGTGTCATCCATAGTTTCATCACCTCTTCTCTCAATCTCTTTTTGATTTTTATTATCCTTCTTTTTCTTACACTTTATAGGGCTTTCATTAATTTCATCCTCCTCATCTGAGGATATTGTTGGTTGTATTTCTAGTTTTGTTGTCTGCCTAATTTTTTTTGAAGTTCTCAGTTTTATTCATGCTTAAAAGTTGAAAATCCTATCTACAGTTGTCAAAATTCCTCTGCAAATAATGATCTTCAAAGCCAAAATCAAGAAAGAGTCCAAAAACCCTAAGCCCTAGGTCAAAATTCCATGCATATTTGAGGAAAATCCTAGTTAGTTGAAATCCTTTCTAATTTGTTACTTTTTCATCAAACCCGGTCACTTAAGTCATGTGTCATATTTTATATCATTTTGCTTAAGTCGTGAAGTCTCTTTGTAATCTTAGAATATTCTTTTTCTTATCGAGACTTGGTGATTTCCTTTTAGTCGGGTTATCTCTTTGAAAAATGAATATTCTTCCAGTCTTTGTGAGATTGCACACAAGCCGTAGATGCAAATCTAAATCCTGTGGTTGGCGGATAATCTCTTTAAGAAATTAGAGTTAAAGAATTTCTTCAGCGACTTTGAGATTACTCAGTCATGTTGTCTTGAAAGGTAATCAGAGTTGATATGATGGTTTAAAGGTTAAGTTTAAGATCTCATACAGTCGTGTTATCGCGAAGACAAATGTGGAATAAGTCAAAAGATCTGAGAATTAGCGACAACTGTAGATCTAAATTGAAATCCTGCGGTGGTCATGAAGTCTCCATGAAAACTCTTGAGTTAAGAAAAGTATACGCAACTTTGATATTACTCAGTCGCGATGTCTCGCAGAGAAACTAAAGTTAAGAAGGTGGTTAAAATCCTTCAGTCGTGAGATCTCTTTTGAAATCTATGATTAAGTTAAGGCTAAAGAGATTAAGTGACCGTCGTCAGATTAAAGTGAAATCCTGTGGCCAGTGTGAAGTCATGATGAAGAGTATCAGATAGATGAAAGATAGAGAGATATTGCGACTGCCATCCAATTTAAAGAGAATCTAGTTGTTGGTGTTAAATTGGGAAGGAAACCATGAGTTAGAAAAATCTTAAAGTGACAGTGAGATTCAATGGGTCATGATTTCGTGATAAAAACCATGGTTTAAGATAAGTTTAGTTTAAGTTTAAGTCAGTTTTTCAGCAAAGATCTGAGCCTTGAAAAGGAGAAGATCCTGTGGATGGCGTGTAGTTGCTTTAAAAAGTCAAAAGGTCAGCAAAGTTACAGAGATTCAGTGATGATAATCTAGATTGAGACATGTGGCTAAATCATTCAAAGACTTGAGTTAGTCGCGCAATCTCAAAAGAAACCCAAGGTAAAGATTTTTCTTCTGTGACATGGAGACTGCTTGAGTCGTGAAGATGTGAAGTAAACAACAGTCAAATGAAAATCAAACAAGATTATGTGCGAGCTATTAGATTAAAAGAAAGATCTGCGGTATTCATGAAGTCTCAGTTGAAAATACAAAAGTATAGAAAGAAAATGAGATTACACGCGGGCCGTCTGATTGAAAGTTGATCGTGTGACAGTCGCGTAATCTTGATAGAAACTTAGAGTAAAGGAAATATTAAAGTGACAAAGAGATAACATAGTTGCGTGGTCTCTAAAGGAAATCCAAGGTATAGAATGAGTTAGTAAAGCCTTAGTCACTTAGTCTCGAAGAGAATAAGAGTTAAGTGATTTCACATCGTGATTAAGAGGTAGCTGTTGATCTAAGGGATGATTGGATGGTTGTCGTTAAGTCTCAATAGAAAATTGAGGTTAAGGATAACTCTTCATGAGAACGAGATTACTCAGTCATATTGTCGCTGAAAGAAACCATGGTAATATCAAGGTAATGTATGAGGTTTTCTCCATGCCATTTTAACAGTTGACAACCAATGAGAATGAAGGATTTATGAAAGCATGTTTTAAAAGATTGTTGAGCTATTCTCAAGGAGCCAATAAGATTAAATCTCAATCTCTTTTCGAATTTAATAAGGTTTTATATGAAAATTCATCGTTTGAATTGATCAATTTGACAGTTCGAAATGCCACTGCTAGAAGCTAGAATTCATTTCATAGCATGGAAGAGTAAAGACATAAAAGATTGAATTGCAAATCCATGAAAGAGATTGGTGAATTTATAGGCATTACCGTTATTATTTCATCTTACCAGTTTTCATGAATCCAGAGCTTATAATTCACATCAGTGCTTTAAATTTTCGGTGAGAACAGAAAAATTAAGGTCTACAAAGCAAACAATGAAGATTTCAGTTCCAGAATTTACAAGTGTGATTTTCAGTGTTGAAGGTTGAAGATTTGAGCTGATTCATAGTGAGGGTATGGAGACACCAAAGAATCATGAGAAGATTAGTATGTGTTGCATCTACCAGTGGGGTAAGTGGGGATGATGATGATGTAAAAGAAAAAATAACCATTCAAAAGAATTTATACAGTTGCTCCCGGGCTCTAATCGAGGTAAGAAAGTAAATGATGAGTATTTAGGGGATAATTATGCATACATAAGAGATGCCAAGATGCCAGACTATTCTGGTTACCATTTATTTAGTTATTTTTATAAGAACAGTGATGGCCCTATGCCTATTTGAAATCCATGGACCAGTGGACTAACCAAATTAGTTATTCCTGATCTTTTTATTGATGTAGATTTGATTTTAGAATTGGATAGTAGATATGATACTATTTCCAATCCCATTAAGAAGGATAATGACACTGTCTTAGTAACCCTAGACTGAGCCTCTTTTATGAAATATTTTGATAATTACATCCCCTATTCCACGAAGATCAATTTGAAAGCCCTAGCTACCAAGTATACCAAAGAGGCCCCTATTATAGCTAAATTGATCCAGGCCCAGACACCAAAGGGAACCAGAAACTATATTGCCCCTATTCCAAGTGATCCATCACCGTATTTCTATAAGGACTTAGCTTTCTACATGAAATATATATCTTATACCCTATGCAGAGTCTTAAGAGTAGACAATGGGAGAGAGAGGGTATCATCAAATATGCTGATGATAATCCTAGAATTGCAGAGCCCCTATGTGAGTACATACTATGATTATATATAGTTTGTGATTGATAAAATGCATCAAGGATTCCTGGATATTCAGAACAAGGTAGGAAGCCCTAAGTTCCTACAGTACTCTTTGCTTATACACCTCATCATGTTTTATAATTTCCCTATTATGGACCAATCCAATTTACAACTCAGGAGGTTCTATCATGGACTAAAGAACCTTGTGCAATTATGGTTGAGGGTATGGAATTACACCTCCAGGGAGCAAGAATTTTGTGCTTTTGAGAATTGGGTAGTTTACCCATTGTTTAGTAATTTGGGAGTAGACATGACCAGACTTCCAATAAAAGTGTTGTAGTTATTAAGACCTTGTCATTTTTTTGACAAGTGGAATGGTGATCATAACTGGGGTGACTTTTATTGTCACTAGAATTTTACATTGATCAGAGTGTATGGTTGTTCACAGCCACCACATATCCTTCCCTACAGAGTGCCACCAAGGATTGCAAAAATAGAGTTTTTGTGGTAGATCATGTTAACATATAAAGAGCATCTAGCCCCTCACATGAAGGGAACTTTCACTCCTAGGTGGTTCATTGCATCATATTTTACAGTTGGAAAGAGGGCTTATGATGCTATTAATGGATGACTAAGGCATTATAGGATGAATGTTGCCTTATACAAATATATTGATACTGAAGGATTTATTGAGAGTGCCAAGAAACTCTTAACACCTACCATCCCTATCATCAAGAGGCATCAACCTTGTGAAGAAGTAGATTTAATAAGAAACATCCTAGAAGAGGATATAATTGCATCAAGATTATCAAAGTATCATGATCTGATGGAGCTGGAGCAGCAATTGAAAAGGAAAGGAATCCCATTTGGTGGATTTTTCCTAGGAATGTCCTATTTGAAAAAGTTAGAAAAGATGATTGCAAATCACATCTTTCTTAGAAATCAGATTGAGGATTAGATTGATGATAAGGATAGAGGTCCCAACAAGCAATCATCATCTGAGTATAGTAGTAGTTATTCAATCCATAGTCCACCACCCCAAGATTAGCCACCTCAAAATGAGGAAAATATTATTGATTTAACATAAGCACAAGAGGCTTAGGTGGATGTAGAGCCCCCACATAAAAAGCAAAGAATAGAAGCAGGGGATCCATATGTAGCAAAGACCCATAAGAAGAAAAAAGACAGAATTGGTACCCTATTCACAGGGACCAGTGCATATGATCATTAACTAAGGAAGTTGATAAGAGAAGGCAAGAAAAAGAGGGAGGAAACCGATGACAATGTAGAGATGCCCCTCCTTATATGCCAAGATCAAAGAGAATTACAATATGATGAGTTTCTAAAGGATGATGAATTCATGAAAACTAAAGAGTTTAAAGATTTCTTAATATGGGAAAAACAAGAACAAGTTGCAACATAGTTGAAGTCACAAGGAGGAGAGGTAATCACAAGTGAAGCATTACAAGCCCTCCAAGAATATGATCTAGAGTCAGAAAGTTTGACTCCTGATGAAGCCAGGCAACTTGTAAAGTCTAGTGGCATTCTCCTAGTAGCCTCATCATTTATAATAGATCAAATCAGGAGGCAGTCTGATGTCAAGTTTTCTACAAAGACACAAGTTGGAGAAATGATAAAAGGGTGTGGATATGACTCTAAGTCTCAAGCCCTTGCAATGTGGTCTCTTGCTCCAAAGAACCAAAAGTCATCACTAATAAATGTTCAAGAGAAGATGGAGGGAGACAAGATAATTTGGTTAGTACACAATATAGGAGACCTAGAAATATCTCAGGCATTGACACATTTTGCTCACTTGAATGAGGCAAAGGCAGTACGGATGTCTGATAGATATCAGAAATTATTTGATGAATCAAGCATGATTGCCAAGGATAGAGAGTTAGGTCTAATGAAGATAAATGCAATGGAAAAGATAATTGTAGATCTAACTTAGAAATTACAAGAAATTCCTGAGGTTTCCCCTGCAGTACACAAAGAAGGAAAAGATGTTGAGATTCAAACAAAGGAAATAGAGTATGATGCAACAAAAATAAAGGAGGGGATTAGTGAGCATAATAGTGTTGTTTTAGGAGCATTAATGGAATTTTTGCAACATAGAATAGATGTATTAAAAGATAAGGTGAATATAGTATATGGAGCCTATGGTAAATTCTCAGGCCTACAGGTTGAAGTCAATAATTTTGTATCAATTTTGAACCCTTATTATGCAACATGGTCAGTGAGAACCAGGTTATTTGAGAGGTTAGCATCTTTGCAACCACTAATATCAGATTTTCCAGAGATAGTGACCCAAGTTGGGGAGGAGATAGAATAGATAGGGGTAACCTTGTCCTTTTTCAAACGCAAGTCAAATCAAATTGAGGAAATAATAAATATGTTTGGGCCTGACTACAACAGATTTGTGCCACCAATCAAATCAGAAGATAATCAAATCAAGCCACTAAGGGTATGGAGCTTGGAATTTGACACTGTATTACCTAGTAAAGAGGTATATGTTTCTGACAAAGGAGAATTATATATGGAAAGATATAATAAGATCTTGGATGAGGCCTTTAAGGCAAAAACATATTTTAATAAATTCATTACAGATGTCAAGAGCATTACGGATGTAAGGTGGGAGAGACAGAAGACACAATTGGAGAATATTCTAATCTTTGAATGGCCAAAAGAAGATGATGTCACAACATGGGATGTTTTAACAAATCCCAAGAAGAAAATTCCTGCCACTACTGACTTAGATATTATTGATGAAGAGTAGAAGAACACCTGGCACTTGCTCTTTGAGCATAGGGAGGTTAGTCTTCTTGAAGACTAGTGTAAATTAGCCTGTAATGGCGGTCACTAGGTCTCGCTACAAATATCAGAGGCTATCCTGAACACATACAGACAAAGGTGCCAATGATCACAAGAAGACAGATAAAATCAGATTTCATTCTTCAATTTTGTCCATCCACCGCTTGGTCTTTTCTTGTCTTTTATCCTTTTTTATGTTTTTAGGGTTAGGTCTTAAACCATTTGAAGCTTGTTGAATCCTTACTTATTAATGATTCCAAGATGGTTTTAGCGTATAAATAGAGAAAATTGTAAATTTTTGAAAGATGATGGAATATAATTACAAGTTAGACTACTACAATTTTGTCTAAGCCTCTGTACTTTTGGTCTATTGAATGTATTTTGAAGGAGTTAGACATTAATAAAATATATTGAACTCTCTATTTTATATCTTGTGTTGTCTCTTTTATCTCTGTTCAATCTTTTATATGTTTATTTGTAAGGAATTTAAATATATCAACTGCAAGGTGGTTGTACAATCATTTGTGAGGTCCTTCAAGGAAGGAATAATTCTTTCAGGTGATCCCAGGAAGCTGAATACTGGTATTAAGATTTGATAACATAGTTTTAGAAGTGAGTGGATAGTTTTTAAGGCATTCTATCTAGGTTGTATTTATTTTCATTAGTCACCTAATTGTGGATTTGCATTCGAGATTGACTCTGTTTCCCATAGGATCATGCACTAGTTTATGGTGTTGCAAGTAATTGTTCATCATCCAATATTTAAGAACAATCAATCAAATACATTACATTCATAAGAAAACATATATTTACAAGTAATTGTATTCATAGAGTATATAATTCAATTTGTTGATTCCTTCAAGAGAGAATCAATAGGTTGCCCCTCCTATGTTCAGAGAACTATAAAAGGAAGAAGGCTGAGAATCCATATCACATTACTATTTTCTATTGTCAAGATAATAGTATGGCTTATTAAGCTATGTATCAAATTATTCATAGTTATTTGCATAGTTTTCTACTTATTGATACAGTAAAAGGCATTCAACAAACTAGTAAAAAAGACCTAATCCACTATAACTAATACTGCAAGACAGTAATCATTCAAAGGTAATACCTACCTGAGTCTGTGGATATCAAAAAGAAAGGAGGATCTTATCCAATCCTCATCAATTAGGCTTTTCTTTCATATGGTAAATTGGAAATATACAAGAGCAAGCATTCATATTGTTTTTAAAGTATTCTTGCAAGAAAAATCCCTAACAAACTGGTGACTCTGCTGGGGATTTAAAAGTTGTATTCAGAATATATCTGGTGTGTTTACAAGTTAAATCAAGTTACAATTGAGTTTTTCCAGTCTAGGTCATTCTAGTAGTATTCATATTTCCCAAACTTGTGTTGGGTGGTGACTCTAAAAGGAAATCTCTGTAATCAGTGCAAAAGTGAAACATTTATAAATCTTACAAATATGAATACTAGGTCAAGAATGAGAGATAATCCTAAAGTTGAGTTGGACAATGGGATCCCAACTACTTCAAGGACTAAGATGTCTTGGAGAGAGAAGAAAAATCAAGCTAATATTAACTATAATCACCTAATAATGGTCACCTAAACCCTAGACCCCCAATCTTAGCAATTAATCAAGAAACCCTAATCTGGATTAAACCTAAGTCCTAAATCAAATAGGCAATTCATCGAATTTGAACTGATCTGACCTAAACCCTAGGTCCTAATCGATCATCTTACTTGATTAATTAATTAATTCCTAAAATCATAATACATTGACAAATAAACCTTATGTTAATTATTTAATTGATATTCTGACATATT
>MU224010.1:3574631-3596824 GCA_018584345.1 Thuja plicata
TGAACTGATTTTGGAAGTTTCCAAAATAACTGATCAGTCAGTTCAGTCAACTGACTCTCTCAACCAATCAAATCACTTGCACATGGATTGTGCTTCTTCAATCGAATCTGAGCCACTCTTTTTGTTCAATCTCGACCGTCAATTCGAGAGAGATTTCTATAAAAGAAAAACTCTTTTCCTTCACAAAGGATCCTAATTTTTGCTTAAAGTTATTATACTACATTTTCTTCTCTTTTCTTAGCATTTATCATTTAGCATTGTTGTTTTAATTTCAAGCATGCGAATCTAATCTTAGAGCATATTTCAATTGGTGTTTTAAAATCAATCTTACACACTCAATTTGGTGCTTCTAAAATGAATCCTAATTAGTCTTGGATGAACAAAAAACTGCATTTGCATTTAGATTAATCATTTATTTGCATTATTCTAGCTTTTAAAATCCTTCATTTAGGTCTTTGGTGTAGTCATTGAGCTTTCAATGACCTGAGATCAAGCTCATACTCCTGCCTTCTAGAAGGCAACAGGTCGATTCTTTCATACATGCAGAATGAATGAATCCATATTCAATCCTGTATGCAACTGAAGAGCAATGACCATGTTGAAGTGTTCTGCTAAGTAGAGGCCACTTTTAGCACACACATTAACGACTCTTCTCCAAGAAATGAAGAAAACAACACTAGAAGGAAGGATAGAAATCAATCCAGTCATGAGGGGAACACCTTAGAGTACGAAGAAGCCCTTGATCTTAGACTAGAAACATATGCTATTAATACTACTTCTAGTGAAAGAGAGGGAACTGACACAATTAGCTCAGACTCTGATGTTCCTTCTGATGAGCTTGTTGAAGAGGAAATAATCCTCATGAGGCAGTTAGCCCTTATTCAACAAAAGAAAAGGGAAAAAGACCTTAAAAGGAAAAAACATGAGCATAAAGATCTTGACAAGTTTAGAAGAAGATCTTTAAGACATCAAGCTAAAAAAAATGTTGATAGGTCTCATAGAGACCAAGAGACTCCAAACACCCACAAAATTTTAGGTCCTCAAACCTTTAGAGATAAAGGTAAAAAGAAAGTTATTGAAAATGAAGTTGAGGAACCAAAAACTCATAAAATCCCGACTGAACAAATGTCTAAGCTAGACATTTACCTTGAAGATCAAGAAAGGAGAAAGAAACTATGGCAAAGATGCTAGAGAAAGCATAAGCTGAAGCTACTACCTTGGAGATGAAGAAAAAGATTGAATTTTTGCAATCTTCCAAATATTCTTATGCTGGTGATGAAAAAACTACATCTTCAAAAGGAAAGACAACTTCTTTCCAAGCGGATGACAAATTTCAAAGGAGGCCATTGCACTCAGAAAGGTACAAGCACTTCACTTTTATTGACATTCCTGGTTATCCTAATGCAGTTCCTAATGATATTGGAGAAAAACTCCCTAAGTTTTTAGGAAACAATGTCATTTCTTGTGAATTTCATTTAAGAAAATTCATAGATATTATAGATGATTTAAATATTAATGAGGAAGATGTCCTTATGAAATCATTTGTTCAATCTATAGTAGAAGATGCTAGAGAATGGTTTAGAGGATTTTCTAATGGTTTAGTTGCATCTATGGATGAACAAGTAGATTTGTTCAAAGACCAGTATTGTGACAAGACTAATGAAGGGTTCTTGCTAAATGAATTCAATAACATAAAAAAGAATTTCAATGAAGAGGTTACTAAGTTCAATACAATATTTCAGAGAGCTATGTACAAGCTCTTTCAAAAATTCAAGCTAGATGAGAAGGTATGTTTGGATACATACCTAAATGCTTTTGATTCAAAAATGGGTTATGCTCTTAGAGATAAAAATCCAAGAAGTCTCATAGAATATAAAATTGTAGTAAACATAGAAATGAACATAAGGGTATCTGGGAAAATGGGCAGAAGAGATGATGCGCGCTTTAGTAGGAGCAAAGATCCTGAATACAAAGAGTACAAAGCTCCACAAAATAACAGGCCATCCTATAACTATAACTATAACCCACAAAATAGTAGGTAGAATTACCCCTATGGTACTCAATTCAAGGATGGAAAGCCTATTGATCCACCTAGAAAATATAAACCAAAAAATAGGACCCTTGACCCATTACATAAAAATGTTGTGAATATATGCAGTGACACTTACTAGTGTGAGGTTTGTTAGGCCCCACACAACCCTGATTTTTGTATTGTAGACTTAGAAATCATTGCTAATGAAGAGCAATAATGTGAAGAAGATGAGCTATGTGATCACAATAGATGTGATATGAATAATGCCTATGCATGCTCTGATGTAGATTCAAAAGAAGAAACTGAGAACCATGACATGTATAGTTCACAAGGAAGAATAGAGGTATATCGCCAACAAGTCCTATCTGACAGTGATGAAGAGGAAGTTGATGATATAATGTTATGCATAGAATAGTCAAGGCTCTACTACTATAAGGAAACTCTCTGAGGAAGAAAAATCTAGAATCACTGCTGATGTAGTGAACAAAGCAAGAAATAACTACCACTTAAGAAATAGAGTTGTGGGTAATGTTGGCAGTCATCCAACAAGAATCTTCATTAAATAAAATAAGACATATGCCAAATATGTACCAAAAAGAGATGGACCTGGGGAAAATGTAAACAAACCTAAGGTCAAAATTGTAAACAAAGCTAGTAATCCAAAAGATGTACATGAAGGTAAAACTAAAGTGTCAGAGGCAAGTTCTTCCTCCCCCAAAGTTGAAATAAAGAAATCCAAGAAGGAAGAACCTTCTATGAACATTCAAATAGAGGAAAACAATGTCATTATAGAAAAACCTAAAACCACTGATGTAAAGTATACTCCAGTGGATATGGGCCAGTGTTTATCTCAGATGACTATCAAGGTCCCATTCTTAGAAATGACGAGGATAAAAGAACACAAAGAAAAAGTCCTTTCAATGTTAAACAATGTATCACCAGTAAAACCTCAAAAATTAGAACATGTTGAAAAAAAATCTAACAGTAAGGGAAAGGAACCTGAAGGGATGATTTCTAAGATCCCTCAGATATACCTAAAAAAAAATACTTCTACAGGGGTAGTTGACCCATTTTTCCTAACATTGGTAATGAATGGTAAGATGCTCAAAAATTGCATGATAGATTCAGGAGCATCTAATTTAGTCACGCCTGCAGAAATCATGAGATCCATGGGATTGCAAGTAGATACTCCTCATAGGAGGTGTCAAGCAATTGATTCAAGAGAAATCCCTGTTGTTGGAGCTATTGATGCCTTACCTTACAAATTAGCTATATGACCTAATACAGTATTGACTATGAGTGTACTGGCGGTTGACATTCCACCACATTATGGCATGTTGTTGTCCAGAAAATGGAGTGCTTCAAAGGGAGGCAGTATTCAATGTGATTTGTCCTATGCCACTTTCAATATTGCTGGGAATAATGTAAAGGTGTACAGAGAAGGTAGGACACCTCATATGATAGAATTGCATGAAGATACAAATATTAATTACTGTGTTGATATTGATATGAAAAATTTTAGAATAAAAAGGAGTGCTCACCACTGTAAGAATATTGATCCTCTAGTGAAGGATTTGATTACATAGAATGATGGTATATGGAAAATGTATTTTTATGGAGTGTATTCAAAAGAAGGATCAGGAGATGGAGTCTTACTTATCTCTCCATCAGGTACTACATTTAAATATTCATTCCTGTTATCTTTTCAGTGTACAAACAATACAATAGAATATGAGGCTTTGTTTTTAGGGCTAGACATTGTTGCTAAACATGGTATAAAATGTCTAAAGGTTTACAATGACTCAGAGTTAGTAGTAGCCCAAGTAAGGTCCAAATATGCTGTGAAGAATGATAGACTAAAGATGCATAGACATGCTATTTGGGACCAAATTGAAATTTTTGATGTCTTCAATATAAATTAGATAGAAAGGTCTAAAAACATTATGGCAGATTTTGTTAGTTAATGTTGCTTTGAAAACTAATGATTTGACCTTAAATGGGGTATCAATAGTTGAGGTTAAGACAAGACTAGTTGTCCCTGACAATATTTACAACTGGAAAGTATTTGAAGATGACCAAGATATACTTAGATTTCTTCAATGCCTTGATCATTATGAGGACCAACACATAGATGATAATACTTTACTTGAGGTCATTGATGGCAAGGATTGTGTATTGGGGGATGAGGTTGTCCAACTAAGTTCTAATCAGATTCCTAAGGGATTGGTAGAACTAGAGGCATTGTTTAGTGATCAGAGTGAACACATCAAGAATAAGCAATGCCAAGATTGAGGATTTAGAGGAGATAAATTTAGGATCAGAGACCACTCCTCAGATAGTTTATATTGGAAAAGGATTGGATTCCCATGTTAGAACCAATTTGATAAAATTATTAAGAAAGCATAAGCATGTGTTTGCATGGTCATATGAAGATTTAAAAGCTTATAGGGAAGACCTTTTCTAGCATGAAATCCCACTCAAAACAGATGTAAAACCATTCAGACAAAAATAGAGACCCATTAATCCACTGTTGGATCCTAAAATGCAACAAGAGTTGATGAAATTAAAGGATGTAGGAATTATCCAGCCTATCATACATTCAACTTGGGTTTAAAATCTAGTACTAGTAAGAAAGAAGAATGGTGATATAATATTATGTGTTGATTTCATAAATCTGAACATTGCATCCTTGAAATACAATTATTCTCTGCTAAATATGGAAGCAATGTTGCATAAGGTTACTGGTTGTGAGCTATTATCAATGATGGATGGCTTCTCAGGCTACAACCAGGTACTTGTAAAAGAGTCAAAATAGTTTAAGACTGCATTTACTACTCCATGGGGAACTTATGTATATGTTAGAATGCCATTTGGACTAATAAATGTAGGACCAAATTTTTAGAGAGCCATGGATGTAGCATTCAAGGAGTTTATTGATCTATTCACGGTTATCTACCAAGATGATTTGACTGCATTTTCTAAGAATTCAGGGGATCATTGTGAACATCTGGAAAAAAATTTCAATAAAGCTTTAGAATATGGTGTTTCACTAAATCCTAGAAAGTGTCAATTTGTAGTCACAGAAGGAAATCTATTGGGACATATACTATCCAAAGATGGAGTAAGGATTGACCCTGAGAGAATAGAAGCTATTCAAAAGGTCACTGCTCCAAGAAATATCAAAGGTGTGAAATCTTTCCTAGGAAAGATAAATTTTGTTAGAAGATTCATTGCAAATTTTGCTGAAATTGTCAAGCCAATTATTAAGTTATTAAAGAAAGATGCAAAATTCTAATGGAATGAAGAAGCTTAGTTAGCTTTTGAAAATATTAAGAAATTAGTACATGAGGCCCCTATTTTAAAATCTCCTGATTATAGTAAGCCCTTTTCTTTGTTCTCATTTGCATCCTTTCATACTATTGTTGTATTTTACTTTAGAAAGGTGAGGAGGGATTTGAACATCCTATTGCATTCTTTAGCAAATCTCTCCAAGCTGTAGAACTAAAAAATGAAATGATGGAGAAGCAGGCATGTGCTTTGGTAAAAGCTGTTAAATCATTTAGACCCTACATAGTATGTGCCAAAGTTCTTGCATATGTACCTCATTCAGCAGTAAAAGACATCCTTACCCAATCAAAAATAACTGGTAAGAGATGTAAATGGATTAATAGAATTCAAGAATTTAACTTAGAAATCCATATTACTAAATTGGTTAGAGGACAAGGTCTAGCAAGCCTTATGACAGAAGAAAACCTAGATTTGGTACAAGTGAATAATATAGTGGTACAAGTGAATAATATAGTGATACAAGATTCAATAGTAACAAGTATTGAAAGATATCCCTTCTATGTTGACATCATGTATTACCTTAAGAATGCCAATTGTCCTGAAGTTATGTCAGACAATCAAAAGAGGAATCTCAGATTACAAGCTTAGAAGTACACCCTAGTTCAAGGAGATTTGTATTGGAAAGATAGAAATGTTGTACTATTATTATGTTTAGATAAGATCCAAGATGAGAAATTATTAGTTGAAATGCATGCTAGAATATGTGGAGGGCATTTTTCTTCTATGACCACTACCCATAAAATTTTGAGGGTTGGATATTATTGGGCTAGTATATTCAAGGATACTCATGCATTTGTTAGGAAATGTGAGCCTTGTTAGAGGTTCTCAAATAAGTTGAAGTTCTCAGGTGCCCTGTTATTGAACCCTGTGAGTGCTGAAGCACCTTTTGCAATGGGGGGTATTGATTTTATTGGAGAATTTTTAGAGAAATCTAGTGGAGGAAACAATTGGATACTTGTTTCCACTGATTATTTTACAAAGTGGATTGAAGCAATTCCCACCAAGAAAGAAACAAGTAAAGTGGTTACTGACTTTCTAATAGAAAACATCTTAACCAGATTTGGTGTCCTTGCCAAGTTAGTGATGGATAATGCTATGTGTTTTAGATCAGATGAAATCAAGGAATTCTACAATGAGTATGGGATCATAATGTCTTACTCATCCCCATATCATCCTCAAGCAAATGGTCAAGCAAAATCTAGTAATAAAAGAATTTTGAAGATTTTGAAGAAAACCTCGAAAAAGAATAAAAGAGCTTGGCACACAAAATTAAGATTAGCTCTATGAGCTGATAGAATAAAAGTCAAGAAGGCAACAAGTAAATAACCTTTTGAACTTGTGTATGGTTTACAGTCTAGAATGCCTATGAACAATTTGTTACCAGTATACAACTTTATTCAAGAGGAAGAGTTAGAATTATCTGACCCAATGCAAGATAGGATAATTCAATTAGCAGATCTTGATGAAATTAGGAGAGAATCTCAGAAAGAGAACATAAAGTTACAACAGAAAATGAAGTATATTTTTGATAAGAGAGAAGGTAGTAGAAAATTTATACATGGTGATCTAGTACTTCAATGGAATGTGAGAGCAGAGGATAAAGGGAAACACAAGAAGTTTGAATCCTTATGGCTTGGTCCCTTTATTGTTTCTCAGAGCTTTGGTAATGATTCCTATATCTTGAAGAACATGGATGAAGAATAATTTGAGTTGCCAATGCATGGGCAATTCTTGAAGCCTTTTTTCAGTTGAAAATTGAAGTTTCATGCACAGTAAAGTTTTGTATTATATGTATATAGGCGTGTTTCATTTTTGCAATAGGTTAGTAAGTGTATTTTGCATGGTCTACAACCACAGATCTGTGGTTCTTGCATTAAACTAGTATTTAAGCATCCTCAAATAGAGCCACTGTTGGTTGTATTTCCAGTTTTGTAGTCTGCCTAAATTTTTTTGAAGTTCTCAGTCTTATTCGTGCTTACAAGTTGAAAATATTATCCATAGTTATCAAAATTCCTCTACAAATAATGATCTTCAAAGCCAAAATCAAGAAAGAGTGCAAACACCCTAAACCCTAGGTCAAAATTCCATGCATATTTGAGAAAAAACCTAGTTCTTTAAAATCCTTTCCAATTTGTTGTTAATTTTTCATGAAACCTGGTCACTTAAGTCATGTGTCATATTTTATATCATTTTGCTTAAGTCGCAAAGTCTCTTTGTAATCTAAGAATATTATTTTTCTTATTGAGACTTGGCAATTTCCTTTTAGTCGGGTTATCTCTTTGAAAAATGAATATTCTTCCAGTCTTTGTGTGATTAAACGCAAGCCGTAGATGAATATCTAGATCCTATGGTTGAAAAATAATCTCTTTAAGAAATCAGAGTTAAAGAATTTCTTCAGCGACTTCGAGATTACTCAGTCGCATTGTCTCGAAAGGTAATCAGAGTTGCAAAGATGGTTTAAAGGTTAAGTTTAAGATCTCATACAGTCATGTTATCATGAAGAGAAATGTGGAATAAGTCAAAATATCTAAGAATTATCAACAACTGTAGATCTAAGTTGAAATCCTACGGTGATCACAAAGTCTCCATGAAAACTCTTGAGTTAAGAAAAGTATACGCGACTTCAAGATTACTTAGTCGTGGTGTCTCACAGAGAAACTAAAGTTAAGGTGGTTAAAATCCTTCAGTCACAAGATCTCTTTTGAAATCTATGGTTAAGTTAAGGATAAAGAGATTAAGTGACTATCGTAAGATTAAAGTGAAATCCTGTTGCCAACATGAAGTTGTGATGAAGAGTGTTAGATAGATGAAAGATAGAGAGATATCACGACTACCATACAATTTAAAGAGAATCTAGTGGCTGACATTAAATTGGTAAGGAAACCATGAGTTAGAAAAATCTTAAAGCAAAAATGAGATTCAATGAGTCACAATGTCATGATAAGAACCATAGTTTGAGATAAGTTTAGTTAAATTTTAAGTCAATTTTCAATAAAGATCTGAGCTTTGAAAAGGAGAAGATCCTGTAGATGGTGTGTAGTCACTTTAAAAATTCAAAAGGTTAGCAAACTTACAGAGATTGAGAGATGATAATCCATATTGAGACATGTGGCTAAATCATTAGAAGACTTGAGTTATTCGGGCAATCTCAAAAGAAACCCAAGGCAAAGATTTTTCTTCTGCGACATGGAGATTGCTTGAGTCGTGAATTCATGAACTAAACTGCAGTCAAATGAAAATCAAACAAGATTATGTGCGAGCCATTAGATTAAAAGAAATATCTATGGTAGTCACGAAGTCTCAGTTGAAAATACAAAAGTACAGAAAGCAAATGAGATTACACGCGGGCTGTCCGATTGAAAGATGATCGCGTGACAGTTGCGTAATCTCAGTAGAAACTTGGAGTAAAGGAAATCTTAAAGCAACAAAGAGATAACATAGTCACGTAGTCTCTAAAGGAAATCCAAGGTATAAAATGAGTTAGTAAAGCCTTAGTCGCTCAGTCTTGAAGAGAATAAGAGTTAAGTGATTTCACATCGTGATTAAGAGGTAGTTATTGATCTAAGGGATGATCAGATGGTTGTTGTCATGTTTTGATAGAAAACTGAGGTTAAGGATAACTCTTCATGACAACGAGATTACTTAGTCGCATTGTCACTAAAAGAAACCATGGTAAGATCAAGGTAACGTATGAGGTTTTCTCCGCGCCATGTTAACAGTTGATGGCCAATGAGAATGAAGGAGTTATGAAAACATGTTTTAAAAGATTGCTGATATGTTCTCAAGGAGCCAATAAGATCAAATCTCAATCTCTTTACAAATTTAATAAGGTTTTATATGAAAAGTCATCATTTGAATTGATCAATCTGTCAGTTTGAAATGTCACTGCTAGAAGCTAGAATTCATTTCACAGCACATAGGAGTAAAGCCAGAAAATACTGAATTGCAAATCCATGAAATAGATTGGTGCATTTATAGGCATTACCATTATTATTTCATCTTACCAGTTTTCATGAATTTAGAACTTATAATTTGCATCAGTGCTTTGCAATTTCAGTTAGAACAGAAAAATTAAGGTCTATAGAGCAAACAATGAAGATTTTAGTTCCAGAATTCAAAAGTATGATTTTCAGTGTTGAAGGTTGAAGATTTGAGTTGATTCATAGTGAGGGTTTGGAGAAGATTTGTTTCAATACCTGTAAGAAAGAAAGGAAAATTGACCAGTAACAAATTATACCAAGAATCATGTGCAAAGTAGTAAGTGTTTCATCTACCAGTGGGGTAAGTGGGGATGATGATGATGTAAAAGGAAAAGAAACTATTTAGAAGAATTTATATAGTTTCTCCCGGGCTCCAATCGAGGTAAGAAAGTAAATGATGAGTATTTAGGGGATAATTATGCATACATAAGAGATTCCAAGATGCCAGACTGTTCTAGTTACCATTTATTTAGTTATTTTTATAAGAACAATGATGGCCCTATGCCTATTTCAAATCCATGGACCAGTGGACTAGCCAAATTAGTTGTTCCTAATGTTTTTATTGATGTAGATTTGATTTTAAAATTGGATAGTAGATATGATACTATTTCCAAGTCTATTAAGAAGGATAGTGACATTGTCTTGGTAATCCTGGACCAAGCCTCTTTTATGAAAGCTTTTGATATTTACAACCCCTATTCCACAGAGATCAATTTGAAAGCCCTAGCTACCAAGTATACCAAAGAGGCCCCTATTATAGCTAAATTGATCTATGCCCACACACCAAAGGGAACCATAAACTATATTGCCCCTATTCCAAGTGATCTATCACCGTATTTCTACAAGGACTTAGCTTTCTACATGAAATATATATCTTATGCCCTATGCAGAGTCTTAAGAGTAGACAGTGGGAGAGAGAGGGTATCATAAAATATGATGATGATAACCCTAGAATTGCAGAGCCCCTACATGAGTATAGACTATGATTATATACAGTTTGTGATTGATAGAATGCATCAAGGATTCTTGGATATTCATAACAAGGTAGGAAGCCCTAAGTTCCTACTGTACTCTCTTCTGATGCACCTCATCATGCTTTATAATTTCCCTATTATGGACCAATCCAATTTACAACTCAGGAGGTTCTACCATGGATGAAAGAACCATGTGCAATTATGGTTGAGGGTATGTAATTACACCTCCAGGGAGAAAGAATTTTGTGCTTTTGAGAATTGGGTAGTTTACCCATTGTTGAGTAATTTGGGAGTAGGCATGACCAGAATTCCAGTAAAAGTGTTGCAGTTATCAAGACCTTGTCAATTTTTTGACAAGTGGAATGGTGATCATAACTGGGGTGACTTTTATTGTCACCATAATTTTACATTAATCAGAGTGTATGGCTGTTCACATCCACCACATATCCTGCCCTACAGAGTGCCACTAAGGATTGTAATAATGGAGTCTCTATGGCAGATCATGTTAACAGATAGAGAGCATCTAGCCCCTCTCAAGAAGGGAAATTTCACTCCTAGGCAGTTCATTACCTCAGATTTTATAGTTGGAAAGAGGGCTTATGACCCTGTTAATGGATAGCTAAGGCATTATAGGATGAATGTTGCCTTATACAGATATATTGATACTGAAGGATTTATTGAGAGTGCCAAGAAACTCTTGACACCTACAATCCCTATCACCAAGAGGCATCAACCTTGTGAAGAAGAAGATTTAATAAGAAACATCCTAGAAGAGGATGTAATTGCATAAATATTATCAAAGTATCATGATCTGATGGAGCTGGAGAAGCAATTGAAAAGGAAAGGAATCCCATTTGGTGGATTTTTCCCAGGAATTACCTATTTTGAAAAGTTAGAAAAGATGATTGAAAATCATAGCTTGCTTAGCAATCAAATTGAGGATCAGATTGATGATAAGGATAGAGGTCCCAACAAGCAATCACCATCTGAGTATAGTAGTAGCTATTCAATCCATAGTCCATCACCCCAAGATTAGCCACCTCAAATGAGGAAAACATTATTGATTTAACAGAAGCACAAGAGGCTGAGGTGGATGTAGAGCCCCCACAGAAAAATCAAAGAATATAAGTAGGGGAGCCATCTGTAGCAAAGACCCATAAGAAGAAAACAGACAAAATTGGTGCCCTATTCATAGGGACCAGTGCATATGATCATTAACTAAGGAAGTTGATAAGAGAAGGCAAGAAAAAGAGGGAGGACACCAATGAAAATGTAGAGATGCCCCTCCTTCTATGCCAAGACGAAAGAGAATTACAACAGGATGAGTTTCAAAAGGATGAGGAATTCATCAAAACTAAAGAGTTTAAAGATTTCTTAATATGGGAAAAACAAGAACAAGTTGTAGCACAATTGAAGTCACAAGGAGGAGAGGTAATCAAAATTGAAACATTACAATCCCTCCAAGCATTGATCTAGAGTTAGAAAGTTTGACTCCTGATGAAGCCATGCAACTTGTAAAGTCTAGTGGCATGCTCCTACTAGAGGGATGGGACTTAGCCTCAACATTTATAATAGATCAAATCAGGAGGTAGTATGATGTCAAGTTTTCTACAGAGACACAAGTTGGATAAATGATAAAAGGGTGTGGATATGACTCTAAGTCTCAAGCCCTTACAATGTGGTCTCTTGCTCCAAAGAACCAGAAGCCATCACTAATAAATGTTCAAGAGAAGATGGAGGGAGACAAGATAATTTGGTCATTACAGAATGCAAGAGACCTGGAAATATCTTAGGCATTGACACATTTTTCTCACTTGAATGAGGAAAAGGCAGTACATATGTCTGATAGATATCATAAATTATTTATACAATCAAGCCTGATTGCCAAGGATAGATAGTTAGGTCTAATGAAGATAAATGCAATGGAAAAGATAATTGCAGACCTAACTCAGAAAATGCAAGAAATGCCTGAGGTTTCCCCTATAGTACACAAAGAAGGAAAAGATGCTGAGAGTCAAATAGAGGAAACAAAGTATGCTACAACAGAATAGAGTAGGGGATTAGTGAACATAATAGTGTTGTTTTAGGAGCATTAATGGAAATTTTGCAGCATAGAATAGATGTATTAAAAGATAAGGTGGATATAGTATATGGATACTATGGTAAATTACCAAGCCTATAGGTTGAATTCAATAATTTTGTATCAATTTTGAACCCTTATTATGCAACATGGTCAGTGAGACCCAGGTTATTTAAGAGTTTAGCATCTTTGCAACCACTAAGATCAGATTTACCAGAGATAGTAACCCAGGTTGGGGAGGAGATAGAACAGACATGGGTAACCTTGTCCTTTTTCAAAGGCAATTCAAATCAAATTGAGGCAAGAATAAATATGTTAAGGCTTGACTACAAAAAATTTGTGCCACCTATCAGATCAGAAGATAATTAAATCAAGTCACTAGGAGTATGGAGCTCAGAATTTGATACTGTATTACCTAGTAAAGAGGTATATGTTTCTGACAAAGGAGAATTAGATATAGAAAGATATAATAAGATCTTGGATGAGGCCTTTAAGGTAGAAATCAATTTTAATAAACTCATTACATATGTCAAGAGCATTACAGATGAAAGGTGGGAAAGACAAAAGACACAATAGGAGAATATTCAGAGCTTTGAATGGTGAAAAGAAGATGATGTCACAACATGGGATGTTTTAAAAAATCCCAAGAAGAAAAATCCTACCACTACTGACCTAGATATTATTGATGAAGAGTAGAAGAACACCTGGCACCTACTCTTTGAGGACAGGGAGGTTAGTCATCTTAAAGACTAGTGTAAATTAGCCTGTAATAGCAGTCACTAGGTCTCACTACAAATATCAGAGGCTATCCTGAACACATACAAACAAAGGTGCTAGTGACCACAAGAAGACAAAGATCAAATCATATTTCATTCTTTAATTTTGTCCATCCACCACTTGGTCTTTTCTTGTCTTTTTTCCTTTTCTGTGTTTTTAGGGTTAGGTCTTAAACCATCTGAAGCTTGTTGCATTCTTACTTCTTAAGGATTCCAAGATGGTTTTAGCCTATAAATAGAGAAAATTATAAATTTTTGAAAGATGATGAAATATAAGTACAAGGAAGACTACTACAATTTTGTCTAAGCCTTTGTACTTTTGGTCTATTAAATGTATTTTGAAGTAGTTAGACATTAATAAAATACATTTCAATCTCTATTTTATATCTTGTGTTGTCTCTTTTATCTCTATTCAAGCTTTTATATGTTTATTTGTAAGGCATGTAAATATATCAACTGCAAGGTGGTTATGAAATCATTTGTGAGGTCCTTCAAGGAAGAGATAATTCTTTCAGGTGATCCTAGGAAGCTGAATACTGGTATTAAGATCTAATAACAAAGTTTTAGAAGTGAGTGGATAGTTTGTAAGGCATTCTATCTAGGTTGTATTTATTTTCATTAGTCACCTAACTATGGATTTGCATTCAAGATTGACTCTGTTGCCCATAGGATCAGGCATGGTTTATGGTGTTGCAAGTAATTGTTTATCATCCAATATTTAAGAACAATCAATCAAATACATTACATTCATAAGAAAACATATATTTACAAGTAATTGTATTCACAGAGTATATAATTCACTTTGTTGATTCCTTTAAGAGATAATCAATAGGTTTCCCCTCCTAATTTAAGAGAACTATAAAAGGAAGAAGGATGAGAATCCTTATCTTATTACTATTTGCTATTGTCAAGATAATAGTATGGCTTATTAAGCTTTGTATCAAATTATTCACAGTTATTTGCATAGTTTTCTACTTATTGATACAGTAAAAGGCATTCAACAAACTAGTAAAAAAGACCTAATCCACTATAACTCATATTGCAAGACAGTAATCATTCAAAGGTAATACCTGCCTGAGTCTGTGGATCTCAAAAAAGGAGGATCTTATCCAATCCTCATCAATTAGGATTTTCTTGCATATGGTAAATTGTAAATATACAAGAGAAAGCATTCATATTATTTTTAAACTATTCTTGTAAGAAAAATCCCTCACATAAATGAAAATACTCTTTTTGGTTTTACCTCCTTTAACCTTCTTGATATTTGAATTCTCCTCCTTATTTGGAGGGTTTTTTCTCTTTTTATCCTTAGGGTTTTTCTCCTCCTCATTAGTGTTGTAATCCTCTAATTTGAACTCAGAATTGGACTCATCAACCTTCTTCTTATGTTTATTATTTTTTCTTAATGTATTATCCTTCTGTTTGCCTTTCCCTTTGGCATTATTAACTGGAGTACCCATCAACTCATCCTCAGTATCCTCCTTAAATTTGTCACCCGAATCCTCATCCTCACTTTCTTCATCACCAGGGGTATTATCCTTAATGAGGGGTTTGTCTACTTTCTTTAATTTTAGGAGATTGTAAATCAAAACCATAAGACCCTTATGGGAGGCATGGTCCCCATTAGGGTCTTTCTGCGAATCCCTCATAGATTGTCTCATAGAACTAAAAATATAGTAGGGAACTCTAATCTTTTTGTCATATCTAAAATGATTTAAGATGACAAAATGATGCCCATAAGCACAAGAGAACCTACCATCCAGAGTGATATAGCTGATAGCCGCATACAAAATGAAACACCAAGTATGACTAATATTTTTGGGATTATGGTACCCACCAACCCTTTTGACAAGTCTGGTCGCTTCACTTGCATTCTTTGGAAATATTTTAGGAGCTTTATCAGAAATAATTCTGTCATAGTAGAATTTAATATCATCCTTTGGCATCCCTATGGCCTCAGAAATCAAGTCTTTAGTGACCTCAATCCACTAGTTTTCAAAGAGATTCTTCCCATTCTTCCAGTTCTTGATGAAATACTTCATTATGGCAGGATTGCGGCCATGAATCCTTTCCATGTAAACTTTGAGATCACCTTTCTGCTGAATTCTCAAGACTTCCTCATTCTATTTCCATTATTTGCAACTCTTCGGCTCATATCTCATCTTGCTTCCACCCATATTTATTTTGTCAAACTGATTGTTTCTCTTCGCAATACACTTAGTTAGAAAACCCTCAATGTTCTCTTTGTTTGCAACCTTCTTCAAAAATACCCATAATCCGTGAGAAATAGCATTATGGGAGCAAAGGGTAGTGTTGGAAATGATAGAGTCATAATTATTCCTTACATAACTCGGCATCTTTCCCATCTTTTATTAATTTCCTTTCCATTCTTTGAGTACCATGGATTCGCTCCTTCTCAATGAAAGATTTTGTATCGTACAGTATACTCTCTTTAGTCTGCCACGTGTTTGTGTTATCATTTTTGCAAGCCTGGTTGGCTACCCAATCAACAAATCCATTTGCTTCATGATTGGCATGGATAATTATGCACTTTTTCATAGTTCTTATTATCTCTTTAGCACCTTTCATAATGTTCTTGATCGACCATGAAGGAGTTGAAACATTATTAAGACAATTAACAATGTTCAAAGAGTCCCCCTCTAACCATAAATTTTGGCACTTGAACTCCTTAGCAAGCGAGAATACCTTGGTAAGCTGTCATGGCTTCCACAACATGATTATTTTGGATACCTATAGGAATATTCCTAATAACTCTCCATATACCATTTTCATCACGAAGCACAACACCACACCCAACATTTCCAGGGTTTCATTTAGAGGCCCCATCGAAGTTCATCTTCATCCACCCTATAGGGGGACATTCCTAGACAACCTCTTCCCTAGGATTTCTTTGATCAGCATTTTTAGATTCTATTCTCCATTTCTTTAAAACATTAATATCCCCCACCACCCTAGTATTGGGATTGCATTCCATGATTTTATAGTTTCCAATAATTAATCTTTTAGTTCTCTCAAATAAGATTTTTGGAGGGATAGACTTATCTTTGAAGATTCTATCATTCCGCTCTTTCTAAATAGCCCATATTATGTGAGGTAATGTAATTTTCCATATCCTTTTTTATTTCCTTAATCATAGAGATAATATCCCATGAACTAAACAATATTTGAACATCCAAAGGAAAAACCAATCTAGATTGAAAGTCTTCAAAAAAGGGACCAGATTTCTTCATCAAAGGGACAATGGATCAACAAGTGGTTAACTGACTCTTCCTCATTCCTGCAAATAAAACACATGTTAGGAAAATTCATACCCCTTATCTTGAGGTTATCAAGAGCAAGGGTCTTATTTTGAAGCATAATCTAGAAGAAAATATTGATTTTGGGGGTCAGTCCTTTCATCCAAGCTTTGTCCCATAAGGGAGCATCTTGATTGTCAAAAATTCTGATTGTAGGAAGAAACCACAATAAAGTTGTCATAAATGGTAAATTTCCAAATTAGGTGGTCTTCATCATTGCTCAAAATGGAGGAATGAGGGTCATATTCAAGGTTATAAGAGTAGGATCAATAGTGGTGAGGTCCTTCCAATGAACACCATCCCAATAATTAGCAACTTTGGATCCTATACTGAATTTACTATGGGCAACATGGATTCCCCAAAGGAGATTATTAGAAAAAAGAAGAGTCACCAATCCAAACATCCTCCCAAAAGTCAACCTTATCACCTTTTCCCACTTTCCATCTTACCCCCTTTCTAATGAGGTCTTTATTTTTAGTCACATTCTTCCAAATGCACGACTCAACTGGATTCTCTTCATTGTCTAGGAAATTTTGGAGGGATGGAAGGTTCCTTTTATATTTGTTGTTCCATATAATTCTCCATTCCTCCTCCAATATTTAACCCCTCCAAAAAATCTTAGAAAGAAGGGATTCATTAATATTCTTTATTCTTTTGAGTCCAAGACCCACCTTAGATTTTGGCATACATACTTTTTCCCAAGAAACCAGAGAAAATTTCTTTTTCTTTTCAACTCCCGACCAAAAAAAGTTTCTTTGGATTTTCTCAATAGCTTCAACATATTTATTAGGGATTTTGAATAGGTTTTTTAGTGCCCAAAAATGATGGTTTGGATTTCTTACGGACTTGCCAATCCAATTCTGGGAAACCCAAATGTTTTTGCCAACTAACAAGTTCAACCAAATTGAGGTTTGAACTTCTGCAATTCTAGCTTTGCAAAGCCAACGCTGGTAGGCCTGTTCCTTAACCAAATCTCTTGATTCAAAGGCTTTTTATAGCAGATGACTGAATATAAAACTTGTGGATTCTCTCAAGGTGGAAAATAAACTTGAGAGGAATCAGATTGTAAGTATCTCAATCAATAGGATACTAAATGCTGCAAAAACTAAAATACTTTGATTAATAGTAAATGTTTGACAAAAGGTATATAAAATGAAGTAGATCAAAGGAATAAAATATCACAAACTTTGAATGATGAACTGAATGACTATATTCCAATTATTGATAAGATCAGTGCCTTGCTCCTACTTGGGCAATAGAGTCAATTCTATATCAATCCTACTTACACCTCAAAGACAGCTTTAATAACTTGTATATAACAAGACCATCATTTCAATGGCTTCTACATGAATTATAATTGAAACCAAATTATACATTTAGTTCTATTGAATTTAACTCTGTCTTTGAGAGACCAATAGAACAGAAGAAAGTTTGTCAGCCACACTTTTCAACTGACGATCAAACTGTATATATATTTCAAATTACAAATAACATGAGAATTCAACACAATGAAAAAATATATCTAAATATATTTATCTGAGAGAATAACTAAAAAGAATTGAAAACCATTACCACAGGTGAGAGAAAAAAACACTTATCTCTTTATTAATGTTGAAAAAATAGTACATCAAAGTTCATGTTGCAGTTGTGATCAAATTCTATCCTATGAAAATTTGTATTATATTGTATCTTATTGTTTGTTATTTTTTCACATTTTACACCACATATATATATGTGGATGAATGGTTTTCACACCCCTTTAGGGTGAAGAGACACCACCCTATGTTAAAATTTCAAAACTTCTTTTGAAAAAACTAATCAACAAACAAACTAATAACTACCTATCTTTCAAATTTTTTGATGAATAAAGACCTTTCTATTAATTAAAATATAAGAGTACAATATTCACAAAAAGGGGCTAGGGGATAAAAATCACCCTGCAAAGTCACTCAACACTAGGCCAGAATTAAACAACTATTAATAAAAAAATAGATAAAAGAGCCCTCAAGCTGTGAGATCAGTTGCAGAAGAGGGAGGAGGATCTCTGTCATCAGAATTTCCCCAGACATTGGGCCAAGGGGTCTGGTAGGGAAGCGACCAGCCATCATCAGTTTCTTCTTTTAGTTCTCCTTCCTCTCTCTTGGGAGAAATAGAAAGTGCCAGGTAGGGGAACTTATCAGAAGTGGAAAAAGGCCACGCAGGAACACTGGCCAAAGGCTGAGCTGAAGTAGCAGTAGTGGAAACAAGCAAAGGAGGCCAGCTAGCAGTCACCTCCCTCTGAGACAGAGGAGAGGTAGAGCATAGGCACCAAGAGTGTGGCATTCTAAAATGCCTGGCAGAGGAACTTTGGATTTTACGGCAGCCCTGGGGCAACGTGTGGTCAACGGAGAGAGAATCTGGTGGCACTCGAGCAATAACACAAGGGGCATTGCCCCATTATTGCAACAACTCCTATAAATGAGAGACCTCAAGAGACACCTTGTTCACTTGAACTTAAATTTGCATCATGACATTATTACATAAACATGCCTTAGCATATAGAGAAATAGTGATATCCAGAAAGCTGTGAGTAAAAAGAACAACATTTTGACCTTTCCATAAAGAGAATAGAATTTCCATCCTAAAAGCATGCCAAATATGGGTGTACTGGGAAGGCATTCTGGGTGAGTTACCTAAGAGTACCATATGGCAGGAAAAAGGCTTAGGCCAGAACGACCTAAAGAAATCATGAATCCAATTTTAATAGTTCTGGGCCCGATGATAGAACCAAAAAATGTGCATGATGGTTTTAGAATGCCCATAAAAAGGGCATTTAGGATTAGGCACACCTAAATTTTGGAGCCGAGCTTCCAAAGGAATACCTTGGTAGAGAAGACACCAAGAAAAATGAGCAATCTTGGGCTCTGTAATAGCATCCCAAATAGTACAAAAATACCAACTCCAGGTTTTCTGGGAAGATAAAAGGTGCCATCAATGAATGAGAGAATCAATCATTAGAAGATGAGCCACTAGCCAAGAATATCCAAGCTCGGGCTTGTAGATGGTAAATGGAGTGTCAGGGTACCATTTCCAATCTTTCTACCAAGGTTTAACTGACTGAATTCCTAGTTTATGTAGGAAATGAGGTGGAATGGATGAGACAAGCAAGTCAAAAGTCTGACAATCTGGGTGGATGAGCTGGAACTGAACACAAAGATAATCCAAAGAGAGGAGACTCATTATGGCTCTAGAAAATAAATCCTTGGGAGTTTGAATGCCACATTTGTGAAAATGAAGAGCACTCATCCCTTGAATTTTACCTAGAGGAAGCCCTTGTTGAGAAAAAAGAGGGGACCACCAAATATTCTGTTGGTTGAGAGAAATCCCATCTCAAAAACCATTCCCAACCCAGCGAAGCCAAGGCTTGACAACTTCCTAAGCTCTCTAGATAATTTTGGCCACAAAGATACCCTGGATATGAACATGGCTATTCATGACCATAAGGGTTTTAAATCCAATCCCTTTACAAGAAGAGATGTGTAAAGGATACATTAAAGAGATACAATGGCGAAGAAAATTTTTCCAGGCTTCACTAACTGTGAGACACTGCACTATCCATTTTTGACAAAGCGCTGAGCCCTACTTCTGAGTTTCTAATAAACCAAGCCCACCAGACACCTTAGGGAGACAAAATAATTCCTACGCCACTCTGTAGAAGCCATGATGATCCACACTAGAAGCCCAGAGGAAATCCAGAAGCAATTTCTTGAGCTTGTGGTAGGAAGCTGTATCATCTTAAAATGGAAGCACTTCCATGTTAAGAGAATTTATCCCTCCTTAGGGGATGTATTTGACCTCCATTACATCATCCCCCCATTTCTGCATCATCTACCCTTGATTTTCTCCTCCTTATACCACTTTCAAGACTGATTTCTGCATTCTGGGTCGTAGGACTCTATTTTTGGGATGCAGGGATAGGGTCGACCTTTTGGGACTACATTGACCTCCACCCTACCCTAGGACAGGGTCAAAATCTACCCTATCCTAGGAAAGGATTTACCTCAAACCTTTCCTAGGGTCCCAAATCCAGAATCCCATAGTTTCCCGGATGTCGGTCTTTGCAAAAAGTTCTCTCCCGCTCCCGGCTCAGCTGTTTCGGGTTCCGAAATGATTGATTCCTAAATTATATTTAATATAGGTCCTCTCCTAGGGGTAAATGCTTAAATTATGATTTAATTATCCTATGTAGGCCTCCTTATAAGATTGTGCCCTAATTCCACATGAAAGGGAACCTTCTCCTCTCATTTTCTCTAAGCATGAAAACCATCATTAAGCATGATCAACTATCAACTAAGTGATAAGAGGTGATCAAGATTTTGTTCAAGCATCCATTGTTCTCAAGGTGTTCAAGTCTTCCTCTCAAGCATTCAAGTTCTCCATTGAAGATCAAGGATTCAGGATTTCAAGCCTTTGAAGGGATTTGGTTCAAGCATTCAAGATTCATCATTCAAACCCTAGATCTAGCCATCATGATGGTGTGATCTTCCTTCAAGATCCTTTGTGCATCCTCAAAAATCTTTCAAGGTGGATTTCAAGCATACAATCATGGAGGTTTATGGTTTCTAAAGTCCATGCTTTCACATTTACATACTTGCTACATTTGAATTACAATTGCATATCTGTTCCATATCATAGCTTCACTATTAGATTCAATTCTACTACTTGTTAGCTTTCCATACTTTATTGATTTCAAGGTTAATTTCTAAATCGGGGTTTGACTAAGGCAAACCCCCCCCCCAAAAAAAACAAACATTTTTCTTGCAGGTACAGGTTCAAGGCTATAAATTCAAGGCCAAATCTGGATACCCTTTTCAAATTTCTTACGGACTGTGCGAACAGGGACAATTTCAGAGCTGAGCAGATCGAGTTGGCAAAAGTGGTACAGGGTCGACCTTTTTCATAAGACAAAATCAAAATGGAAAAATATTTCTGGGTTTTGTTCATCTCTCTGTTCCACTTCGGTATCAACTATTGGCATCTCCAAAAATAGTCTACAGATCTCAGAAAATAGCAATCTTTGACCTGCCACTTTGGAAGGTTGGTACTTTCTCCTATTTTTTTCAATTACTGTCCTTAATCATATTAATCAATCAATTTACAGAATTTAAGATCCCCTTTCTTGGTCTCTTTCCAAATATTGGATTCATTTGTGTATTAACCCTTTGGGGTTGATCAAAATTCGATCTCCTATTTGTGTATTTGAGGGTGAAAGAAAGGAGCATCTTATCTTCCCTTAATCACAATCACAATTGCAATATACAATCAACACAAATAAAAATTAACAATTCAAACCCTCCTAAATTCTCTCCTTTACACTTTGTTAATATATCATCAACAATCCACAAATCCAAAATTTTTTTATGTTACATTTTGGTGAACCCGCGATAGACAACTCCTTCTCTTTGGTGTTAGATTTACATCTTAGATTATAATTCACATTTATAAATACAAAACACTTCTTGCATTTCATTCATTATGAAGTTCTTTTGGTGTATGGATATTTTTCTCATTATCCTTCTTTTAGCATCTCTTTATAGTACCTATGATGTCTATGAGAGTGTCATTCACTTTCTCATGTTTGTTAATCTTCATATTTCACTTGCTTATGCTATTATAAGATTGACAAACACTAATCTCCCTACTTTCA
>MU224011.1:0-30705 GCA_018584345.1 Thuja plicata
ATCTTGCAACTCCTTCTCAATATTAATAAGTTTGATGTTGAGTTCCTTTTCTTTAGTGTTTCTGTCTTTAGCCTCCTTAGTGCCAATGGTTTGTGCTATACTTCTCCAAGACTCAACAAGATTGTTCGAAAAAAAAATGTGAGATTTAGATAAGACTTAATGTAGTAATTGTAGATGTGAAAATTGTGAATTTTCCATGATAATGCTTTTCACTAATTACTCATTTGAATTAATTGGATAATTTCATTGTTCAATTAAAACTAGTTTAATTCTTAAATCTTTTAATAGTCAATATTTATTATTATTTAATTAAATTTTCCTTCTATGGTCTTCAATCAATTTTATTTATCATGTGCCCTAATCAATCAACTTCATCACATTTATTTATCATCTTTGATCAATATGATTAAATCAATTTTCCTTATCAAATTCCTCCTAACCAATTAAATAATTAACCAAATCATTTAATCCCTCTTCTTTAATTAAATTAACTATTATTCTAAAAGATTGTATAATTTGACAATTATTTAATCCCCTTTTCCATTTTCTAATTTCCTAAAAATTGAATAAATGAATATTTATTCAATTTCAACCAATTGGCTTGATTTCATGGTGGGATAGTGCTATTCTTTGTACTACAAAATTCCTCCACATTTATGGCAGGCAACTAGCTAACTTTTGTTTGCAGTCCTATGTAGTTATTACCAAGGATTCACGTGAAACTACAAAGAAATTGCCTGCATATCCTTTTTGCACTGAGATAGAATTACATGTAGCTACTCTTTGTCATCAAAAGCAGATTGTTGACAATTATGCTGTCATAGGTGCTCAAATTTAAACACTTATGCATTGCCTTAATATTGGAGACTGCGTTTCAAAAGAATTGTTTTTAGCTCTCCAAGCTCGTCAATCTTCCCTTGGCATCAAAAAAATCAAAGAAGGAAATTTAGTGCTTTCAGAGCTACCTTATATTTTACAAACCTTTGTGCATCATTATAAAAAAGTCTTCACTGCATAGGAACCTTCTACTTCTAGTCATCAAGCCTTAGAAGAATGCCTTGTGGTTGTTCCCTCTTGAATTTCTAACTCACAATGGGCCTTTTGTGATCAACTATTAACCATCGAATGCCTTAAGGAAGTAACCTTCTCCGTGTGGAAGATGATAAGTCCCCAGGATATGATGGCTTTCCCTTTGAATTTTAAAAATCCATTTGGCCTTCTGTGGGTTGTGACTTACATAAAGTGTATTTAAGGTATGGAGTGGGCTAAACGTTCACAATATAATGTCATTTTCATCAAAATTAATTTTGCTAAAGCTTATGATCAAATCGAATGGCCTTTCATTTTAGCCATGCTTAAAGCTTTAGGGTTTAGTATATTAGGATTTGAAGATAGATATCTAACAGTTACATGCAAATACAATTAATAAAACAGAGAAATAAAACACACACACATAAATAAGGCACAAAGAATTTAACGTGGTTCACCCAATCTTGGGCTATGTCCACCAAACAGAGAGTCCAATCTTATTATCCAGTAATTTCAACCGATTACAACTAGTGATCCCTTGCAACGTAATACCACTGCAAATGCTAAAATACTTCTTCACTCTACCAAGCCATAACCCTAACACTATTGTTCTTATATAAATACCCTAACCCTAAAATTGCTTGACTAATTAACCTAGGGAAATGCTTGACAAGTTAACCTAGGGAAATGCTTGACTAGTTAACCCAAAAAATGATTGACAAATAATGCCATGAATTGCAAAAATTGCATAGTACTTTCCTGATCAGTCACCACAAACCAAAAATCTCCCACTTAGAGATTGATGAGGCTCCACACTAAAAAATCTCCCACTTGGAGACTGATCTAGTAGCAATATCGCTACCCCTATAGCTCCCACTGGAAATAAATACCCTGGACTCTACTATTATGTTTTATTGTTTTAGTCGTGAAGATCAACCGAAGTTGAAGAGGAACTCATCTTCTCCCTTGTCACTTCCTTTGTAAACATATATGCTGGATTGTCATCTTATGCATTTTTCTAGCCTTAATTGTCCATCATCCAATATTGACTGAAAAAAGTGATACCTCAACTATATTTGTTTTGTCTTTGAATGCAAGGCATAATTCTTTGCAAGATGAATGACACTCTAGCTATTTGTAAACAAATAATTGTTAACAGGTATTTTTCCCTATTCTTCCATGAAATATTGTAGCCATATCACCTCCTTTCTTGCCTCTATTGTAGCTACATACTCTGCCTCTGTAAAGGATAAAGAAACCACCTTTTGTAACCTGGAGATCCAACTCATCGTTTTCCCATCGACAATAAAAACATATCCTATTGTACTCCATCTAGTATCAATGCCTCCTGCCAAATATGAGTCAACATAGCCTTGTAAATTAGTACTAGAGCCCCATAACATAAAAATTTGTTGGATGTACCTCTCAAGTATCTGAGAATCCATTTTACCGCATTCCAATGCTCAACTCTAGGATGACTCATATACCTACTAACAACTACAACATGTCCAATGTCATGGTCTAGTGCATACCATGACATACATTAAACTACATATAGCTGAAGTATAGGGTACCTTGGACATTTTTTCTTCCTCATCTTATGTCTTTAGACACATCTCCTTTGTCAATTTCAAATGACTAGGCAAAGGTGTGCTGACAAATTTTGCATCCCCCTTGTGGAATCTCTGCAACACCTTTTCAACATAATCATCCTGAGATGGATTCAATTTTTGTTCTTTCTATCTTTGCAAATTTTTATACCAAGGATTTGTTTTGATGCCCCCAAATCCTTCATAGTAAATGATTTCGCTAACTGTTATTTTAACTCTCTTATGTGATCCATGTTAGACCCCGTTGTAAGCATGTCATCAATATATAAACATAAAATAATATAGTTATCATTATCCAACCTCTTAAAATAAATACAATGGTCATAATTACACCCGCTGAAGCCATGCTCAGCCATAAAACTATCAAATTTTAGGTACCATTGTCGAGGTGCTTGTTTCAATCCATATAAACTCTTCTTTAATTTGCACACTAACTTCTCCTCACCTTTGACCTCAAGTCATTAGGGTTGTTCCATATATATCTCCTCCTACAAATCACCATGGAGAAAGGCATTTTTCACATTTAGCTATTCCAAATGCAAATCTTCAGCAATACAAATAGAAGTCATCTTAACAATTAGAGAATTATTTTTAGAAAAATCAATGCCTTTCTTCTGTGCAAATCCCTTTACAACTAACCTAGATTTATATCTTTTGTTACATCCATATTCCTCTTTCAATCCATAAACTCATTTGTTTTTTAAAGCCTTCTTACTTGTAGGCAACTTGCATAATTCCCAAGTCTATTTTTTCAACAAGGAGTCTGTTTCTTCTGTCATTTCATGCTCCCACTGAACCTTGGTATCCAGCTGCATAACTTCATCATAAAATTATGGCTCACCAACATCAATAAATAAAATAGAATACAAAGAGGGAGAGAAACTGTCAGGAGGTCTACTTATCCTTGAAGAAAGTCTAACATTCATTGGAGTTTGTAGTATTTTGTTGTTGTTGTTGTTGTTTTTGTTGTTTTTGTTGTTGTTGTTGTGGAGGATGAGGAACCAGTGGAACATCATCTTTAAGAGTAGCATCCAACACTACATAATCATTTTCTTTCTTCTAATGTTGTTGCAACTGATCTTTGTACAACACTTTCTCATTGAATATGACATCCCTACTTCTTACAATTTTATGATTCTCAAAATTCCAAAGTCTATATCCTAACTCATCAATTCCATACCCCAAAAAATACACATTTCTTTGATTTATCTTACAACTTGGTTCTATTTTCAGAATCTATATGTGCAAATGCTTCACAATTGAAGGTTCTGAAAAAAAAAATGATTCGCCTTCTTACTCGTCCATGCTTCCTATGGAATACCACAACCCAAATAAGTAAAGGGACCTTTATTAATTAAATAAATATTATTTTTAATAGCCCCTGCCTACATTTTTAAGGGTATCCCAACATGAAACCTCATAGTCCTTGCACACTCCATTATTGTTCTATTCATGCGTTCAACCACTCCATTTTCTTGTGGAGTCCTTGGAACTATTTTTTGCCTACGAATATCATTAGAGGAACAATAATATTAAAATTATTTTCTGCAATACTCACCACCATTATTAGATATGAGACATTTTAGTCTTTTACCAGTCTCATTCTCAACCATGTTTTTCAAATTTTTAAAAGTTTTAAATACATTAGATTGCTGCCTAAGGAAATAAATCTATACTTTCCTAGTTGCATCAACAATGAATGTAACATAATATAGAGAGCCACCAAGGGAAGATACCTGAGGTGGTCCCCATACATTTGTATGTACAAGCTCCAATTTCTCATCTTTCTTTTCCTTCCCACCCTTTAGAAAACTAACTCTCTTTTGTTTTTCATACACACAACTCTCACAAAAATCCATATTGACACATTTCAGACCTGGTAAAACTTTTTTTGAATGAAGTAATTTCATACCCTTTTCACTCATGTGCCTAAGTCTATTGTGCCATAGTGTTGTTTTGCAATTCATCTCAGTTGTTCAATGTTCTACCTACTGAACTGCGGCAACTGTTCCTGAATATTGACTTTTCTCTTCAACGAATAAAGTAGAAGGAATAGTATGACATGTAGAAAGATATAAGGTTCCTACTTTCACACCTCTTTGTACCACTAAGGCACCTTTTGAAACCTTCCAATTTTTATCATTAAATTGATTATGCAACCTTCATCACCTAGTTTCCCTACTATAATTAAATTCCTACTCAGCCTTGGAATGTGCCTTACCTCTTATAGTAGCCAATGATTCCCATTCTGCAACTTAATCTTAATTTTTCCCTTCCCAACAATTTGATAGGGTTCATTATATCCCAAATAAACCAATCCAAAATTCCCTTGGACATAATAAAATAAATAAATTATATGGGGTGTAGCATAAAATGTGGTCCCTGAATCTAAACCCATGAATCATCAATCTTTAGGGAAAGAATCAATGTATCTTCTTCAGATTTATTACTTACCATATTTTCCTCCTTATTGCCTTCTTGTTTCTGTCCTCCTTTGTTCTTCTAAGACCAACAATCTTTCTTCTTGTGACCTAGTTTCCCACAGTACCAACAATCGTTTAGTCCTCTAGATTGAGACCTATTTCCCTTTAATTTTCCTCGTGATTTCCCACGACTTCCAGAATTGTTTCCACTCTCCTTTGATTTGCCTCTACTTTTTGCATTAAAAAAACTACCTAATGTAGATCCAACTGAGCTTTTTCTATGAATTTCCTCACTCAAAATAACACCAACAACATCATCAAATTTTAGGGTATTTAAACCAGAAATAGAATTACTAATAACCATTACCAAGTCATTCCAGCTTTCAGGCAAAGAACACAAAATCAAAAGAGACCTAATTTCTTCATCAAAATTGACATTAATAGATGATAAATGAATGGTAACTATATTAAACTCATTTAAATGATCAACAACTGACCCACCTTCTACCATTTTCTTATTAAATAAACACTTCATAAGAAATACCTTATTCATCGCATAAGGATTTTCATATAACTTTTCTAGGGTTTCCATAAACTCTTTAGTTGTCTTTGTTGTTGTAATATTAAATGCCATTGATTGTGCCAGGCATAAACAAATACTACCAAGTGCCTTTTTGTCAAAAATATCGCAGTCCTCCTCAGACATAGTTGTGACTTTCTTGCTTATTCCTTCCAATGGCCGCCATAAATTCTTATATAGAGATAGTCCTCCATTTTCATTTTCCATAACTGAATGTTCTTCCTATAAAACTTCTCAACCTTCAACTTACCCTCATCTTTCATTACCCTCACTCAACCATGATACCTTCCTGCAAAGGATAATTGAATACAACTAGATTTGACACCACTTGTTAGGATTAGAAGACATATATCTAATAGTTACATAGAAATACAATTAATAAAACAAAGAAATAAAACACACACAGAGAAATAAGGGACAACTATTTTCATGGTTCACCCAATCTTGGGCTACGTCCACCAAACAGAGAATCAAATCTTATTATCTAGTTATTTCAACCGATTACAACCAGTGATCCCTTGCAGCTCAATACCACTACAAATGCTACAATACTTCTTCACTCTACCAAGCCATAACCCTAAAAATGTTTTTCTTATAGAAAAATCCGATCCCTAAAAACTGCTTGACGAGATAACCTAGGGAAATGCTTGACAAGTTAACCTAGGGAAATTCTTGACGAGTTAACCCAAATAATGTTTACCAAGTTAACCCAAAAAATGATTGATGAGTTAACCCAAAAAATTATTGACGAGTTAACCAAAAAAAAATTGGTTCATTGCCCCAAACCCCACAAATTACAAAAATTTTACAGTACTTTCCTAACCAGTCACCACAAACCAATATGTTTTTTACTTTATCTATTCTGTTTAAATATTATTCATTGATGCCTCTGCTTGTATTACCATTAATGGTCGCCAATCTCAAAACTTTGTTTTGTTTAGATCCATTAGGAAAGGTTGCCCTTTGGCTCCATCCCTTTATGTTCTTGAAATAGAGGGCTTTGGATATTTTCTCGCTTTTTCCATTTATGTTGGTTGCGTTAGGGGGATTTATCTTGTAGATTCATCTTCCCAACATGTTAATGGGCACTTTGCAGATGATTCATTTCTCACTCTAATTGAATACCAAGAAAATATTTAGAATGTGCTTCATTGTCTACACATCTTGTGTTTAGTCTCTAGGTTTGCTATCCAATGACATAAAACCCTCTGTTACAAGTAATATTTTTTACCAGCTCCAGATTGGATTCTTCAATTTTCTTGGAAATGGATTCAACATGGGGAATTTTTTCTTTCCTTTTGGGTATTCCCTTTGTCTTTCATGGCTTGACTATTGACCTTTGGAATGACGTTCTAACCAAGATTGAGAAAAAGCTTGCATATTGGATTACAAAGCCTATGTCTTTAATAGGAAAATTTTAGATTTATTCCAAAGTGCTTGCAGCCACCCATGTCTATTATTCCTCATGTTGGGATCCTTCAAAATCTTCCTACAACAAACTAAATTTTTTTTTGCATGATTTCTTTGGGCCACATACATGGAAAATCATGGTTTTCATAGAGTTGCATGGGAATTTTGTTGTCTTCCCAGAGAATCTAAAGGTTTGGGATTTATCTCAACCTAGAAACAAGGGCTTTCCTTGTGTATCAAATGGGTGATTCAAGCCATATCTGACAATGAAACCTAGAAGATTCTCCTCTAACATTATATTTCATCTGGTCTCCCACTTCATAGATGGACATGGAAGGGGATTGGCTTTCAAACCATTCTGCAAATAAGAGAGACAATTTAAATCTTGGGCTCATTTGTTGCTAAAATAATTTGGTGTGCCTGGGAAGCGGCCAAGCCTTGGATCCGTTGGGATGGCGCTGGTTTTCATGATGGATTTTCCTTTAACCAACATAATATTTGGTGGTCTCTGTTGATTCAAGTTGAAGGCCTTCCTCTATCCCATCTCCTATGTATCCATGCCCTTCTCTTTCACAAGTATGAAATTCAAACCCCTTGAGACCTCTATTTTATACCTTTAATGAGCCTATGTACCTGGGAAGACTTGAAAGTTCAATTCTGCCTCAATCGCCAAGATCGTCAGAATTTTAAACTGGTGATTTCAGCTTTGCCTTTGGAGTTGATTCACAAAAGTGATTTTTCATTTGTCAAGTCATGGTGGAAAGATTAGTTATGGTACCCATAGACAACATTTTCCATCTATATACCACATCTGGGGTATCATTGACTCCCACACCATATGCCTATGGTCCCCATTTTGAACCATTCCTGGCATTTGTAGTCCTCTCATGCTTCTTGGAGAAGGATATTTTTTTACTATCTGGTCTGCTATTAAAGAGCCCAAAATTTCTTATTTTGTTTGGTGTATTATTTTCCAAGGCTTGCCTTTGGGTCCCCATCTTCAACATTTGGGGGTACCAGACCCTTGGTATCCTTTTGGTGGTCAGCTTGAATCTTTCCTTCACATTTTCTAGTTTTGTAAAAGGGTACAACAATATTGGGTTTGGATACATGATTTCTTTAGTCCCTTTCAACTAGAATTATTTACTTGGCATATGGTCTTATTGGGTGACTCTCCTAGATTTACCTCTCAATTCCTTCAGATTTGGCATACTTTTAGGATGTAAATCTTATTTTCTATTTGGAAGGATGAGAATGTGGTTATATTTTCTCACTCATGTATTGATACTTTTGTTTTAATTTTTCCTGAAGCATATATTTGCAATAATGTGATATTATAGATTCAAGTACAAGAAGATAAGGTTGCTCTTGAAGTGCATCATTTGCAAGAGCTTTTGTAGCATTGGGGCAATGCCCCTTGTACAGTTTCCATAGTCATGTTGGATGGTTCTATTTCCTTTGGTTGTTCACCATCTCGTTCCCATCACCGTGGTTGCACTACCTCTGCTAAGCATTCCCACACACTGCATTCACAGGATCCTCAGTGGTGTTCCAATGAACCAATATTTCTCTCATTGATGGTTAGATTCTCCACCTCCTGGTGATCCTTCCTCTAGATGGCCCTCTGTTGGTGGTTTTCTTTCTGCTCTGGCTAGTACGGGTTGGCCCGGATTAGACGGTGATTCTGGTTGGCCTTCCTCTTCAAAGTGTTTTCTCTAACTTGCCCTTGCTATTTCTTTAGTCAGGAAGGATAATGAGGAGGAAGAGGGAGAAACTTAGGGGTGGTCTATTCCAAACCCTAATCCTGACCCAGTTGATGTATGGGGAAAGAAGGATGATCTAAATCCACCTCCATCAGTCGGTACTACATCATCTGCTTAGTTATTTTTTGCTTCCAGGCTTTTCCCATGTTTATTTTGGTTTTTGTATCCATTCATAACCTATTTAACTATATTGGGGAGTGATTTTATATCCTCCAAACAATTATGTATTAATCCTTTTTTATTAATTGTTAAGCTTAATTGCTCAAAATATTTATTCAACTTAGCTTTAAGGTGGGAGAGAATAAAAAAACACGTTTGTTTATTTATCCTCTCCACTTCATCCTTTCTTTCTAATTTTCTCTCATCATATCTTCTCCACTTACTAATTTCTATTAAATATCATCTTATCAACTTTCCTCTTTATCTCTTCCACTTACTAATTTATTTTAACTTTTTATCTCATTAACTTTCCATTTCTAACTCACCTTCTAATTTCTCTCACAATCATATCCATTGATTTCCTTGAAATCAAATCAATCTACATTGTTAAATCAACCTTCAATCACTATATAAACCTACCCAATTCCTCATTTCTAACAACTACAAATTCAATATTTTTGATTATCAATCACAACTTTCTAATTTGTATTTGTACACACATAATTTAAGAGCAACATAAGGAAATAAGAAGAACAATGTAAGTTTGGTGCTTTGAGTACAATGTGTTTGGTTTTCTTTTGTAATTTTGTTTTAAATTTATGTTATCTCTATTGGTTTGACTTAGGATTTAGTATTGAAATTAAGGTTTCACATTTTTTTTTATATTTCATCACTTGCTTTCCCATTTCTTAGTTAAATTTTGGGGTGAACCCAACATGAATCATGTCTAAATTGATGAATTTGCGAGTTTTGAATTTTGCAAGTTTCCTAACATAATTGTTTCAATTTGTGCCACAGTTCCTTTATCTATGTTGCAATTACCTTAAATGTCATGCAACTGACTATTGGAATTTCCTTTCTAGGCTTTGTAGGGGCCTGGCAATACAATCGACCAAACTTGTGACGTAATTTCTTTGCTTATGATGCAGCTGCATGTTAATCTAATATTTTATTTATATTCTAGTTTTGACCCAATTGTGATAATGTTTAATGCATTTTCTTAATTTCCACAACTTAATCAATTCGCAATTTTAACATTATAATATAGTTAAATGAATTGATTAGGGAGTAGGAATCAAATAGAATAGATCAAGCATTTTTCTTTACAAATAAATTTACCAACATTCATGGTTAATTAACAAGTTTAATGGATAACATTTGCTAAAAGAATGGATTATTTATTAGTTAATTAGATAACAAATCTTACAAATTTTTCATTATAAGGGGAAATTAATTCTCATCTTGTTGAATAAAATCAAATTATAGAAGTGATTTCCTATTTTCTATTGCAATTGTGGCTTTAAGTCACATAATAATTATTTTTTGCACTATAGTCACTACTTTTTATATAATATGGTCATTGATTTATGTAACACTATAGACACTAAAAATGGTCAATGTTTACAGTGTCACTTTTTAACATCGTGGCACCACCCTCTAACATGCTTGTGCCACTCTCTAATGGGTGCACGCCATCTTCTAACATCCTTGTGCCATTTTCTAATTATTCCTCTATGTCTCGCATTTGATTTTTGTCATTCATTGGCATCACGTCATTTCTTCATTAATTAAATAACAAAAATATTTAATTAGTTACTAATTTTTATCCTATAATTTGATCAGGGTCATGTCAATTTGTCCTTGGCCACCCATTTGATTAAATAATCATGTCAATTGATTAATCCATTAGGGAAAATTAACCATTAATTTTTCCCCTTGTGCTAAGGTCTCATGTCTTGGTATATACATTATATTTATTTGCCCTATTTTATCCCCTTTTATGATGGAGTCAATCTCGGAGGATCCAAGAATGGACTGTCCAAACTTGCAGCCAACAACAAGACAACAAAAGAAACATAACAACACTAGAGATATAAAAATTTATATCAACATATACTCAGATTCAAATTTAATTATGCAAAAAAATAATCATATTGTTATCAATAACCAAACATTACAATCAACATGTTGGGTTGTAAGGCCTTCCCAGTTAGGGCCAAAACAACAATAGCATCAACAAGATCTTGTAGGACCCAACATTCCCAGTCTACTCTATAGCTAAGTGGAAGAAAAAAGATCTAAACTTGTGCTCACAAGCCTCTAAGAAATATGAAATTTGTATCTACCCACTTACAACTATCTGCATTTAGTCTCTCAATTTATCAGTTTATTCTGCAATCCTCTACCTATCTTCCTCCTCTCCTAAACATCAATGTAGACTCTCTTTTATAAAAAATTTCCATATGTCAACATTAAAATTGAAATAAAATAAATAAAACCATGTCAGCATCATGAACACACAACCAACGTGTTATCCATCAGTCGGCCTCCAACAGTCATTAAATCTGCATAGGAGAGTGAACCAAACAAGATATAGGTCCTCACATCTCCCACATGTAACCACAAATTAAATGCACTAGTCGGTCAGCCCAACAGATAGAATAAACCTCATCAGTGATAAAGAACACCGAGAATAAACCACTTAGTAAGAGGCACAACCAAGCCGAGCTCCACCGAATAGACATCACCAAGAAACAAGTCACTGACACTGAGCAACCAGTCACCGAGACCGAGCCACAAGTAACCGAGCCAATAGGTAACCGAACACTCCAACAAGGAACTCCAAGGCAGTTACCGACTAGATTACCGAGCTCCCAAGAAACAAATCAAAATCAAACCAAAGATGTTTTTGGTGACATAGGATTTCCAACTACCCCAGGATGCTCCTGCATCAGACACCCCAGGTGTGAAAATATATTCTTAGAAGCTGGGAAAACATCTATTGGGATTCAGCATGTAGATCCCAAACTAGTTCTTAATATACATGTCCTCTGAGTCGTCAACCGACACACTCTTCCCTCGATTCTTTTTCTTCTTCCTTTTTCTACTAGTACTCTTTGATTTTTCTTCATATCTCCATACACTCATGTCTGTACCAACCACTACAGTCATCTCAGATCTCCTTCCAATGCTCAAGTTCCTTGTTTCTTTGTCTTCATCCTTTAAAGGAATCAAAGCAAACTTTTGTCCATCTTTCACGATAGTAAATAAATTCCTTTTACAGTCATGAATAGCCTCACTATCATACTGCCAAGGTCTCCCAAGTAAAACATGAAAGAGCTCATCTCCACAATGTCACATAATACTTCATCTCTATAAGAACCAATGAAAAAAATTACCATGCACTGCTCCTTCACCTCCATTGCATGACCATATTGTAACCAACTTATCCTATAAGGACAAGGATGCCTCAACCTTTTCAAACCAAGTTTATGAACCATCTCCTCAACAACTAGGTTGTCAGTACTTCCCCCATCAACAATCACCTTACAACATTTACCACTAGACTTATACACAGTCCTGAACAAGTTCTTCCTCTGACAAGAGTCAGCTTGCTTTGAGGGCAACAATGTTCTCCTAAGCAAGAGAGTCACATCCTCCACCTCAGGTTCATTCTCATCAATCTCATTCACTGTAGCATTATGATGACTACTGACCTTCTTATATGCATGGGGACATTTGAATGAACGATTTCCTTCTTCACCACATTTATAACAAGTACCTCTGAATACACCTCTACCTGTCCTTCTCCCCATCTCAACAGGTTTCAGTTCATCTTCAACTTTTGGTTTATATTTTACCGACTGTTCTTGCTTCTCTTTTCCTCGGGAATTACCATGATGTCTTCTTTTCAACCTATCTTATGCCTTCAATGCATATTGATAAGCATCTTCTACTGATTCAATCTTCAACATACCAATCTAATCATGGATATTGAATCTTAGACCATTTATATACCTTGCCACCTTTTCTTTAGAAATTTCTCTATGCCCAGACCGCATAGTCAATTTGTAGAACTCCCCGGTATAATCGTCCATAGTCATATCCTTCTATTTTAGATTCAGCAATTTCTTAAACAAATCAACTTAATAGTCAGCATGAATGAACTTATCCTTTATCTTTGTCACCATCAACCTCCACCGATTAATGTTCATCTCACCTTCTTCTTGTTCGTCCCTCTACAAATATTTCCACCATAAAGCAACATGTCCTTTTAACTTAGTCCGTGCCAATCTCACTCTAAGTGGATCATCAATGTCTTCTAGCTCAAAGTAATCTTCTAACTCACTGATCCAATCAATCAGATCCTCAGGTCTCAATGTACCTAAAAAATTGGACACCTCCATTTGGTAACTTGTACTCAACCGAGCTCTAGATCTCTACAACCGATCAGTTTTGTCTCCTCCAAATCTCTTCATTTGATCAAATCTGTCATCTCCACTATATCCAGTAGCTTCAAAGTCTTCAACAACTTCTTCATAACCATCATTTGTTCTCAGACCTCTATGTAATCCAACATTTCTGATACTTTCCATTATTTCAATCTTCATTGCCTCCATCTCAGATCTAAATCTGTCTATTATCCTCACTTCCACCTCCTCAGAAAGACCTACAATCGCCCTAGGGTCCAATAATCTCGGAGGCATCTCTCTAGATCTTTGAAAACCCTAAGCTCCATAAGAAATGAACCAACTCTAATACCACTTGATGCATTCAAGCTTGGAGGAGGATCCAAGAATGAATTGTCCAAACATGCAGCCAACAACAAGACAATAGCAGAAAGATAAAAAATCCAAAGATATAACAATTTGTATCAATATATACTCAGATTCATATTCAATTATGCAAAACAATAATCAGATTGTTACAAATAACCAAACATTACAATCAACATGCCAGGCTATAAGTCCTTCCTAGTTAGGGCCAAAACAACAATAGAGTCAACAAGATATCGTAGGACCCAACATTCCCAGTCTACTCTATAGCTAAGTGGAAGAAACCATATCTAAACTTATGCTTGCAAGCCTATAAGCAATCTGCAATTTCTATCTACCCACTTACAACTATCTGCATCAAATTTTAGTCTCCCAATTTATCAACTTATTCTTCCATCCTCTACCTATCTTCCTCCTCTCCTAAACATCAACCTAGACTCTCTTTTATACAAACTTTCCATAAGTTGACATTACAATTGAAATAGTATAAATAAACCCAAGTTAGAATCATGAACACACAACCAATGTGTTATCCATGAGTCAACCTCAAACAATCATTAAATCTACATAGGAGAGTGAACCAAACAAGATATAGGTCCTCACATATCCCACATGCAACCAAAAATTAAATGCACTAGTCGGCCAGCCCAACAAATAGCATAAACCCTATTGGTCATCAAGAACACCGAGAACATACCACTCAGTGAGGGGGACAACTGAGTGAGATCCACTAAATAGACACCACTGAGAAACAAGTCACCAGGACTGATCAACCAGTCACCGAGACTAAGCGAAAAGTAACTGAGCCAAGTAACTGAGCACTCCAACAAGGAACTCCAAGGCAGTCACTAACCAGATTACCGAGCTCCCAAACAAAAAATCAAAATCAAACCAAAACATGTTTTTTGTGACACAAGATTGCCAACTACCCAAGGATGCTCCTGCATCATTTTCCCACAATTAATTAATTAAATTTTATTAATTGACTAAATTTCCAAAATGTGAAGGAATTATTCATTTTAAATAATTCATTTCCCTCTTATTTACTAACTTGTTTCATAGCCCCTAATTTCTCTCCATCACACTTTTACCTCTCATGTCATAATCCCATTAATTTTTCCTATGACACCTTCCCCTATTTTCCCACTAATTTCTCTACTAGTTTATGTCTCCTCATTTCTCCATTTCCAAATTCACTAATCAATTTTTCATTTGCAAAAAAATGGTTTTTCTCATGCGATTATGACCATTTATCGGTCTTCAATCTTGGCCATCGATTCTGATTTTCAAAATCTATAAATTAGCCTCTTTGGCCTCATTCTTACAACCATAATTTTTAAGTGTTCTCACCCTTATGCTATCAAATTTTCCATTTGTCCACTTTCTTTCATCATTTTGTGCAATCAATCTACTTGAGTAACATATAATCAACGAAGAAAGAAATAAGATTTAAACGTGTCAAAGGAATGTTTCATTTGATATACTTTACATTTTTTATGCATTTCATTTTGATGGTCTGATTAGGAATAGTTTTTTTGTGTGTGAATTATTGTACCTACAAGTTGCAACACAACACTTCAATAACCCATTATATCAATCGTTAGTACGAAGAAATCAATCAAATCAAACAATTAAAATCAAATTATTTCCTCCTTGAAATGAAGACTACTATCTAATTTATTTTTCTCTCAGAATTAGGCATTAGATCAGTAAATGAAACTCATGAAATGTAGGATTTAATTAAAAAGAAATCTAAATTGATGTAAATTTTATCTAAAATGGTTGCAATTAAGATAAAATGTAAGATAATTGATTCAAATTATAATTTGACATGATGAATTAAGCTAGAAATTGCTATGAATTTGATCTACAATGAAGAATTATAACTAAAATGCTCTCAAATGCACAAATTCAAACTAGCAGGATCTACTTGAAAAATGAAGGATGATTATGCAATGCATTGATGAGAGGTTGATTTTCCCTTAGAGGGAAATATTTGAATTTGAATTGAAGGGTTAAGACTTAATTGGGGATGTGTGGTTGATATTCAAACTTGATCAATACATGTCATTCAATTTGATTGGTTGATGTGTTGACTTTTGTGCCACGTGTAGAGAATATTAAGAATTTAATTAAATCCAAAAAATTAATATCTTTAGCCATGAGGATTTTTTTATTTTTATTTAATTAAATGGCTTAGGACATTAATTAATGAAATAGTTCACTCTTGATGTTTGATCATGGATATTTGATTTTGACGAATTATTCAATTAAACTAATTTTCTTTAATTACACAATTATGATTTAAATTGACTTGATTCAAGGCTCTTAATGAGGGTTTATCCTTGATTAGGACTTGTATAGTTTTAAAATTTTAGCACCCATAATGGGATGTCTTTTAGGACCTATTGATCCCATTTTAGCAATTTTGAGATTTGATTGTCGGTAATGCCTCCTTTCCCCCTTTTCCCGGTTTCTTTTCCACATTCCCCGATGGGTTTTCACTCTCCCCAAGGAACTTTTCACCTAGGGGTAAGGTCAAAATTAAACTTCAGCCCTAGGGGTGAGGTTGAACTTAGACTTCACCCCCTATGGGTCTTCCTTGTTTGGGCCCAGAGCCCGATGTCGAGACCCTTCTCCTATGTCTTTTTTATTTATATTTCTAGGTCATCCTCCCCACATTTGAATCTCAAAATGAGTATAAAATATTTCTCTATCCCATCATTTTGAAACCAATAAAAGAAACCAAAATTAAGAAGCAATTGTGCCAAGATTATGCAAGCATAAGCATCAAAGGATTCAAGTGGTGAATGCAAGGCATCCATCCAAGGTCTCCAAGTCTTCTTCCTAGATCCACTCAAGAAATTCAATATCCTTCCTTTGATGCAAGATTTATCTCCCATGATGGCCAAGTAGATAGCTTCTCAAGTAGCGGAAGGATTTTCTTAATTCACGTGGATTTTCAACATTCATGATCGCAAGATGGTGATTAAGGATCTCATGCATTAATGAGGACATCCTTGATCTTCTTACATCTCCATTCCAAGTTAAAATGAAAGCATCTTCACAAATTTGTGGGATTTCTACATTCATTCATGAGGGTTTACACAAGGTGAATCAAACATTTACCTTTCTTTACTTTTTAGATCTACATTTTACTTATCAATTTCAAGGTTAGTTCCTAAATTGGGGCTTGACCAAGGCAATCCCCTTTCCACAAACAATTTCCCATTTTCTGTGTACAAGAACAGGTTTAGAGATTCATAGAGCTGGATTCAGCCATTTTTGGGCTCATCTTAGAGATCAGAATTAGAAAGTATATAGTCACCGACAGAGGGGTTCAATCAAATCTTGAATTGTACTTGAAAAGTTGACTTGTTCCTTAGAGGCTCATAATTTTACAGTTGGGAGTTACAGGTGCCAAGGTTCTAGATCTAGAATGATTTCAATCTGTGACCTCCCAGTGGCCAAAAAATTTATTTTCAAGGATCATAACCTCCTAATTCATTTCAAGGTGAACAAATATTTCTCCATTATTGTATTTTTCTTTCAGATCTATTATTGCATCAGTCATTTTAGTTACTTTTCAGATCTGTACTTATTCATTAAATAATCCATTAATTCCTTAATAGCGTAAATAGGTCTTATCCTCCTCCCTCTACATCTAGGTTTTTCATTTGCATCCCTTCATCTTGGGTTATTCTAATCATGTTTGTATACAAAGAGATTTGGTTTGTCTATTTCCTACAATGTTATAGCAAGATTTTGGTGAGTGATCTCTACCTTAAGCATTTCTCACCATTTTTTCCTATACATTTTGGTGAACCTGATACATGCTACCTTCTTTTAATGTGATTGTTGGATACCCCTTTTGTGGATTATGTATGCATTTTATATTTAGATCTTGGCTTTATGTGTTCATATCATAGTGCTACAATTTATGCATTTGGATATCTTCTTAATCAAACAATATATTAGTTCTTTTAATCTTAAAATTGGGTTAGATCTACATTACTATTTTATTTAACATAAAATTAGATCTCCTAGTTTTAATCACACATCTTTTTAATTTCCCTTTCATTCATTTCTTTCCTGAGAATTGTGACTTTGAGTCCTTCCTAATGTATTTCGGTTAGGAGAAGTCGTAGACATATGGGTTCCTTTAATCTAGAACCTTCTTTCTTTCTAAATCTTGACCCGAGACCAACATGCATAACCATGAACTTCCCCCATCTCTTAATAAAAATTCTTCCCACTCTTCTCATGATGAAGAGGAAGCCTTAAGAGTTTCTCTCGAGAAAATTCAAAATCTCTCCATGAACATGGATAAATTTGAACATTGGTTAAGTCAAGAACATTCTAATCCTGAAACTTTAACCTTGATTGGTGGTTTAAAGAAATACATGCAAAATGATGAACATGGTATTGATTTTCTTCATTTTTTATCCCAAATTATTCATAAAAATGTTAGGACCATTCAAGAAGATACTCAAGAGATCAAATATACTCAAACTCCTCCTAGTGTTAAAATTTCCAATCCTATTCCCACTTCAATTCCCTCCATTTCTACGTATGCTCCACCTATCATTAAAACCTCCTTCCAACCTTCCAATCCTATTCGTGTGATCCTTCCTAATCCTAGTCCTCCTCTTTTTCCTTCATGTATGCCAAGTGTTTCATTGCCTACAACCATGCCCACTTATCATAGTGTAACCTTTTCATATCCCACCATTCCCACTATGTCCAAAAATCTCCCAAATAATTCCAACACATCTCTTCCTATCATTCATTCTAATGATCCAACCATCAACAATCTAGCCTAAATCGTGTCTTCTTTGCAACAACAAATTGCTTCCTTGACACAATCCAAATTTAACATTCCTACATGTGACATTTCTAGTCATTTTTCTTTAGATATCATTCGTGTCATTATCACACACTACATGGGGGTTCCTCATCTTGAGACTTATAATGGAAAGGGTGATCTTTTGACTCATGTCAAAATATTCCAAACCTTGTGTAGTGATTTCTCTCATGATCAAAGGTTTATGAAAAAGTAGTTCACTAGGACATTTCGAGATAAGGCCTTACAATGGTTTTGTTCTTTACCCCCTTATTCCATTGATTCTTTTTACAATCTTTCCAATGCCTTTATCCAACAATTTCAAAACAACATTGGTCCTCAAATTTCCTTAACTGATTTAATGTATTGTAAACAATGTGTTAAAGAAAAAGTGACTGATTTTATTGGTAGATTTAAGCATTTGCATGCTCATATTTCTTATCTTGTGCCTGATAAATATGTTCAACGCATTTTTATTTCTAATTTTTAAAAAAATACATTAGATATAAGATTTTGTTGTCTTTCTGAATTCTCTTCCTTTACTCAACTTTGCACGGTGCTTCATAATTATCAAATTCAAGGGAGTAAATTTGCGAGTGACACTTGAATGGCTCCTGTTGATATGTCACCTCCAACAATTTAAAAAAAAAAATAGAGAGAAAATAACTTCATAAAAATAAACACATCCAAAAATATTGACGAACAGGTGGAAGCAACATCCAAAGGTATGGCTTGTTTGTCATCTTATTTTAAACCATCTCGTAATTTTACACAACTTTCTGGATCTTTGCAAAATGTGATGTTGAAGTTAATTAATGCTAAAATATTAACACTTCCTCTTATCAAACCAATTGATCTTTCTAAACCTTTTCCAAATTCCTTTTACCAAATTTTTTTTTTTCCAATACCATCGTCAGTTTAGACATGATACTAAAAAAAATTTCCATTTGAAATCTGAGATACAAGATCTTATTTATTCCAATGCTATATCTGTTGAGGGTTTCAATGAACAAGGAAAAAAATCTGTAGCACATCCCAACCAAAATTTGCAAAATTATACTAATCCTTTGTCATCTCATACCACCAACCTTATTGATTCAACCAAACTTTCGTCATCTTCTTAACCCGTCGAGTATCATATGGAAATTGATGATCCTAGTCATGTTGTCAGTCTTTTTGAACAATTCCAACCCAAACCACACTTTGATCCTTTCATTACCTTCAATCCTGTTGAAACAATCAAATCTCCTATTGGTCCTTTATACATAGCTACGAAGATCAATGGTATTCCTTCCTGTGGTGTCCTCATTAATCCTAATTGTATAGTGAATGTCATAATTGAAGAACAACTTTTAGTAGATGATTGCAATGTGATGTTTATGATGACTTCTCCATGATGATTCAAACATGAAATTATTTCCTTTATCCTTCTCATGGTTCCATATCATTTCCAATCGAAGTTGGTAATAAAGCTTTAGATATTACCTTTATTGTTATCCCAACCTCGGATCAATTTCAGGTCAATTTTGGCCTTCCTTAGCTAACATCCATGAGAGTTGTGGTATCTCCTATTCATAAACCCATTAAATTCCCTCATAATAAAGAAACCATGATAGTTAACCATAGCTTTTACAAATCTTCAGTCCCAAGAGATTCTCTTGACTTGGATTTCTTTTTGCCTTGCATACCTCAACCAACTCAACCTCATCCTGATAACATTTTTCATTCATATCAAACCTATAAAATCTAGAATATTTGTGAATTTAGCAAGCCTAAGGTTCTTCCATCGTCTTCTCCAAGACTTATTCCTACACCTGATATACCTCCTCTTTCTTGCATAAATCCTATACATCTTCCTAGTGTGGATCCTCCAATGCTTCCTCCTAAAGAAGAGAAGGTCCCTATGGTCATGGATCTTGAACCTCAACCTATTTCAGGTAGAAATTTCCCTAAACTTCATGCTTATGACCGTCATCATAAAAATTATTCTATAGCCCACCAGTGTGCCTCTCAAAACATTGTTTCTTCTAATGCACCCTCTGATTTTGTCATTCCTCTTACCCAACCCATGATTGATCCTAAGGAGGAAGTAGATTTGAAAAAGAGAAAAATGTGCAAACATGATAATTCATTTCATATCTTAGATTCTATTATAACTAATTTAGATGAAGAATATAATCTTGATGATGACATTTCTATGACTAACAATGATACACATGAAGCTATTGATTATGATGATTGCGAGATTATAAATATTGATCATGATTTGCCTAACATGTTTTTGTAACAATTATCCATGAATCTTGGTGACAAACACAATGACCTATATTTACAACATGGTCCTTTTTTTGGAAATGGCCATTGTTCCATGTGTAGTGTTTTAAGTTACTCCTATTCTAAGTTGTACACATTCTCAAAACATTACAAAATGAGTCGGGGGGCAATCGATACGCTTGAATAGCTCTTCTTGCACAATGGATTCTTTCTATTTTTTGTCATGTTTGTAGTGTTGTGCTTCCCTAGTGTTGTGATGAAATTAATTTTCCATTAGTATGAAAACAACACTTTTGGTAAGCATACACCAAAAGACAAGACAAAGAGAAAACCAAAAATGAAGATACAAGAGCTCACCAAAAATGGCTAAGTACAAAGAAAATCGATGACACAATTTTGTGTGCACACCAAAAATGCAAAGTGGAAAGGATAAAGAGGAACCCGATAGAGGAACCTGACATTCAGGATATAGTGAAACCCGAGAGACAGTCAAAGAGAAAACCAAGAGAACAATTCAAACAAGGAACCCGAAATATAGTCAACTGACTTCAGAGCATAACTGACCATCAGAAACTGAAAGTCAGTTGCAGCCCGCAAAAAGTGGATCTGACCTCCACGTCAGATATAACAGTCTTATTCTATTTATAGAATCTTGATTTTTTTTTAAAACCATTTCTTTAGGGACAAGAAACATGAATGTAAGTGCTTTAATCAGTCTAACTAATTTAAAACACATAGACTAGGAGATCAAGGTAAAGTTGTAAACCTAATCTTAGAGTCAATCCATCTTATAAATAGATGATGCAATCATTCATTATACATGTGTGAATATAGAAGAGAGGATGAATAAAGCCTACGAGCACATCTTTGGATCAGATTGAAAGTTTCAAGAACCAAAACAACAAAAGGTGGATTTGGTTAGCAAGAACCAAGAACAAAGGCTGCTGGGAATCAGAGGTATTATTCAATCACATTAGGTGATATATTTATTTATGTAAACTTAAATGGATATGTAATCAATAATAGGAGATTGCATATACCAGGTCAAATTTTAATTTTCTATCATTCTAACAAGTGAAGAAAAGTGTAAAAATCGTTTCAAGGAAGGTGGATTTAACAGTCCAACTATAAATCTCTTAACCGAGTGCACACTCAACAGTGTTGCTAAAGCTCTTAACTAAGTAGAAGTTAACAGGTTTCCACAAATACTCTTAACTGGGTAGATCATCAGAAGTGATCAAATTGTAAGCCTTAACCGGCCCCTTCCAATCTACAGATAGTGAATTTTTTTGGGTGCCATCCCCACCCCAGTTTTTACTTCCTAACAGGAGTTTTCTACGATATCATATCTTGTGTTATGTGTCAATTACTTTCATGAATGTTTTTATGAATTTTCACATGTATTTTAAGTTTATAAATTGATATATCTTACATCAAGATATTATAGATCAGATGGTTGGATAAACAATTGATTACACAAAGGTTAATTGATTAAAGGATACAAAAGTTTTAGAGGTACTGATTCACCCCTCCCCTCTCAATACACACTTCCTATTAATTCCAACAATTGGTATTAGAGCTAAGTCTCTTGTTTGGAAAGCTTAAAGGCTTAAGAGAAAAGATCATACAATGGAGAAGTACATGCTTGATAAAAATATTGAGAATAAGAAGCTAGAAATTTAGATGTTCTATGAGCAGTATAAAGAAGCTAGAATCAATATGAGACAATTGTTAGATGAAAGAAATATTATGGCATCTCGTTATCATGAGACAAATTATCACAAGGAAGAGATACCAGATTTCTCTGAGTCTTCAAGATCAACTACAAGCAAAGCATCGGACACATCAAAAGTAAGCATTACAAGCCTAACTTAAATCAATCAACATATGGCTAGACAAGTGAAATCTCTGCAAATCGGTAAAGAGACACAGATGGTAAGAATGATTGATGTCATGAACAATGCTAGACAAGCTGAACAAGAAAGAACACTAGCTATTGATGATAGAATAAAGATTACAGAAAAGCTACAAGAGAAAGAGTTTGGAAAATAGAAACTCATAGAGCATCACCATGAGATTACAAATCAGATTATTCTTATGATTCAAGAGGCAAACAAAATAAATGTTGAACTCATTGAAAGAATAGAAGCTATCGGTGAGCTAAGGGATGAAAATGAAAAGTTGAAACATGAAATAAGAATTCAACATCAGCTTAATGAAATTATCAAGAAAGCTGAAGAAAACAATAAAAGAATGGATGATTTTCTTGAAGGACAACAAAGAGTCAACAACAACACCAGTTTAGGTTTTAATGAGAATGGAGACTAATCAAATCAAGCTGATCCAAATAATTTCTATGAAAATCCAAGACCAAGAAAGCTAACACACAATCACTGTGGAAAGCAAGGCCACACATCAAATGTATGCAGAGGAAAAATGAAAGGTATTCCTAAATCTGCATCTTCATTCATAGGATTCTGTTATAAATGTAACAAGAAAGGACATAAAGCATATGAATGTAAATCTGAGATGAAATAATCCAAGAAGGAAACCTACGTGGAAAAATACTGTCCTAATTGCAAAATGAATGGGAACACAACTCTTGAATGTTGGAAAAAGAAAAGGAAATCATGGAAGCCTAAAGGTCAAGAAACTCCCTATCAACCGAAAAGACTCAATAACCAGTATATATGGGATTACAACACTTGGAAAAATTGTACATCATGTGGAAGATTTGGTCACATTGTTGGAAATTGTATGAGACAGTGGACTAGAAAGTCTAGAGGCTAGACTGACCCCAGAATGGCATGCTTACACTGTCATAAAGTTGGTCATCTCAAGAAAGACTGCAGAGACTGAATGACAAAGACCAACACATATCCCAATGGAAATACCATTGAAGACATCCAGAGTGCAAGAGACAAAATGTGGAGAAGAGCTTCAAACAATGATGAAGCTGGACCAAGAAATTCAAATGGTGACACCCTATCCACTGGATCTGGTGACATCACCACTCCCACCTAAGAAGAACAAGTAAGTATGGAACTGCATTACCCCAAGTTATCATTTTACATCAGTTCCATAAAATGTTGATAAAATGCCAAATTAGCATAAGTAAAGATGCATGATGGTATTACTTGTTAAAATCTTTGATAACTATGCTATGGGGCATACATACCAAAATCCATCGGTACACACTCAAAGTTAAAACTGCCCACACTTACCAAGAATCATCGGTTAACATGAGAAAGAAAAGTTTCTAGTGTAAACTGAGACTTGTCGGTAATCAAGCAAAGTGAACAAGTTGTTTGCAAAACTGAAACCCATCAGTAAAAGCGAAGAGTTAAATGACCACCCTGAAACGTCACGTTGTCACCAAAGGGAAGTTAATGTCTTAATCAATGAACTCTGTCTTTGCACACTAAGGAGTAGGTAATGATTAATGACTCACTTTTTAGGGAAAACATCTATAAAAAGGTGACAAAAGGGTCTCACTGTTCACCATGACCAGAGTAGAGTGACGAGAGTGAATTTTGTGAAAAACAATGATAGGATCACAAAGCAACTGCAACTCGACATAGAGCATTCCAAGCAGATCAGAAATCACTACTGGTGTAAACAGTAAGTTCTACGACAACTGACAACTCTATTTTGCACATTTCATAGAAAGCCCTAAATCTGAAAAAATGGCCACAACTTCAAAGACCACCAAATCAAAGAACACCAAGAAGGATGAGGTTAAGCTCATCAAGAATTATGCATGTGAGGAACCACACTACAACATTTACCCTAAGGTTTCCTCACAACCTAATAATGCTATAGCATTCTTGTGAATACTAGCTAGGGTTTTGCTTGTTGAAGACGTGCGAGCTTACATCCACTTCAAGATTGCATAAATCAGCGACTCAGAGGTAGAATAAGCTTACAAGAAGCTATGCAATGAAGATGGAACCTTAAAAGATGAACATAAAAACATAGAGGTGAAAGGGATCACTAATGCCCTAATATTCCCAAAGGCATTCAAAACCGAATGGATTCAGTTAGTACTAAGCTGAATGCACAATCACAAACTATGGCTGGATGAATCGAAGATGATAACCCAAGATGTTATCCATGCAGTCATCAGTTACCCTTTAACCGAAAAGGTAAAAGCACTGAAGCACCCACCCATGGCTAAGATTGAAAATAATACAGGAGCCAAATGGGATGGCAGAGGATTAAAGGTATCCACTATTACCGATGATGAGATGAAATTCAGAGCATCTGTCCTAGGCTACAAATTCGTTCAAGCCAGTAGGATGAACATAATATCATCTGGTGTAGTGGACACAACATACAAGATTGTGAAGAAGGGAACTCAATTGGATTTATCTAAACTTCTACTAAACTAGTTAGAAGAGAATTTGAAGACTATAAGGAATGCAAAGAAAAATGCATGTAAGTTTGGCTCACTTATCATGTGCATTTTCTTCTACTTTCAAGAAACATTTTCATCAGTAGGAGATGTCAAATGGGATACCACAAAACTAGTCACTATGTAGATCAGTGAACACATAACCTCACTGGGAGACAATTTTGAAAGAATCATGGATGAATACTTTACTCTATTCAAAGACCGAATGCAGAAGAGGGTAATGATCCCTGAGCAACTCATTGAGAAATTCAAAGATGAAATATATTTCATGGTTGATACAGACCACACTTATATCAAGCCTGTTGTACCAAGGACAATATGGCTACAACCATTAGAATATGAGATAAATATTGATCAAGTATCTAAAGAAATTGATGCATTAATAAATGAACCATTAGATAAGAAACAACCTAAGCTTGGAACTTATGAGGAGGACAAATCAAGAATCAAATCGGGCCTAGTTGTAAAGCAAATAGTTAGGAAACAGGACAAAATGGTCAAGAACCTCAAGAAAATACTATCGGCAATAGAGGAAGAAACCGAACAGGAAGAAGAAGCTGAAAAGGAGGAAGAGACCGAAGGACAGCTACCTATCAGTAAAGCTAAAGAAAAGAATGACTCTGAGGCCACAGAGTCAGTTTCACCACCTCCTCCACCAATCAAGAAGCCAAGAACCACAACTGTTTCAATAAAAAGAAGCCAAACAACTAATGATTCAAGTCCTTCACCTTTGAAGAAAGGAAAAGTTAGAACATACAAGAGGAAATCAACCACACCGAAAAGAGGGCCAAACAAAAGAATAAGGAAGCTCATCAGAACCAGAGAAGACATTGAGGACACCGAACAAGATGAAGGTGTACAAGTAGAAAATACTAAGGTTCTAGAAAGCATTGATGAGGTATGTAACTCTATTGCAAATTCAGGATCTATCATAGATTCTACGATAAGAAGATGGTTGAAACTGGATCCATAAGATCATAACAAATTTGAAGATACCATCATTGCAAAGATGTCTAAATTCAAGTATGTACCAATTTAGTTTGAAGGTAATAATGTACCAAGGGAACTCTTGGAAAGACTATATGCTAGATGGACATTTACCTTAAAGAATGAAAAGGAGATAAGGGAAAGAGTACTTGTTACTCTCATGCCTTCTGAATCCAAGAAGGAAGAAATTGATGAAATGATGGAAAACCATAAAAAGGAGTTCTCACCCAAGTTGAGAGCCTACAAATTTCTTGAAGGGAGGCTTATAGAGCTTGAACAAGAAATCCACAAGAAATGGAGTAAAATACTCAATAGACCTATTGAGGAAGCTAGCCCTGAGAAAGACCTACAACAAAAAGTTGATAATAAGGCAACTCAACAATAGATATTAATTAAAGATGCAGAAGATGACACATCAGTTGAGTTAGACAAGGAAGAACAAGACACAACTGGCAAAAAAAATATGGATGTTGCATGAGACGTGGCCAGACACAACCAAGGACAACATTTTGGATAACACAATCATTGACATAACCAATGATCCAGAAGAAGAAGTAAAGAAAGATGAAGATGTCAATGTTACCAAGGACACAACCAATGAGCAGGACACAACATTTGATACTATACAGGTGAACATACCAGACAACATGCCAATATTGATACAATCCATCAATATTTTGCAAGAAACAAAAAAGTCACCTCAAAAGGATTCAAGCATTCCTGAGGATGCAGGGGATGAAGGAAAGAAAGACAACACTGATGATCAGAAGGACATCAAAGACACTCACATTGTGACCAAAACTGATAAGGTTACAAAAGGAGAATCAAAGAAAGAAGATGGAGAAACAACAAAGAAGGATGCACAAAAAAAGACAGATGAAGTGAATAAGGACATCGATGAAGGAGAAAAACCCAAAGATGGCACTTCTAAGGATACCAAAAAAATTTCTACCGACAATGTAAAGGTTGATGTGGAGACTTCTAAGGAAAACCAAAAAGCTGACACCGAAACAAAGAAGCAAAAAGAAGCACCACAAATCACTTCATCAAGCACAATGGACAAAGCCAAGAAACTAGCAATGGTACTGCATTCAAGTGAAACTCAAAATAAGAATAATAAATCCAAGAAGAATAAGTTTGAATTCACTTTAGATGAAATCATAGAGATTCCCAAATGTGACCCAACTACACTTGATTATGAAGCATTGAAAGAATACAGTGAAATATGCCAGCAGAAGGCATTACATGAGAAGCTGAGGAAACAACACCAAGACTCCATGGTACTAGAAAAAACAAGGGACATCTTGCACTAGATTGTACTTGATGTTTATGTTGATCAAAATAAACCCACACTTGATCAAATAGTCACTCTCACACAAGCAATTACAACACAGAATATTGATGCAGAGAAGGCAATAGAAGAGAGAGCAGAGCAGAAGTACCAACAAATTTTTTTTGAGAACATCAGCCAAGAAGTGATAGTTAACAAGGTAAAGCTTTCATAATTCATAAGTGAATTAGATCCAATTATCACTGAAGCTATTTCCTTGATTCAAAAACTAAGCACACTGGAAAAGTTCACTAAAGAGCGAGCATAGTGAAAATATAGACAAGTTAGATTTAAATCTAGCTTATAGTTCTAAAGACTTAACCACTGGAGAAAATGCAATTAAATTGCATTATTAAAATATTATTGAGATCAAATGGTTAAGGCAGGAACTATGGGAGATAGAGACATAATTTAGGGAAGAAGTCACCGAGTTCCAAGCTCAACTTCTACCAAATCTAACACTGCTTCAACAACATATCAGTTCAGCAAGGAAACTGATAGCAACCCCTGAGATGTATATAGAAGAAAGAATCTACGATATGCATTCCAAGACCACACTCGAGCACATGACTCTAGAGAAATTGAAGGAACAATGGGAGAAAATGATGGAAGACATGAAGTCTTCACACTCTCACATTTTTTGATAAACTATAAGGTGTACACCTTTGCCCTTAATATAAAAAAATGGGGAAAATGATATGTATATGTATTGTACAGGGGGAATATATGATATGTACAAATAGACAAGAAACTATACAATACTACCAAAAAAGGGGAAAATAATGATATATCGACATATACATAGGTTGAATCATGAAATGACTTAGGATTATATATGTTGTACATACTTAGCACTTTGTTAGTATTTTACACATATCAGTTTTTGATACTAATGTCAAAGGGGGAGATTGATGACATTAATTTAACATTAGTATGAAAACAACACTTTCGGTAAGCATACACTGAAAGATAGGAGAAAGAGCAAACCAAAAATGAAGATACAAGAGATACCAAAAATGGCTAAGTACAAAGAAAACCGATGACACAATTTTGTGTGTACACCAAAAATGCAAAGTTGAAAGGATAAAGAGGAACCTGACGTGTAGGATATAGTGCAACCCAAGAGACAGTCAAAGAGAAAACCAAGATGAAAATTCAAGAAAGGAACTTGAAAGATAGTCAATTAACTTCAGAGCATAACCAACTGTCAGAAACTAAAATTTAGTTGCAGCCCACAAAAAGTGGATCTGACCTCCACGTCAGATACAATAGTCTTATTCTATTTATAGAATCTTGATTTGTTTTTAAAACCATTTCTTTAGGGATAAGAAACATGAATGTAAGTTCTTTAATCAGTCTAACTGATTTAAAACACATAGACTAGGAGATCAAGGTAAACTTGTAAACCTGATCTTAGAGTTAACATTATTTTTTGTGAAACTTGATGAAGTCAATCAATCTTATAAATAGATGATGCAATCATTCATTATACATGTGTGAATATAGAAGAGAGGATGAATGAAGCCTACGAGAACATATATGGATCATATTGAAAGTTTCAAGAACCAGAACAACAAAAGGTGAATTTGGTTAGCAAGAACCAAGAACAATGGCTACCGAGAATCAAAGGTATTATTCAATCACATTAGGTGATATATTTATTTATGTAAACTAAAATGGATCTGTAATAAACAATAGGAGATTTCATATACCAGGTCAAATTGTAATTTTCTATCATTCTAATAAGTGAAGAAAAGTGTAAAAATCCTTTCAAGGAAGGTGGATTAACAGTCCAACTATAAATCTCTTAACCGAGTGCACACTCAATAGTGTTTCTAAAGCTCTTAACTGAGTAGACTTTACCAAGTCTCCATAGATACTCTTAACTGGGTAGATCATTAGAAGTGATCAAATTGTAAGCCTTAACTGGCCCCTTCCAATCTGTAGATAGTGAATATTTTATGGGTGCCATCCCCACCACAGTTTTACTTCCTAATAAGAGTTTTCTGCGATATCATATCTTGTGTTTTGTGTCAATTACTTTCATGAATGTTCACATGTATGTTAAGTTTATGAATTGATATATCTTACATCAAGATAGTATAGATCAGATGGTTGGATAAAAAATTAATTACACAAAGGTTAATTGAAGGATACAAAAGTTTTAGAGGTACTGATTCACCCCTCCCCTCTCAGTACAAACTTCCCATTAATTCCAATAGTGTTTTACTCCTTTCTCTTTGTTTTGTATAGATTTCTTCCAACAGCCCTTGTTTCTCCATTTGTGCAAGGTGATAAAGGAATCACAATATCATAAGCATTCTTCTATTTATATATATCTTCTTCTATATGTCATTTCATTTTATGTTGTGCATGTGTGATTGTTCGTCAATGTGCCTTTGTGTTGTTTTCTTGGTGACGATGCAAAGAAGTAGAAACCTTTAAAAGACTCTTCTTTATGACTCTTACGTGCCATTATTTCATTGTTATTGTAGTTCTCCTAACTTTTAGGGATGATGAAAGTTCATTTTGACATAATTCTGATATACATGAGTTATCATATGACATACTGCCGCCAGAGTTAGTAGATCCATTTGTGCTCTTTATTTTTCATGTATTTATTTCCCTTGATTTGTTCCTACTTGGGGGCATTTCATAGTTAAAATATCTCTAGTGGATGCATGTACGCTCTATAAAATATATTTCTCCCATTAAAGCACTTGCAATTTCTTTAACATGGGGGCATACAGTCCGCTCTCTTTGCACACACACACAGTGACTTGATGTTATCTTTACCTTTTGATCCATGTGGAAGACAATGATTTTCCACATGCCCGATCTTTCCTTTTTATCCATGTGAAAGACAATGATTTTCTCATTGCTTGATCTTTCCTTTTGATCCATGTGGAAGACAATATTTTTTCACATGCCTGATCTTCTTTTCATTTTGATTCATGTGGAAGACAATGATTTTCCACATGATTGATCTTTCCTTTTTAGCCATGTGGAAGACAATGCTTTTCCACATTCCTGATCTTGCCTAGTTTTGATCCATGTGGAAGACAATGCTTTTCCATATGCCTAATCTTTCCTTTTGATCCATGTCGAAGACAATGCTTTTTTACATGCCTAGTCTCTATTTTAAGCCACTCTATGCGTATTCCTTGTGAAGGTGGAATTAACTTTAAATTTCCCTTCTCCTTCTATTTTCCATGGATAGCACTACATAGCTATCTTTCTAGCATGTGGTCTCTCTCTCTCTCTAGCATGTGGTCTCTCTCTCTCTCTCTCTCTCTCTCTCTCTCTCTCTCTCTCTCTCTCTCTCTC
>MU224011.1:30805-54802 GCA_018584345.1 Thuja plicata
GGTCTCTCTCTCTCTCTCTCTCTCTCTCTCTCTCTCTCTCTCTCTCTCTCTCTCTCTCTCTCTCATCTTGGTTATGGACTCGTTAATAAATTAAGTCACTTGGGGGCTTGATGTTTTCTTATTCCTTAGCCTTGATGAGATCATACCTCTACATCAAATCTACTTTACCGTGAGCATGAGTTTGTCTCATTCTCCCACTAAAGTGGGGGATAAATGTATAGTCCTAAAAATTTATTCACCCATAATTGGATTTCTTTTATGACTTATTGACCCCATTTTGGCAATTTTGAGATCTAACTATCAGTTATGCCCACTTTTCCCCTTTTTTTGGCTTCTTTTCCACATTCCTTGATGGGTCTTCACCCTTTCCAAGGAACTTTACCTAGGGGTAAGGTCAAAATTAGATTTCACCCTAGGGGTGAGGTCAAATTTCAACTTCACCCCTATGGGTATGCCTTGTTTGGGCCTGAAACCCGATGTCGGGACCCTTCTCCTATGTCTTTTTCATTTCTTTTTCTAGGTCGGCCTACCGCATTTGAATCTCAAAATGAGTATAAAATGATGATCTATCTGTTCATTTTGCAACCAATACAAGAAACCAAAATTAAGAAGCAATTGTGCTAAGATTATGCAAGCATAAGAATTGAAGCATTCAGGTGGTGAAGGAAAAGCATCCATACAAGGTCTCCAAGTCTTCTTCCTAGATCCATTCAAGAAAGTCAATCTCCTTCCTTTGATGCAAGATTTGTCTCGCAAGATGGCCAAGAAGAGAGCTTCTCAAGTGGTACAAGGAGGTTCTTTCTTCAAGTGGAATAACTACATTCATGATCTCAAGATGGTGATTATGGATATCATACATTGGTGAGGACATCCTTGATTTTCCTACATCTCCATTCCAATTCAAATACAAGCATTTTCATGAATTTGTGCGATTTCTACATTTATTCATGAGGGTTTACACAAGGTAAATCAAACATTTACCTTTCTTTCCTTTTCAGATCTGTATTTTACTTATCAATTTCAAGGTTAATTCCTAAACTGGGGCTTGACCAAGGAAAGCCCCTTTTCACAAATAATTTCCCTTTTTCTGTGTGCAGGAATAAGTTTCAATATCTGCAGAGTTGGATTTGGGTATTTTTTGGGTCATCTCAAATATCAGATTCAGAAAGTACATATTCACCAACATAGGGGTGCAGTCAAATCTTGACTTGTACCTAAAAAGTTGACTCATTCCTTAGAGGCTCAAAATTTCATAGTCAGGAGTTATAGGTGCTAGGGTCCCAGATCCAGAACGGTTTCAATCCGTGACCTCCCAATGGCCAAAAATTGTTGTTTCAAGGCTCAAACCTCCTAATTAATTTCAAGGTGCACAAATCTTTCTCCATCCTTGTATTTTTTCTTTCAGATTTGTTATTGCATAAGTTATTTTAGTTACTTTTTAGATTTGTACTTGTTCATTAATCAATCCATCAATTCCTTAATAGTGGAAATAGGTCTTATCCTCCTCCCTTTGCGTCTATTTTTTTCTTTTGCATCCCTTCATCTTGGGTTATTCTAATCAAGCTTGGATACAAAGAGGATGGGTTTGTCTACTTTTGACAATGTTATAGAAAGATTTTGGTAAGTGATCTCTACCTTAGTATTGCTCACCATTTCCCCCTATACAGGACCTAGGTCAATTCGATTGGTATTTAGGCCTCTTGGTTAAATACTAGACCATTTTTAGGTGATTATTGTTTTTACATGATTTTATGGCTTTCATGGTTGGCTTTGATCATGTATCTTACTAACACCTATTTTCCTAGTCTACATTTTTGCGAACCCAATGTGAACAAACCAAATATATGATGAATTTTGGAGTTTGTTTATGTTTGCAGGTATGGATTTGGATTTTGCGCACTTGATTCAATGTGTTATGCACTTGACAAATTTTCTACATGCTTGAGTCCTTTTCTACATGCTTGAGTCCTAGAACTGCGCACTATTTCCTCATTCCTATGCACTTAGCTTAATTTGTTGCATAGTTGACTCTCAATCTACATAGTTAACATTAGATCTCCACACTTGACTTATATTTCTAACATGTGTTTACAAGCAGGGCTATTTTTTCATTAATTTTTTTTATTTGATAAATAGATTATATTTAATCTTAATAAAGGTAAAAATGAACACAAATTCACATCTAACTTAAATAGGAGGTTGAATAACAAAAAATATTCATTTGGATTAACTAGGAGGTGTAAATGAACAATAAAATTTTAGATACATTAATTAGGTGAATGGAATGAACCACTAATTCCCACCTAGATCTAAATAGGATGACTAATTGATCAAGCTACATGTAATTTTTTTGGTTTCCAAGAAAATATAGTTACTAGAATAGTAATTATGTTTTATGTTTTCGTGTTTGTGCACTTGACTATGTTTCTACATGCTTGCACAGTCCTATTATGCACTTGACTAAATTTTGTGCACTTTATGCCAGGTGTTTTCTGCTTGGAGGCTAAATTTGTGCACTTGACTGATTTTTTGTACACTTTAATGATCTAATACACATTTGACTTGTAAAACCATATTTGTATTTGAAAACATTATTTCAAGTTCTTAGTTTTCTAGGTTCTGGTAGATTAGTGGATTTCTGTTTTACTAATGATCCGTGTAACAACCTGGCAATCATGGGATGAATATTTTTAATGAAACCACTGATGATTTTCTTATTAGATGCTTTCTAAAGAAGTTGAGTTGTTAAACATTACGTGTTTTATTTTATTAGCTTAGAGCACACTTGTTTTTTAAAGGTTAATGAACTCTGCCTGAATTGTTTGGTGCACTTTCACACCATAGAGTGGACCCACTTCTATGTGAAGTATTCTCTCCCTTTTCCTTCGGGATACTAGGTGTAAGAGAAAAGTGATAGTGACGCCCAATTTTTAATTTCTTAGAGAATCATTATTTAGTGAGAAAAGAGGTACTCATCCCAAATAATGATTCAAGTGTCACTCCTTCATTCCACTATATAAATTGATGCGATAATTTTTGTGCACCCCTCAATTTCCCTAGTACTTACATTTGTGTGTGGGATATTAAAATACTTTCCTTTACGAGGAGAGGACTGGGGCTGTATTTCTTAGTGGCACACAAAACCCTAAATTTTCCCCACTATGAACCATTTAGAATCCCAAAACCTTATGCTTTCTAGTGTAAGAGGTCAAACTTTTGAAGCTACCCCACATCATACTTTTCATTTTTGAGACATAAATTCCTTGGTTCATAAGGTCTCTAGACCTTTGGGATAAGAGATCAAGTGATTCCTATGTTGTGTAAAGGGTTTCCAGTTACACTTGTATCTTTATTGTCCGCTTTGATTATGTATATGGATTTATCCAAGTGGGGACTCAGTAACTAGTATCCTCTTTCCACCCTAGGTTGCACTTGTTTTTAAGTGTTTTCAATTTGTCGATACTAGTGATCAAGGCTTTGGGCTCACATGGGCCCTTTTCGTGTTCCTCCACTCTTTGTTGGAGTTAAAAATAACCATTTTGTCTAGTGTCCTATGTGAGTGTTCAAACAAATTTCACAATTCAAACACAACCCACTCAAACATCCCAAACAACTGGCCAAATATTTGAAACTTTTTCAAAATCAAACATTTCAAACATGAGAAATCAAAAGTATCAAAAGATTTTGAATCTTTTCTCAACCTTGCACGTCAAAATATAGGTGTCTCATTAGGTTAAACTTTGCATATACCTCATTTTCCTTAGATCCTAAGTTAATTATTTCCTCGTTGTTGCATTGTTTGAAACCTAGGTCTTTGAGTAGTCCAAACTCATTTCTCCTTATATTATTCCATTCCTTAGATTGCATTTAGATCCTAGACTAGACTTTGCAAAACCAAAAATCCAAGTCTTAATGTTAAATCTTACATTTTTTTATAGGATGTTTAGACCTTATCAAAACTTTCTCCTTTTTACAATTATCATTAAGTTAAATTATGGGTTTGACTTTGATCTTTCTCCTTTATTACCATTTCATCCCTTAAGGTCTTGAATTCACTTCAATTTATTAGGATTGCATTTTTAAACTAGTATTCCCAAGGTCTTGAAAGTATCAACAATCCAAAAACATAGATTGCATCTATGACATCTTTAAGTTGCATTATTGAAAATTCCCAAAAATCTCAAAAAAAATAGGTTACATTTTAGCACCTTTAAATTGAATTTGTCCTTCATTTATTAGATTCATATTTTTCATTCCTTTAGGTGCATAGAATTTCATTCATGAACTTTGAAAATACAAAAAACATAGGTAGCATAATGGTTAAAACAAGATCCTGACTTTGTAAGAGACAACAAGGTTCATCACATCAATGCATGTATACTTAAATGGAAGACAACCAACTTTTGATCCAAGACAATCACAGTTTATTCCTGCACAAAAACAAGGGTTTATTGCACAACAACGTTTTAATCCAAATGTGGGCCCATCTACCCATAGACAACTAGAGTATGGCATAATCTAATTGGGACCACCTCCAACATTTAAACCAACATTTTTACCAATGAAACCAATATTTGGAAGTGTCCTACCAACACCAAAGGTAAACACCCAACCTACATTTCAATTTTATCAAGTGAATCATGAATATGTTGAACAAGGAGTTTCCTCTATTATGGAACTAATTTTTCACTCTAGTTTTTGTTATGTTTTTACCAAGTTGCCTTCATTCTTTCAACAAGAGACAAACCAAAATGATCAATCAAACTCATCTTTAGATTTAGAATCTTCACATGAGAGTCATATTTCCTCAACAAATGTTCCCCCAAAAAAAATTAATAAGGAAATAAGGGATCCTAGAATAAAGAAAAAAAATTGGAAGAATTAATATTTAAGGATCCTATAAGATATTTCAACATTCTTAATGAGAAGCTTATGTTGAGCTCTAAATATCAACAATTTTGGAAGAATATGATTCTCAACTTTGTGCACATGATTCAACAAAATCTAATTTGGAAGAAACTCAAAATAAACCTATTTTGGATCAATAAAATAAAAAGTTAATTCAGAAAAGAGAATTCAAGGATTTAATTTTGGAGATTCCATCGAAACCTATGTTTGAACAATTTCATAATCCTTTGTTAGACACAATATCTTCATTTCCTAAAGTAGACATAACTATGAATCTACATTCTACGGTGAACCCAACAAGAATATTGCAACTCAACTATCAAATATTCCCTCCATAAGTAAAAAAAAAGGAAACACAAAATACATCTACATTCACAATAGGAATGGCCTCGCTAGAAGGAAAGATGAGCACAAAATAAAGTGCACCACTTTTGTTAACTTATCACACATGACAAGGAATAACCATAGAAAATTTTTCACCTAAAGGACCAAGTGAGAATGTGTTAAAGTTGAACATACCTAAGAAAATGGATTCATCCCTTGCGACTTCCAAAGTTGTGAGAAGTACATCTCTTGACAAACAAGAAATGAACACATGTGATGTGTCACAAATACAATCACCAAATATTGGACAAAAACCTAAGGTGAATATAATATCCCAAGGAAAATCTTCTAAATCTTAGAAACATCAACCTTAAATTCTTGATAATTTTCTTGGAATATTGGGATACCAAAAACAAGCATATCAAGGTAAAAAAACCAAGTATTCAATATCAGCAAATGAGATACCAATATCATCAGCAAAAACTAGTCTTTAATGGTGAATTTTAATTGGAGTTTGGGTGGGATACCTGGTAATGGTGCTCGTTGGGAGGCCTCGGGCACCTCTATTGCTTGATCTTTGTTGGATTCTTGGTCCTTGGTAGGCTAGAAAGGTGTGTAGGTGGATACAACTAAGGATGGGGAGAACAATTCTGAGGAAGGGGGCCCATGTCCTTCTAGGATTCCTAAGGACTAAGGGAAGCTAGGAGAATAGGGTGGAGGTGGTAGGTTTGAAGGGTCCTAACCCTTTTTAGGGACTAGTCACGAGGGTCCAAAGCCACGGTCTTCTCTCTTTGGGATCAAACCGATAAGAAAATCTAGCTTCCCACCTGTTAAAGATGTTTATGATATTGGTGTTGGAAGGTATGTGATATGCATCCCTGACCCTTTGATTGATCATAACATCTTGACAATGGCCTTGACACTTGTAGGAAAGTTCATGGCCCAAGACCAAACATTGAGATTGTCAGGGCTTATGCTAAGAGGAGTTGGGCTTTAAAGGGTCAATTAGATATTGTTTCTATGCTGAAGAGATATCTCTCTTTATCATTTTAGTGTGAGGAGGATTTATCATATGTTCTGTGTGGGGGTCCCAGGATCATTGTAAAGTCTCCGCTGGCAGTGATGAAATGGTCACCAAACTTGGATCTGAATGATGCAATCTTTGCTTCAACTCCATTTTGGATCAGACTCCCCGACTTTCCACTAGAATATTGGTATGAGGGTGTGTTTAAGGGGCTAGATGGTTCCCTCACCAAAATTATTTCTATTAATCCTATGACTACTTCCAAGAGTAGAATGGTGTATGCTAGAATCTTTGTTTGTGTGGATCAAAATACATACCTCCACCCTTCTATGGTTAGCATGTCAAATTTTGGTAAGTGAGTCCAACAGGTGGACTTGGAATTTATCTATTTTGCTTCTTATGTTTGCAAGAAAAACACTAGGAAAATAAATGTCCCACGCAAAAACAAAAAAACTAAGGAGAAAAAAGACCTAAAGTTAAGAAAGTCTGGAAGGAAATGGACCCTTCCGCTCTAGTACAGAGTAAAGGTGTTACTCCTAAGATCCTAGCAAAGAATAAAGGAAATAAACCCATGAACCTTGGTCAGGGTGAGAGACTTGATAAGGAGGAAGGGAAAGCTTGTGATGAAACCCCCTTGGCTAAGAAAGCTTGAAATAATGTCATCAATATGGTTACTACTGCTAGCGAGGAGAAATTTTGGGATAAGACCTCAGAGTCTAAGAAAGAAAATAAAAATTTTGTTGGGAAAGAGAGAGATAACAAGATCTTGAAGGAAAAATTTATTATGAGGACCCTACACTTGAAGTGGGTGTTATAAATGGTGAAATTTGTGTGGATCTTGAGACCATTGACAATATTATGGAGGATGGTGAGATCCTAACTAAAAACATTTTTGGGGGCTCATCCTATGATAGCATCCCTTCTAGAGTGGAGGACTCCCAGCCATATATCATTCAAGGTGGGGGGTCATTCCACTCCTCGTCCTCCAAGTCTATGGCTATTGTTAAATCCTCCTTCCCAAAGATTAAGTTTCTTGAGGGTGTGCAGGAATGTTTTTGGGAGGAGGAAGAACGTCAAGGAGAAAGAGTCATTAAGAGTTAAGAGTCGACAACACTAGTCAAGAAAAAGGAGATTAAGAAACCTGGTGCCTTTGTTGGTATGAATTATCACATTGGATTCTCCATGAGAAATAGGCCTAAGGCCGACTCTTCTTGTGCCAAATTTTCCCCGTTAAAGGCTGATGTGGAAAATGAAAAATCTACCCCAAGTAGAAAGTCAACCAAATGGCACAAAGATTAGGAAAGCAAGAGGAATATTGCAGATGGTTCCTAGAAAACCGTCATGGAGGTATGTTCCCCATCCAAAAATGAAGATCATCTCTTGGAACATAAGGGGTCTTAATTCCCCTCACAAGCAAGATATTCTTAGAAATATCACCAGAGACCACAAACCTGATATTGTTCTCATTTAGGAGACAAAAATGTTGAAAGACAAAGTTGATAAAATTAATGTGTTTAAAGATAGTTGTGTGGTTGGGACTAGTTTTGATGGTGTCTTAGGTGGTACTTCTATTTTTTGGAATCAAAATCATGTTAGAGTATGTTGGATGTTGATAATAATATTATTTTAATAAGAGTCACTAGTATCAAGGAGGATTTTTATTGGGTTCTTTCTAACATTTATGCCCCTAACTCTAAATTTGCGCAGGACAAATTATGGAAAAGATTATCCAAATGCAGAGATAAATTCCAGGGGGAGCCTTTGTTGATTATGGGGGATTTTAATATGCCCCTTCTGGATACTAAAAATTTTGGAGGATCATAGACCCAGTTGGAGAGCCGCCTTGATTTGATGGACTTTTTTAACTCTCAAGCTTTGATCGATGTTGACCTTAGGGAGGCTTCTTACACTTGGTCCAATAGGTGAAATGGAAATGATCTTATCCATGTTAGGATTGATAGGGTTTTCATTTCATATGATTTTCTAAGTAGCTTTTTCTCCTCCCTCTCTATGATTTCCATAGTGGGCTATGATCATTTTCCTATTACTTTTGTGGATGACTCTATTCATGGTAGAAAAAATTTCTGTTAAGATTTGAGAAGGTGTGGCTTTCTCATCCTAATATGGAGGAGAGTATTAAATCTTGGTGGAACATTACTGTTCAAGGATCATCTATGTTTAAGGTTCCCAAAAAGATGAGAAATTTTAAAAATAATGTTAAGAAATAGAATAAGGAAATTTTTTGTGATCTGTTTGCCTCTAAAACGGCTATAATTTATGATCTTGATGATATCCAAGATACAATTCAGAAGAAGGAGTATGTGCAAAACCATATGGTTGTAGAGAGTGAAATCCTTGTGAAATATCATGATGTGATAGCTAAGGAGGAGGAGTTATGGGAAAAAAAATATCTAGGACCTTGTGGCTAACTGAAGGAGACAGGAACACTCATTTTTTCCATATGGCTGCATTTAAACATAAGGCTTCCAATAGAATTTCTAGTCTATCTATATATGGACCCTCCTTGAAAAAAGAAGAAGACATCCAATGTGAAGTTGTCAGATTCTTTTCTCACCTTCTCTCTACGGAACCTAATTTAAATCTAGATCTCCAAAATGATTTTTTGGAAGCCATCCCCTTGATGTTGAATGAAGAAAATAATAGTTTTTTGTATGTTATCTCCTCTAGGGAGAAGGTTAGGAAGGATGCATTTTCCTTTTAAAGGAACAAAGCCCATGAACCTGATAGTTTCCCATTGTTTTTCTTTCAATTCTTTTGGCATATTATTGAAGAGGATGTGGTCAATGTTGTCAAGGAATTCTTTGGGGAAAATATTATTTTGAAGGAATTAAATTCTACTTTCTTTTTTCTCATTCCAAAGAACCGAGGTGTTTATTCTATGGAAAAATTCTTCCCAATCAACCTTTGTAATTATTTTTACAAGATTATTACTAAATTTCTTACTTCCAAGTTGTTGGTGCTTCTCCCTTCCATTATTTCTCCTCAACGAATGGGTTTTTTCCTGGGTGCCAAATTCTTGATTCTATCATTATTGTTCATGAAAATATTCATTCGTTAGAGAATTATAATAAAGAGGGGTTCTGATGAAATTATACCTCTCGGCCTATGATAGATTTGATTGGGGATTTCTTGTTAAAATTTTAAGGGCCTTTGGATTCAGTGAAAAATTCCTTAGATTGATTTGGAAACTGATCTCTACGACATCCTTCTCTATTATTGTTAATGGATCACCTTCTCAGTTCATTTCTTCCTTCAGGGGCCACAGGTAGGGAGATCCTATTTTGACTATCCTATTTACCATGATGGCGGATTGCCTTGGGAGATACTTGTAGAAGCTGGTCTTTGAAGGTTCTATCTAGGGCCTTTAGCCTTCCTCTTCCAATTTGGTTTTCTCTCATAAATAATTTGTTGATGACACTATACTTTTGGGGCCTTCTTCTATTAAAGAGGTGATACTTTTGAAAAGCACCTTGAACTCTTATGGTCAGGCTTCGGGACAACTCAGTAATTGGCAGTAGACCTCTCTTTTCTTCATTAATACTCCAGCGGAAAGGAAAAGGAAAATTAGCATCATTCTTGGGTGTCAGATTGTCTTACTCCCCTCCTCCTATCTTGGCCCTCCCCTTGGTTCCAAGCCACCTGAATCCTTTTGGAACTCTCTTATAGGTATATTTAATAGAAATATTGTTGGCTAGAAGGGCTCTTGATTAATCCAAACTAGGAAAGTTTAGCTCATCAAAGCCTCCCTTCAAAATCTCCAAGTTTTTACCATTATCATATTTAAGATTCCTTCTAAGTTTGCGGAGGCCATTGAGAGAATTCTAAAATGGTTCATTTGGTTAAGTGTTGAAGATAGGAAGCATCTCCTTCTTATGTCCTAGGTGTTAGGTCTGGTTAAAAATTTTCCAAAATAATGATTCCTTGGTCTGCATTTACAAAAAAAGGGTCTTATGTAAATTTTTGAAACCCTTGCCTTCAATTTTCAAAGTATAAATCTTGTCTTCAAACCCTAAGCGTCAGAGTGGTTTCTATTTTTGCATTACCTTTTTTTCACTTAAGTCATGTGTCCACCATGTGTTCTTTTAAGCGGGGCCACATTCAATAGTTTGTAAATTCCTAACGCCTTGGCACTTTATTAATCCCTAAGTCTAAAAGCCCGCAAGTATTTATTAAACCATTATGTGTCAAGCTTCTATGTTTTACTCTAATGCTCCACTTAATGACTTACTCTCAACACGATCGAGATCGATCCTATAAGTCATTAAGTTTGAACGACGCATGTCCCTACAATGACGTGGGCCATGTTTCAAAGTGTGACAGAGATTAAAGTGTAGATAGATCCAACGGTCCACTTAATTGCTTATGATCAAGATGCACACCATCTAATGTGTAATTCATTAAGCGGTGATGATGCATGGCAAGTGGTGGGCCCGAGATTTGTGAACAACTATTGTTAAATTGTAGTCAGATTCCCTTTAGATGCAATGGCTGACTTAATTGCTTAATCAGAAGATGCGTAAGATCTATCATTCAATTCATTAAGATTTACTACCATGTGTCCTGGAGATGACATGGGTTCCATTAACAGTAAAGGTGATCATAGATTAAAAGGCTGACAATTCAGAAAAGATCTAACGGCTGACTTGATTGCTTAAAGACAGAGTGATCGAGATCTAACATGTAATCCATTAAGTCATGATTCCATGTGTCCTAGTGGGTCCGGTTGAGGTTGTGAGAAAGGAATTAAAGGCCGAGCATCTAAAGGTTGATCTGACGGTTGACTTAATCGCTTGGTGTTAAAGTGATTGAGATCTACAGTATAAGAGATTAAGTCGTGCTACCACGTGGAAGTTGGTGGGCCTAGTACAACGCAAGGATAAGGTAAAGAGGATGCAGTTTGAGAAAGATCAGATGGTTCACTTAATGACTTAAGGTGGAGATGAGGAAGATATAGCATATAAGCCATTACGTGGTGTTGATGTGTGTCCAAGTTGATAAAGTTGCATCTGCGGTTAGAAAATCTCGGGGTAAAGTAACTGGTGGCCAGGTTAGAAAGGATCAGAGACCGACTTAAAGGCTTATGAGGAAGATGCACAAGATCTAATGTTTAAGTGATCAAGTTGTGCTGACACATGTTCAGGATGAATAGTGGTTTCTCTAAACTGATGAGATCCACATGATGAGATGAGATGTTGATAAGATCTACGGTTCAGATTTAAAAGTTAAAGACTGGTTTCAATGAACCATTGAGCCGCAAATTTTCAAACCAAATGAATTGATTATAGAGTGTGTGGCCACTTTAGTAAAATTCAATGTGAGAGATTTATTTGATTGAGCATATAATTCATTGCTTAAGTTCAAAGTTTCCATAATCATCAAAGTGATTGAAGTGAAACTCAAAGTTGCAGCAATCTCGTGCTCTGTGTAACAAATTGCAGAATGGGTAAGTTTTCAGTTGAAACATAAAAATTCATACTTGCAGTAGGGTTTCAAGTTCTAAAAGTTAAAAAAATTATTGTTACAATCTAATAATATTACTGTAAGAAGCCCTAAGTTCAGAAAATGGCCCCTAGGATTGAGTTCACTGGTAAAGTGGATTACAGAGACAAGACTGTGTGGGATGATCTTTTACAAGAGCTCAATGGATCCACTAATGACTCTACTCAAATAAAAAAGGTAGTGATTTTAAGTCCTTGTTTAAGAGTTGGGGAAGGTTTATATGACATGGGATGATGGGCCAGGGACACCAAGGTTAGCATAAATGGTCTTAGTCTCTTCAAAATTACTTTTGGGCAAAGAAATGCTCCTGCCCCAAATTGTAATATATGGGATCTAGATGTAGGAAAATTAATAGTTCCTAGAGTATTTATGGACACAGATTTGTTAATTACAAAAGCCAAATCCTAAGATAAGGTTTCTAGGGTTCTAAGAGATACAAACAAAAACATACTACTGAATGTCACAGCTAATGAGATAAGAAAAGTCTTCAAGTTGAGTGATCTTTCTGTTCAGATGGATGACATTGATTTTGAATACTTCAAAGAGGTGCACAAGAATCAAAGGGAATACTTCAGAAATGAGGCCTTAATAGCGTATTTCAATAAGATAGGGGGTTTAATTGTAGTAGGGCCTAACACACCAGAGCCCTTCAAATTAGATTATTTTAATGGCAAGACTAGAGGGATGTATAGTGCTCGGTGTCATGTTCTAGGAGAAGATGAGGAGATAACAATGCCCATTCATTTTATGCTTATGGTGGTTCAAATTTTGCATCCGCATTTTTCTATTGTTTTTTACTATGCTAATAATATTTCTGACTTGAAGCATCAAGGTCTAGTAGGCATAAAATATTCTAAGATAGCCAATCAAATGGGATGGTATTCTATGATGATGCACATGATCTTATTTAATAATGCTGACTATTTTGAAGAAGAAATGGATCTTACCAAATTTCAAGATGATGATGAGTTTCTAGTTCAATTGTGGAGTACAGATTTGTCTTGGGATAGGAAAGAGGCCAGTTTTAATAATTTTGATAGATGTTTTTCCTCTAGGCTCAGAGCATTGTTATGTACAAATAGCCCTAGGATTCACATAGATGTGTTGAGACTTTTGAGACCAATGGAGTATGCTAAAGAGTTGCAGATTGTTCACAATTGGGATGACTTCATTCTTTTTCCTGTCTCAACAGTTATTAGGGTTTACGGTTTTAAAGGAACTCCAAATTTCCTCCCTTATAGGGTTCCACTCAAGATTGGCCTGGCAGAAATTCTTAGACAACTGGGTGGGTTGCAAGAGCAAGCTTTGACTGGAAAGATGAAAGGTAGTATATTCCCTACCATCACAAAAGTTCACCATTTCATTATTACCAAAGGGGGATGGACCCAATTTGATAAATACATGGAGCCATATTAGTTAGCAACATCAGTGGTAATATGTGCAGACAATTAGGGAGTAATCATTGATATGTTCAGGAAAAGAACTAAATGTTTGGCTCTAGATCATCAATTTAATTTCCTTAAAGATATAATTAGATAAGAATTTGATCTGATGGAACAAGAGATCAAGAAGGAAAAATGGTTAGCATATAAGAATCTTTAGATTTTATCTACCATTTTGACGAAACATATGATCCCTTGAAAGTATTTATGCCCTGGGAAAAGAAGGTAGAATCCTTGATGAGCATGTTTGAAGACATTATGCAAGCCTTATACCAAAAGAAGAAGAAGAAGATGAAAATAGAACTAGAAAAGGCTAAGGCTATTCTGAGCAGAGCTTCATAGGGAAGGGTTGTTCCACTAGGGAAATATGTGGTGTACAAACAAAGAGGATATAGCACAATCCTGCCCAGAGTTGAAAAGACTTCTGATCAAAAGGGGAAAAGGCCAGTAGACACCAGTACCCAAATATTTCCATCTCCAAAAAGACAAAGGGTGGAAAGAAAAGAATAACAAAAAGGTGATATTTATTCTCCTTCTCAATCTCCCATGCACATGGATGAACAGAGTATTGTTGAGCAATTAGTGAAAATGGGGAATACATGGCATATATTGTTACAGCCCAGGAATTGAAAGGAGTGCCAGAGGCACCCAAACAAGTTTCAATGAATCTAAAAGTAGCTAAATTTGCTGGAAAGGAGCTCAACCCAATCACTAAATAGGCTAGTGATGAATTCTTGTCTAATGACCAATTTGTTAAAGTCAGGGCCTTTATCCAATTCCTTTGGAGAATTCATATTAATGAATTCAAAGAGAAATGTCAAAAGCTGCAAGATGACCAACTTGATAGGGATAGAGATGACATTGAAAAGGAAGTGAAACATGAGATGATAGCTAAGTTCGATAAGATCACTCCTAAAGAAGGCAGAGAATTAGTGAAGAAAGAAGGAGTTCTCATTTTCCATAGTGGGATCTTGCTGATGCCATTATCTTTGATACTATTAGGAAAGAGACCAAACCAGTGCAGGAACATCTGCTAGTGTCAAATTTAGTGAAGACCATGTAGCACTGGTAATGTGGTCTTTAAAGAAGAAAGACAGTAAGAAAATTGGTAAAGATGACCATGTTGAACACTCAGGAAGCTTGTTATTAAAGAGATTTGCAAGTGCCTTAGGGGTAGAAGTAGCTAGCCTTACCCTAGAATCAACAAAATTTGGCATGAAGTTAGCTGAGAAACAGGAAGAAGAAATCAAAATCCTGAGGGAAAAATATGAGATAGTCATGAAAGCATATAATGAGGAAAGGGGAAAGTCCATTGAAAAGTACAAGAAAATTTCTATCCTAGAGGGAAAATGGGTATCTCAATATTCTCCTCAAAGGATGTTAACACAGGATCCACACCAGCCTGGTACATCTAGCCCAATTATAACTTTCCCTCCTTCCCCTATGCCATCAAGTCTAGTTACCCAACCTGACTTGGAATAAGAAAAAGAAAAACTAATTGTTGAAAGGACCAGATTGGAAGAATCAAGGAAGAAATATCTTGAAGAGTCCTCAACATTTAAATAAATAGAGACATGGGTACAAAAAAGGTACTCTGATAAAATACATTCCACCCTCATGCAATGTACTAAGGAATTAAGTCCTGCTACTCTTTATATGCTAGGAAAAAAGATTATTAGCATAATAAATGAATATGATACAGACAAGGATCAATGGGGCTTGATCATGGATAGATGGAAAGGAAAGAAGGATGATTTGAAATTATTCTATTCCATATCCAAGGAAGAAAACAATGTTGATATTGTTGTAACCAGTACTTATAAATGCCTAAAATTAATGGTGGACATGGACATCAAGAGAAGCATCATCATCAGAAAGATAGAAACTTTGAGGAAAGAATATTCAAAGGATAGATATGAGATGTTTCCTAACCTTTTCAAGAAGAGTGGTGACATAAAGACTAAGGCATTATGGCTAAGACAAATGAATGAGGCTTTGGCCACAAGGACCAATAGTATTATTACTTTGGAAAGCACACTCTTGTTTGTCCAAACTGTGGAAATTATTGGCAAAGCCCAGGTATTTTTTGAATTCTGGAAAGAGGAGATTGAGAAGGCAAGTGAAAATTGGGATGAAATTAACAACAAAAAAGATGAATTCATTGGTTTTGATTGGCCAAGTGCTGAAGTGTATACCTCCTAGAAAGACAAATATGATGCAGTTAATCAAGAGAAGGTGGCAGTGTGTGAAAGACAACAAGTGGCAGTGTTCCTAATTGGTGAATGAGACAGACAAAGGTAAATATCCTACATCAACAAGAACAAAGAAAATAGATTCCAAGTGGCTGCTTTCAAACAACTTTGAAGTAGTTACAAGCACCCAGGCGGTCAGAGACAAAATATGTTGAATATATGTTGTAACAAAATTGGTTATCACTTCATTTGTTATTTTGTCTTTTTGTTGAGTCATTTGGTTTGTCCTTATTCCAAGTGATCTGTAGCTTGTTGCAATCCTATTCTATAAAAGGATTCCCAAGATCATTGGAAAGGGCTGGAAAAATTGGATTGTAAGCAATTTTGCAAAGTTTTAGTCAAGGGGGAAATATAGTATAGTTTGTACTAGATAGCTGTGACAAATCAGAAATAAAGCTGAGAGATATTTTGCAGGTTATTGAAGAGGTTATCTATGAGTACTTTTTTTATACTGGAATATGATTCTCTAAACTTAATACAAAGATCCAGATTCCAATCTCTCATATGTTATGTGTCTTGTGAGTTATGAGTTCTCTGATTCATTAGCATAGACTTTCTCTATGTTTATGTACTTATTTGAGATTTCTGACCTAGGATCAGATTAAATGAGGCTCTGATTAATGCATAGATTCATTTGACATGTGCTAGGATTTTATTGGTAGTAGGGGTTTGGGATAATTATGTTATGGCCTAGAATCTTTGATGAATATTGATTTCAGTATATTGTATTTGAATAAGAGTATAGCCCAATGGATAAAGCACTTATATACAGATGACAAGTTCTATACTATTGCATATCTAGTTTCATATTGGTTGTGTTCTCCTATAAACAAACATTAAATCCATTAAGTCCATATTTGTGCAAGTTTGTTGTGAATTCCTATCTCATGCTCCATTCCATGATTGATGTTCAATGGGTAATTAGCCAATTATCTAGTAACTCCCGGTTATGTTGAGTTACTGTGAGCTTACTGCTTGATAAGACCATATAGAGATATTAGAAGGTATTATAGGGTATCCCCCCTTGGTATAGAAAAAACTAAAGAGTAGAAGTATTGTAAGAGTGCTTGTTAGTTGTCCTTTTCTTGCATGAATCAATATTTGGAGATGGCTTCTCTATAAAACAATCATAAGAAGAAGAGGTCGTTGTTATTTTTGTTGCAACATAAAAAGAAACCAACAAAATAGCGACTCTACTAGGGATTAATTTTACATTGCAGTAAGTGAGTAAGGTTTTTCAAGTTGAGCTAGACTCCTAACCTGCTTACTTATTAATACCAGTTGGTTGATCATTAAAGTACAGAGTTTTATCTTTGCATATCTCAGTGATTTATATTACCATTGAAAATGTATCGGGATAAATTCTTAGACCTTTGTTGATATTTTTCAGCCCATGAAAACTTTCCATAATAAAATTTTATTACTCAAAGTTAGTGTGTATTTTCCTAGCTATTTGTTGGGTGGCACTCGAAGGAATCTCTACATCAATGCTAAGTTACAATCATTTGATACATCACTATTTTAACTATGAGTTATAAAAATACCAGATCCAGGATAAATAATCATCCTGAGAATGAGTTGGAAGGTGAAATTCCATCTACCTCACAGGGAATTCAATAAACAGAAATGTTGTAGGAACTACTCCCCAAGCTTGGAGGTAGAGAAGGAACATAAGAATGGATACTCCTATTCCTCCCAATCATGAAGAAGATACTATAGAAGTGGAACAAGATATTGATGACATTAATTTTCCATTAGTATGCAAACAAAACTTTCAGTAAGCATACACTGAAAGACAGGACTGAGCAAACCGAAGATCAGATATTAAGAGATCACCGAAGATGACTAAGTACAAAGAGAACCGGCGACATAACTTAGTGTGTAAGACAAAATTGAAAAGACAGAAAGATATAGAGGAACCCGACAGATGAAACTGACATGCAAGGTATAGTGCAGACTGAAAAGACATTTAAAGAGAAACCAATAGAATAAAACCAAAGGATAGTCAAGCATGACCGATAGACAAAACAGAAAGTCAGTTGCAGCCCGCAAAAAGTGGATCTGAATTCCAAATCAGATAAAGCAAGTGTATTCTATTTATAGGATATTTATTTGTTTTTAAATTCATTTCTTTAGGGAAAAGATACATGAATGTAAGTTCTTTAATCATTCTAACTGATTTAAAACACATAGACTAGGAGATATAGGTATAAGTTGTAAACCTCATCTTAGAGTTAAAATTGTTTTTATCGAAACTTGATGAAGTCAATCCATCTATAAATAAATGATACAATCATTCATTAATAGATGATGTGAATAGAGAGGAGAATATGAATGAAGCCAACGAGAACATCTATGGATCAGATTGAGAGTTTCAAGAACAAGAAAAACAAAAGGTGAATTTGGTTAGCAAGAACCAAGAACAGAGCATACCGAGAATCAGAGGTATTATTCAATCACAATTCGTTGATAATATCTTTCTTGTAAACTAAATTGGAGTTGTATCAACAATAGGAGATTGCATTTACTAGGTCAATTTATAAGTTTCTATCATTCTAACAAGTGGAGAAAAGTGTTAAAATCCTTTCAAGGAAGGTGGATTTAACAGTCCAACAACAAATCTCTTAACCGAGTGCACACTTAACAGTGTTGCTAAAGCTCCTAATAGAGTAGACTTTAACAGGTCTCCACCGATACTCTTAATAGGGTAGATCATCAGAAGTGATCAAATTGTAAGCCTTAATTAGCCCCTTCCAATCTGTAGATAGTGAAGATTTTGTGGGTGTCATCCCCATCGCAGTTTTTACTTCCTAACAGGAGTTTTCTGCGTTATCATATCTTGTGTTATGTGTCAAATTACTTTCATGAATTTTTGTATGAATGTTCACATGTATGTTAATGTTATGAATTGATATAACTCACATCAATATAGTATAGATCAGATTGAATGGATATACAATTGATTACAAAGGTTAATTGATTAAAGGATACAAAAAGTTTTAGAGGTACTGATTCACCCCTCCCCTCTCAGTACATACTTCCCATTAATCCCAATAGATACACAACCGAGATTGGGAGTATATGGTGAGTATTACTCTCAAAGTGAGAGGGTTAATGATGTACCTAGATATACTAGGAAGGTGGTCCGTGGTAAATCCAAGGGACATGAAACAAGGTCCAGATCCAAAAGCAGAGACGAAGAGAATAGGAATGCTCCTAGTGATTTGAGCTCTCTCTCATCTAAAAGACCCCATGCCCATCATCACAGGAGAGAAAGAACTATTATGGAGGAAAATTCAGAATCTAACATGACTCTTGTAGATTCTAAGGAGATTTTTGAAGAAGTGGGTGAACTGGAAAGTAAGATCCGAGAGTAGATTGCCTTGAGACAAAGAAGAGAAATAGAGAAAGAGGAGAAAATCAGACAAGCTTAGATTCAATTTGACCAATTGAAAAGGAAACTACAAGATTTAGAAGCAATAAATGCTACTACTATACCTGAGAAACTTGAACATGAACCTGTTGTCCAGCAGTTGTATGACACACAGAAACTCAAGGATAAAGGTAAAAAAAATGTAGTAACAATTGAAATAAACGAGCCAGTGAGTAAAGGGAGTGCAGTGGATCCCATGAATAAGCTGGATACTGAGTTGAAGAAAGCCAAGAGAGAGAGGGAGATCATAGACAAAGAATTAGAGAAGGCTAAATTGGAAGCTTCTGCTCTTGAGATGAAAATAAAATTGAATTTCTTAGGCAAACCTCTAGCCCTCCTCTTGCTGGTGCTGGTCCTAAAATGTCTCTAATTTAGGAATGAATTTACCACCACCTACTGATTTTGGAAATGATACTACATCCAATACTCAAGGTAATAATTCATCTCAAAGATCTCCTGTCTATATTGAAAGGTATAGGAAATTTTTTTTCCTTGGCATTCCTGGTTATCAAAATGAGATTCCTAAAAAGATTAGGGATAAACTTCCTAAATTTGCTGGAAATAATATTATAACATGTGAAGAAAATCTGAAGCATTTTATAGATATGATTGATGATTATTAAATTGCACATGATGATGTGATGATGAAGTTATTTGTGCAATCATTAACTAAGGATTCTAGGGACGGGTTTAGAGGATTGCCTCATGAATGTATTGGGTCTATGGATGAAATGAAAGAATGTTTCAGAGATCAATATGGGGATAAGACCAATGAAGGTTTCATGTTGAATGAGTTCAACAATATAAAGAAGAAATCAAATGAAGAAGTGGTGGATTTCAATATTAGGTTTCAAAGGGCGATGCACAAGTTGTTGCAAGTGATGAGATTGGATGACAAGATATGTCTTGCTACTTATCTTAATGCTTTTGATGCAAAAATGACTTATATTTTAAGAGATAAGAACCCTAGAAATATTAGATAAACATATAAGGTAGCAGTAAATATTGAGACAAACATAAGGGTTTCTGGAAAAGTGGGTAGGAGATAAGATTGGAAACCAACCAAGTACAACAAGAAAGAATCAGATAAACCCTTGAATACTATACCAAAGGAAGATGATAATCTTAAGTTGATTCTGAATGCTTTAAAAAATTTAAAACGTAGAGAAATTAGTAACAATAGAGTTTCAAACAATGATAAGAATTCTTATGGCAATTTTAACAGATAGCCTAGGATGTAAAATTATCCTTATACTACTCAGTGGAAAGATGGGAAACCTATTGTCCCACAAAAGAAGGATAAATATGATGAAAAAACTCCTGATCCTCTACACAAAACCACTGTAAACATGTGCAATGATAATCCTTGGTGTGTGGCTTGCCAATCCCCTCATAGTCCTGAATATTGTGTTATTGCTGCTAGAATCTCTGCAACTGAAGATCATGAATAAAATGAAGAGGAAGCATATGATGATAGTGCTTGTACTATGACTTCCTCACATGTTAATGATGAAACATATTATCAACATGATGATTCTGACATACAATATTGGGAGATTGATAATATGAGATGTAATGTTGAGGGATGTGATGAGACCCCTATCCTTAGAAGACCATATGATGAAGAAATTGCTGAAATCACAGCAAACATGGTTGCACAAGCAAGGGTAAATTACATTTTAAGAAACATAATAGTTGGTAGTGCAAATGGAAAACCTGCAGGTATTTTAATCAAGGATACCACAAATAGTACCAAAAAGCCACAAGAAAAGGAGAAACAGGCTGAAGGTACAAATAAAATTCTGATAAAAAAAGGCAACAAACCTAATGGTCCAAATGTGTATAAAGAAAAGATAAAAACACCATAAGGTCCCATACCTCATTCGAAAAGGGAGGATAAACCACATAAAGGAGATGAATCCAAACTGACTTCTCAAGTAGAAGATGAGGATTACACAAATCAGAGATCAGACATCTCTGATATGAAATACACCCCTGTGGATATGGGGAAACTCTTGTCTCAAATAAATTCTAAGGTACCTCTGTTAGAAATGATGAGGATAGGAGAGCATAAATAAAATTCTTTAACATGGATGAAGGGTGTTAGTTCTACCAAGATTATGGGACTAAAGCAAAACAATAAAGTGTCAGACACAAAATAAAAATCCACAAAGGAATCTGATGAGATTGTGTCACAGTTTCCTCAAATTTATTTGGATACCAATATTGTTGGTACTACTGCAGAAACTATACATCCATTTTTCTTAACATTGTTGATAAATGGTAAAATATTGAAAATTTGTATGATTGACTTTGGGGCATCTAACACTGTCATGCATGCAGAAGTTATGAGATATATGGGATTGAAAGTAGAAACACCACATGGGAGGTGCCAAGCTATGGATTCTAGGGAAGTGTCTATCATTGGAACCATTAAGGCTTTACCTTATAAGTTGGCAGCTTTCCCAGACAAAGTATTAACAATGAGTGTGTTGGTTGTAGACATTCCCCCTTAATATGGAATGTTGTTGTCAAGAAAATGGAGTGCATCAATGGGGGGAAGCATTCAATATGATTTGTCATTTTCCACTTTCAATATTAATGGTGAAAACATCAAAGTATCAAGGGAGACCAGAAATCCTCATATGATTGAGGAAGAAGATGATAAAAATATGAATTGTTTCTTAGATATTGAGATGGGGTCATTTCAAGTGTAGGAAAATAAAGTTTCAAGAAAATTACAACCTGCATTGTTGTCTGAAGACATAAATAATTTATCTGAACAGACTAAGTTATGGGTAATGTATTTTTATGGTGCCAGTTATAGGGAGGGGGCTAGTGTTGGGGTCTTATTGATATCTCCCTCAGGAAGAACTTTCAAATTTTCATTTACTCTATTATTTACATGTACAAATAATGTGGCAAAATATGAAGCTTTGTTGATAGGTTTGAGATTAGCTGCAAGACATGGAATCAAGTGTATCAAAGTTATTGGAGACTCTGAATTGGCAGTATCTCATATCAGATCCAAGTATGCTTCCAAGTATAATAGATTGAAGCAATACCAAAATGCAGTCTGGGATGAATTAGAAAGTTTTGATGCATTTGGTATTGACTGGATGGATAGAAGCTAGAATAGAATGGCATATTTGTTGGCTAACATTTCTCTAAGGCCAGAAGATATTAATTTTGCTGGAATTTCTGAAATAAAAGTTCAGACTAGGCCTTCAATACCAAACAATGTGAATAGTTGGAAAGTATTTGATGATGATGTGGATATTCTGAAATTCTGGTATTGTGAGACAGATCTTGAAAATAAAGAGATAGATTTTAGTAGGTATGTGGAAACCATTGATGGAAATGATAATGTCTTAGGAAAGGGAATATTGCATTTGAAGTCAAATAAAGTCCCAAAGGGACTAGTTGTTTTAGAAAAAGCCTTTGACAATAAGGATAAACCATACTCTGCTACATGTGTAAATAAGTCTGAAGATTTGGAGGAGGTAAATGTGGGAACAGAGGAAGTTCCTAAAACTTTATTTATTGGTAAAAAAATGTCACCCAAAGTTAAGGAGGATCTAACTAGTCTTTTGAGGAAGTACAAAAAGGTCTTTGCATGGACGTATGATGATCTGAAGGCATATAATGAGGAGCTATTCCAACATGAGATCCCATTAAAGGAATATGCCAAGCCTTTTAGACAAAAGAAAAGGCCCATAAATCCCACCCTAAGGCCCAAAATGGAGCAGGAATTGAAGAAGATGAAAGATGCTGGGATAATTAAGCCCATTAGACATTCTTCCTAGGTTTCTAATTTAGTCCCTGTCAGGAAGAAGAATGGGGATATCAGGCTGTGTGTGGATTTCATAAACTTAAATATATATTCCCTAAAACACAACTATGCTCTCCCCAATATGGAGAATATGCTGCAGAGAGTCACTAGATGTGAATTGATGTCCATGATGGATGGATTCTCTGGTTATAAACAAATAATGCTCAAGGAATTAGATCAATTTAAAACTGCTTTTACTACACCGTGGGGAACATATTTATATGTTAGAATGCCTTTTGGTTTAATGAATGTTGGGGCCACTTTCTAGAGGGCCATGGATGTTGCATTCTCAGATTTCTTGCAAAACTTTATTGAGGTTTATCAGGATGATCTCACAGTCTACTCAAAGAAAGAAGAACAACATTGTGAACATCTGGAGAATATTTTCAAAAGATCTCTGGAATTTGGGATTTCTCTGAATCCCAGGAAATCTATTTTTGGAGTGACAGAAGGTAAATTATTGGGGCATATTGTTTCAAAGGAAGGGGTTAGAATTGACCTAGATAGGGTAGATACTATTGACAAGTACCCCTTCCAAGAAATGTTAAAGGAATTCAATCTTTCTTGGGTCAGGTAAACTTTCTCAGAAGATTTGTCACAAACTTTGCTGAGAAAAGTAGGCCAATTTCCAAAATGCTTAAGAAGGATGCAAAAATGGAATGGGATGGAGAAGCCACCCAATTTTTTCAAGAAATAAAGCAATCTATCAAAGATGCCCCTGTCCTAAGAACTCCTAACTACTCAAATCCTGTGAACATTTTTTCATTTGCATCTTGCCATACTATTGCTGCTGTGTTGTTGCAAAAAAATGAAGAGGGGTTTGAACAACCCATTGCCTTTTTTAACAAATCATTACAGGCTGCAAAGATCAAATATGACATAACTGAAAAATAGGCCTATGCATTGTTAAAGGTTGTGAAAGATTTTAGATGTTATTTGATAGGTTCTATTGTAGTAGCCTATGTCCCCTCAGTAGCAGTTAAGGACATCACTAATACATTAGGGGTCAATTTGCGACGCCCATTTGCGACGGCAGGCAAATGTTGCATGTTTTTGGCTTTTTTTTTTCAATTGTGCCCCGACAACGTTGCAATTGCGACGTATTGGAAAGTATATGTCGCAATTTCAACGCAATCGGGATATAATTGAAAAAAAAAACATTTGGCGCATTTTGTTAACTATACATATAAATCATCTACGGCCGTCGCCTGATAAAACATTTGGAGATCAAGGGCATCGTGATTGGAGAAGGGCATAATTGA
>MU224012.1:0-10713 GCA_018584345.1 Thuja plicata
ACATTAAATTGATTCAAAGAATTATGCCAAACAGTAATAGGGTCGTTTGGACATAACTCGAGGGTATGATCACACTTAGGGAAAATAGGGTCCATAGTTGCAACAGACCGAAATTAGGTGGTTACAATTATAAGGTCTTAATTAGTTTGGTACGTATTTGATGTTGTGAACGTGTGTTATGAATTTAGATGGACTTAGTTTAATTGTTTTATTTAAGATTTTGAATGAATGTTTATGTATTTGCTAAGAGGAATGAATGAATAAGATAATAACTAGTGTTAATGCCTATGCATAAAATAGGTTATGTGCGCAATCGTTGGTTAGTTGAAAAAGTTCTAACCATTTTTTATAGCATGATACATAAACTAAAGAGATTTTGTTAGTAATTACTAATACAAGAAATGGTAGATACATAATATGTTGCAAAAAAAATTTCCTAAATTGGTATGGAAAATTTGTAGTGGTCTACCAAAGACAAACATTAGTGGACACATGGATTAACGATAGATATAATTAAAATTTTGTATATTTTATATTGCACCTTATATAAGATTACTTTTGTAAATATGACAAGTTGGCTCATGGTCGACATTACAATTATTGATGAGAGTTGTAGCATTTAACCCATCATATATTTGACTATGCATGTCGTACTATTTATTTACTTGTGGTGCTATAAATTTATGGACTTCACCTTATTGATTCGTAAGATTATTTTACATACATGTTATGAGTTATGTGTGTAACTATAGTTTAATTGAAATATTTTTTTTACTAGTACTAATAAGGCTACAATGCATCGGAGTTCCTATCATATGATAACATGATTGTTTTGTTATAATTGTATAGGATACCATATAATTGCAGGGATATGTACAAGCAACATGATAGCCATTTACAAAGATATGGACAAAGTTTAAAGTGTTTTTTCATAGAATTTGCATGCGTTGCTAATGCCTCCAAGTCTTGGGTAAAAAATGCAAGAGCCATTATAAAGGCCAAAAATTGTTATGGTTATGGTTATGGTGATATTAAAGGGGGTTAGAAAAGTATTGTTTTTTGTAATATGTTGCATAAGCATGACACATCTTTAAGTTGGTAAGAGTTTTCATCACATTTCATGGTTAATGTAAGGTTTGCTACCCTCTCTAGAAGGGTATTGAATTGTGCCTCTATAAAATGAAGAGACTTGTATTCATTGATCCAAAAGGTTTTGTTATATTAAAAAGGAGTTTAGTGGCCCTTAATAGTGTAGATTTCAATGTGTTTGATCCACTTTTACACACCTAAGTCTACTTTTCATTTCCACAAGACAATCTACATTTGCACTTTTACACCAAGTTTACTTGGAGCTGTTAAAATAATTTTCAATTATATTAAAATACTCCTCCATCTATATTGAAAGTTCACAACTAATTATTCAAATTTATTGTTTCAATCACCATGTTTAACCCCAATCAACTTTCTTTACCAATGTGATATAACTAATTTACCTAATATGAAAACAAACGTACTTTCGAATAATTCATACTAATAAAACTCAATTTAATTTCAACATTTGTTGATTTTTAATATTTAAAAAATATTAGGATATATGACTTGATTTTTCAAAAGAAGATTAAAAAATAGACAGTTTGTCCATAACAAACTCAAGTTGAAGAACCAATTCAATTGAAGATTTAATTTTTATAATATTTTCAATTAAGAAATTTGGTACAATATTTTTTTGTAGAAAAAATTCTCATCTTTTAATTTTTTAAATTAAGAAATAGATAAAAACATTGCATATAGTTCTCTTGGTGGGAAGTGAAGTGAGAATTAAAAAAAAGTAGATGCCTCCAACACAATCTTTTAAATTGATGTAAGAAATTTCTAATAACATCTCAAAGAAAACTTATAAAACTAAAACTACAAGTTTTGAAAAAGAGATGCATAATTAGCAATACAAAATGAAATTTTTAATAAAAAATAATACTAAAATTGTAGATACATAATATGTTGCAAATTTGTAGTGGTTCCCCAAAGACCAACATAAATTGTAGATGCATAATATATGCTCCAACAAAAAAACATCTCAATTGGTAAGAGAAACTTCTAGTAGTTCCCCCAAAGACAAGCATTAATGGACCAATTCATGGTAGACCTAATTGAAAACTTATTACCTTTTATATTGTACCTTATATAAGATCACTTATACAAATATGGCAAGTTACCTTTTATATTGTACTTTATATGAGATCACCTATGCAAATATGAAGTTGGCTTGGCCTACATTGCAATTATTGGTGAGGGTTATAGTACTTAACCTATTCTCTATTTGAATATGTATGTTGTACTATTTATATACATGTGGTATATTCATCTTATTGATTTTCAAGATTATTAAATTAAGTTATAGGGGAAGAGCCCATTCACTCCTTGCTCACTAAAACTTCTAATTACCAAGTAGAAAAAAATGATAACTAACATTTCATTGACAAACATATCACGAACCAATAGTTGTTCATTTGTAATTCCAAATAATGAGTATTTTTAAATAACTGATGGACATTTGGAAACAAGCATTGACAATGTTTGAGGTGGTTGTAGTGCATGGTTATTGGTGCCCCACAACATTTTTTAATGACCATTTTTTTACCCTTGTATGCATAACACATACCACAACATGTATTGTTAAAAAACCAAAACATTAGCTATAAACAATTAAGTTACATACAAATTTAATATAAAAAACAATGTCAAAATATTAACTATAAACAATTAAATTATATACAAATTTAACATAAAAAACAATGTCAAAATTTGATATACTAGATTGGAGAAGTTAACTATAATGTTACAAATATGCTTACCCTAATACATAATATGTTACCAAATATCTTCAAATATCTTGGTGATAGAGGGGAATTTCTAATAGCATCTCAAAGACAACTCAACAATAGTTCCTTGTTTTTCTCCATAAAATTATAATATTTGGTACAACGAATTTTGCAGTCCATTAAAATCTATTGAGCTATAATCCCTCCATGGGGTCACCCTGTGAGCCCTGGAAAGATCAGCGTAAATAAAGACACAATCGCTGTAAATGGATCTTTCTGGATTTTTTATTGGCTTCATTGTGTAATTCCGTACCTGCCCCTGCAACCATGCCATATTTTGTGCTTCTGTCGTGCTTCGCGCACAGCTAAAGTTCTTCATTTCCCTACAATAAGGGACAAAAAGGAAAGAAAACTCCTAAAAGAAATGGGTTACCAATTAGGACCCTAAAAGAGTTTTCATGGCCAATTGCTAGGTTTTGAAAGTTTCTTAGGTCATTGAATCAATTTGTACAGGATATCCTTGAGCAATTCCTCAGGGATGAATAATCTCAGGCTACAAATCAGACTATAATCTCAGGATTATAGTCAAAAGATGGTCCCCCATCGTTAAACGGATATGATTGCGATATTCCATGGTGCGCTAATGGTAAAGGGTGATTTGAGGCCAGGCTGAAAATAACGGATTTGGCTTCTGCATAGGATACTTATCTGCATGGGTGCTCAAGGAATCAGGTTTTGGTGTTTTGGAATCCACCAAAAATGCAAACTGGGCCAATGATTGAATTGGGTGATTGTAGGTAATCGGGATGCATTTGATTCACCAGAGTTGTTCCCAAAAGCAGAAAATGTTCAAAAATTCATTGCCCTGGTGAACAAAATTTGAAATGAAAACGGTGAACGTGTAGTTATTTTGAAGATAATTGGCTCTCTCTTTGAAGTTGGTTAATAGTTTCTTTGATACCCACATGGTGATTGCGTAGTAATTTTGAAGATAATTGGGTCTCTATTGGAAGTGGGTTAATAGTTTCTCTTATACCCACATTGAAAATTTTGAAGATAGTTGAGTATAGAGGCCATGGAGGTTGTAAGCCATAGTCAGTCACAAAACCGTGCTAGTGAAATTCTCGGGTGATAAATTCATAGGCAGGTCAGCAAAGTTTTCTATATTATGGAGCGCAGAGCTCTGTTTTGGATTGCATGTTTGTTTGCCTATTCATTGCCGTGGATAACAGGTGTTCAAGCTCTTACTCAGGAGGCCCAAATTTTACTGGAAATGAAGAAAAGTGTGAAGGATCCTCAGAATGCACTGAGCGACTGGACAGATTCTGTTCATGCACCTTGCAACTGGACTGGAATTAGCTGCGACAATACTACAGGTATGGTCACTGAGATCACAGTTGAAAGCAAATTTATAAATGGTCCTCTGTATTCCAATATTTGCAAATTGCAAAGTTTGAAGAAGCTTCAATTGGGAAACAATACGCTATATGGGACTTTATCCTCACATATCATGAACTGCACCAAGCTTGAGTCCCTGAATCTCACACAAAATTCTTTATCCGGAACTTTACCAGATTTCTCCCCATTGAAATCTTTGCAGCTTCTTGATGTGACAAACAATAACTTCACAGGTGAATTTCCTCCTGTTGGTAGTTTAGCTGAGCTGACTTCCCTTAACCTTGCTAATAATCCATTCACTCCAGGAGAAATACCCCAGCAGCTCATGAATTTGAAGAAACTCGAGGTGCTATACTTGGCCGGCTGCAATTTGGTAGGAGAAATCCCAAGTTTTATACTTGATTTCACAGATTTAGTTCTTCTGGATCTCTCCTCCAACTCTCTGAAGGGATCTATTCCAAAGGTTATTTCCAGACTCAGTAAACTCTACCAACTAGAGCTGTATGACAACAATCTTACTGGAAATATACCCCCAGAACTAGGAAATCTCACAGCACTAAAATATTTTGATGCATCAAAGAACATGTTGAGTGGAAATCTTCCAAAAGAGGTTGGAAATTTGAAAAACCTAGTTTCGTTTCAGCTCTACATGAATCAGCTTTCTGGTCAAATCCCTGAAACCTTTGGTGACTTTCCATATCTTGAAGGCTTGTCACTGTATGATAACAATTTCACAGGACAACTACCACAGAAGCTTGGCAGCTTGTCAAATTTTAACTTGATTGATGTTTCTGACAACAAATTCACTGGTCCACTACCAAAAGATATGTGTAGAGCAGGTAACCTGCAATACTTTCTAGTTCTTAATAATCTGTTTACAGGAGAACTGCCCGAGCCTTATGAATCTTGCAAAAGTTTGACGCGTTTCAGAGTGAAGAACAATAATCTAACTGGTAAGGTACCCAAAGGAATTTGGGGTTTGCCAAATGTCAACATTATTGACCTTAGCTTCAATAACTTTGATGGTGAGCTTGGTCCCGAGATCAGAAATGCGGAGAACTTAACAGAGTTCTATATTAACAACAATCAATTCTCAGGGATCTTGGTGCCAGAGATCGGAATGGCCTCACAACTAGTCAAAGTTGATGTCCAGAATAATCAGTTTACAGGTTCAATCCCACAAGAAATCAGCAGTTTGAAAAATTTGAATGAACTGTATTTACAGGGAAATATGTTTGAGGGATCCATTCCAGCTGAAATCGGTTTATGCACTTCTTTGGTTGTTATTAACCTTGCAGAAAATCATTTATATGGATTGATTCCAGAGTCTTTGGGGTCCATTGAAGGTCTTAATTCTCTAAATCTTTCAAATAACCATCTCCATGGATTAATTCCAGATAGCCTTGGTAGATTGAAACTAAGCCTTGTCGACTTCTCCAACAACCATTTATCTGGCCCTGTCCCAAATTCTCTAGTCAGCAAAGTTAACAGTGAAAGCTTCTCAGGGAATCCAGGGCTCTGTGTCAAAAGCTCTAGCAGTAACAGTCATCTACTTCGGATTTGTAAGGGTTCTCATCTTACGAAAGAATCCAGAAAAATGATATTGATATCAGGGTTCATTGTTGGAACAGCAATACTAATACTAGTGATTGGGTTGATACTTCTGTGGAGAAAATGCCATCAAAACCAAGATGACTTCAGGGATAAAAAAGGAAGTCCACGCTGGAAACTTAAATCTTTTCATAAAATAAGTTTCAGTGAGAAGGATATTTCTGAAGCATTACTAAGGGAAGAGAATATAATTGGAAGTGGTGGATCGGGCATGGTTTATCGTGTGGATTTGCAGAACAATGTAACTGTTGCTGTAAAACGACTTTGCACAGTGAACATTAACAGTAGCAAGCAAAATGATCTCAACAAACAGGTGAAGGCAGAAGTGGACGTTTTAGGGATGGTTCGGCACAAAAATATTGTGAAGCTCTATTGTAGTTTATCAAATGGCAAGTCAAGTCTTTTGGTATATGAATACATGCAGAATGGAAACTTGTTTGATGCTTTGCATAAAGTCTATACAGAAAAGGCATCAAAGGTAAGTGGTTTGCATTTAGATTGGCCAACAAGGCATAAGATTGCTTTAGGAGCAGCACATGGGTTGGCATATCTTCATCATGACTGCTTACCTGCAATCGTTCACAGAGATGTAAAATCTACCAATATTTTACTGGATGACTATTATGAGGCAAGGATTGCTGATTTTGGTATTGCGAAATTTCTTCAAGCTGGGATAGGAAAGGATCCCACCACAGCTTTTGCAGGCACCTATGGCTACATGGCTCCTGGTAAGTTCAGGGCAGTAGTGTGATTCCATTTTTTGACGTTTAGGCATAGCAAATCTCTAATCCCTGTGAATTGTTTTAATGGGTTTGCAATTAATTCTAACCTCCAGGCCTAGAAAAATGAAATATTTGAACAATTATACTAGCCAAATGGTATGGTGCTAACATCTGTTTCACTTTCCACATTACAGAATATGCATATTCTTCTGAGGTCACAGAGAAGAGTGACATTTACAGTTTTGGTGTGGTTCTATTGGAGCTTGTTACTGGAAAACAACCAATTGAGCCAGAATTTGGTGATAGCAAGGATATAGTTTTCTGGATTTCACAGAAAATATGTTCCCAACAAGATCCTTTTGATGTCCTGGATTCAAGGATTTCTAAATATTTTAAGGAAGAAATGATCAAGGTCTTGAAAATTGCAGTGCGCTGTACATTCAAGATCCCATCACTACGGCCCACCATGAGAGAAGTTGTACAAATGTTGCTGGATGCTTATCCTTGCAGTAGTAGTAGTTCCAAGACAACCCAAAAGGAAGGAACCCAAAAGAATGCAACTGCGGACTTTGGCATGACTGTGAGACAAAGCTCTCAGCACAAACATTGAAGAAATAAGAATAGCAAATATCATTTCCACTAAAGCTTTTACTTGGCTTCCAAAATCATTTGCAGGAAGACAATAATCTTGTTTGCCATAACTGTAACCCTTGTTAGGAGTAAGAGAGTCAGGGCCTGGGAGTTTACAAATATCATGAATAATGTAGTCCGCTTGAGAGGTCTGTCATAGATCTGTTTGCTTGAATTGTCATAAGTACAAGCTGAATTTGAGCAGTTAAGGAAATTAGCCCCTACCTCTAGGCCCTCCTCCTTTAGGGATCTGATATTTATGTAGCTTTCCTATTCAGGCAGGTAATGCACTTTAATATATATAATGGAAACTCCCTCTGTAACTTTACCCCTTTTTTATGTTCTCTTCAAAATGTTTCCTTGCCCTTGTGCTTGATGGCAAATCATGAGTTTTTTTTGCAGAAGGAATATAAAAATCCTGCAGCAGTTGTATTCCTTATTAGCAGTGCTTACACATCAATTGTATAATAAGATATATGAAGCAAATTATATAAAAGAATTCATCTACTGTTCTTGGGTATGGTCCTCCTTTACATTTGAGGATTGCATTTCTATCTTTGCACTTTTTCAGAAGCCATGAAATAAGTGAACGAAAGCATTGAGACCATTGCCATGTTCAGTAATTTGGTATTTTGCTATTTGATGGTTGTTGAGATCTGGTCATGTTCACCACAATAAGAATTGGCAGTGTAGGTTTTATTACACATAAATGTTATTAATTCATGGTAGGGACAAAATTTTCCTGTATGTTTTGATGGAGATTCAGAATTTCTTTGGCTAAGAGCCAAGGACTGAGGGGTATCCATTCAGCCAATATCTGATTGGGGCACAATCCTGGCCTCATCCGACCCCTTCTGGTGTTGGAGCCTTTTGCAAGCAGCAAGACTTGATCCTTGGTGGGCTCATTGAGAACCAAACAACTTCACCAGCAGACCAAGGGCCCATTGACTCATGTAAGTATGTTTGATGTATTTAATTGAGGTGTAAGTATAGGGTCTAAAATTAATGAGGGGTAGGTTTTGGTTCTATAAACCTTTTTTTTTTTTGGCTTTGTGTAGGGTTATAAGACATGAGATAAGATGTTTAATGTCTATAAGATTAGTAGTATGTCTTCTTTGTTCCTTTGTATTTTTATTTATCTTACACATGGATATCATTTACAATGTGTGAGAATGATTAAATAGCCTAATGAAATGGTAAAAATGTAAATTAATAAAGAGAATGTTTTAAAGTTAAAATGAAGTATTTAAATGTCTTTTTTTATTCAGTTTATTTATGAAAAAAAAATGGTTTGTAAGGAGAACTACAACTTGTTACAAAGGGAAAATGATTTTATTTGGTAGGTAAGGAATGACATTCTAGAAATTAGCTCTAGGTTGTGGTTGTGATATTTTATTTATTATTATTTCATTTTTATCCAATTACAAAAGAAAGAAAAGAGTGCGCATTAGGGTGCGGATCTATTTTTATGGAGCAGGAGGTTCCATCATGTCAAAAAAAATATTGCTTCAGGATTAAATCTGAATCATTTCCTCAAAAGTAGCAGTCCATACATTTTAGAGCTGCAAATTCAAGTAGGTTGAAAAGGTGGGGGCTAAAATTTGCCCCTCCAGCTTAGGTTTTTTTTCTACCACTTGTCAATCATTTAAAAAAAATTAATTCTTATTAATATATTTTTTTTATATTTGAATTTATTTAGTCATTAAATTAGATATAGTAAATTAAAATTTTTGTCCATAAATTGTGAAGCTTAAAAATCTAAGCACGAACTCCACTACAAAATTGTAGTGGAAGAGAACTTCACCCATTGAAGTTTTAGAAGGATTGTGAATTCTGAATTAGAGCTTGTTTGGTTTTACATTTGCAATTTTGGATGGTTTATTTTCAAGGTATTTTCGTTTTAATTATAAGTTTTAGATTTAAATAAAGGATAGTAATTGTGTCTATAAAAATGGAGTCTTTGGCAAGGTGAGGCGATGATGCCTTGCTCGATCCGCCACCGGCTGTTCAAACGTTTGGGGCCCCTTATTCGGCTCGTATTCAGTGAGTCTTCAGAAATGGTGCGTGGGTAGATGAGGCGTCTGTGCAATGGCCGGAGGAGACATCTACCAAAACATTGGGTCCTCGGTCTAATCTTACGGCTATTCCGACTTTGCATTTCTTCGAAACTTTTAAAAGCCCTGATTATTCTTGGCGGCCCTGTTATTTCAGGAAAGATAAGAAGGGTTTTCAAGGTCGTATGACTGTGGCGGCTTCTGCTACTGAGGCTTCTAAAGGGGTTGTTGACTTTGGAGCTACGCCACTTTCGAATGAGAAATCAAACAGAATTTGGTCACCCGTCCCGACTGTTGAGGGATTGGTGGGACATCCTTGTGCAGGAGCTTCAGCTGGATTGGGGCATAAATTTAATAATGGCGTTAAAGCAGGTCCTTGGTTGGACAGTGGCCATGGGGATGCCCAGTGCAGCAGAAACAGAGATATGGTGGGTGGCAGGCTAATCTTCACAGGCGAGTATGGGGATCTAATCAGGTTTGGCATAGCGCTCTTAAATTTTTGGAACACCCTAAAGATACCCAATGGATTCTTCAGCCCACTGGAGTTCCGGCAGTAAGAAGGCGAGGGGTTTTTGAGACAGCGAACAAATGGACAATAATTGCAGGGAAGAACACCGATTGCCCAATTTTAGCCAAGAAAGGGCTTTGGGGCTCCAAATATGGGATCCGGGAAAGGCGGGGAAGATCACAAGTCACATTTTGAGAGAAATCAGGTATGGAGGGTGTTTTTTTTAACAAAAGAAATACTATGGGAAGGCATAGGTCAAATCAAAGGCAAAAAGATAAAAGTTTATCTCCCCAGGAAGAAAACCCATTCTTAACGGGTGGACAGAGCTAAGACAAGTCAGAGATGGTATAGAGAGACTCTAATACACAAAAAGGTTCTTGTTCCTTTAGGGCCCGTTTGGACGCAGGCATATCGGCCGTTATTCTTGAATTGCGTATTTCGAATTCCAAATCCATTGTTTGTGGTTGACATGCATGGATGGAATTGGAATTTCAATATGCCAATTTTGTCAAAAAAAGGGGCATATTGTCTTCCACTTGAAAAGGTGGAATTGGAATATCGGGCTCGCATGCCGGTTTCCAAATGCCAATTTTGAAATGTCGTCGGGTCCGCGTGGCTAAAGTAATTTTTGGCATCTGCCTTTTAACCTTCCTTTTCACATCCGCAACAATATTATTCTCGCTTTCACATCCGCAACGACATTGTTCTCTGCATCTGCGTCCAAACGGGCCCTTGGTTCTCTGCATCTAGAGGTCACATTTGTTTAGAAACCCTAACCCGTGCTGAAACGAAGGTACTTCTAGGGTTTAAATCAATTTTTAACTTCATTTGTATCAATTTTAGTATGTAATATGGTTTGTGCGAAGGGTTATATGAATGTATCAGCACTTAAGCTCTCTCTTATAATTCTTCCTCAACCTCATCGACTCCTTACACAACAATCCATCCTTCATCATATTCATATTGTCCTT
>MU224012.1:45626-67898 GCA_018584345.1 Thuja plicata
TTGATGTGCATGCTTCCTGATTTGATTCATAGTCTATATTTTCAATTGGTTTTCTCATTTTGCATGGTTAAATTCTGTTGATTGAGGCCTTAGTCAATTGGTCTGTCATCTGAGAAGTATTACCCTTCTGAAATATCTCTGAATTTGTTTTAGGTTGCATGTACACTCCATAACACCTTTGAAGTGATAAGTTTTCTTGTAAAACTGTCTCTGAGGTTGAACATAAGATTGGAATGATCTTGACTCTATTGCCCATGGTAGAATAAGGCACTAGTCTAATCATTATTTGGATTATAGTTATTCAGTTCATTGTTTATAGTTTTGTGATATCTTATCTATCTGTTCATTTCAAATTACATACACGTTTACTAAACATTCTTTCAATTACTTAAAGTATTTCAGTTTACAGTTCATGATATATTGATTTCAGTTATATTTATTTCAATTTCCTTGCCATACTTTGAGAGACAGAAGTTTGAGTTCCATACATAGGTTATCTACTATAAAAATCCTGTTCAGGTGAAGGTTCACCCACCTTGGTCCTGCAGAGCCAGAAGCGTAGGGGAAGAGGATCATAATCGATCATTCCCGTTAGTTGGCAAAAAATAATTGGATTTCCCATCATTGGATTGGCAAGTCCAAAGGAAATTCAATTCAGCATTTTTGGGCACCAACAGTTATACTAGAAAAATATTTCCTTAAAACAAACTTGCTTTTGCAAGCCTTTGAATACTTAATCCTTCGCTTGGTGGCCTTAAGGAACTCCATTTGAAACTTTGGTTCAATATATGGTCATAAATCCTTTTGTTTTAGATCTGTAGATTGAATTCTATCCATTTTTTGAAGTTGAGGTGGAAATTATTGTAATAGAATGATCTCTTCATCAAGAACCTCCTTGATCTTAACCATTGTATGGACTTCATCATGTACAATATGGTAGCATTATAATACCTCTTAGTCCAACCTACTATGTTTTTTATATAGCGAACCCCTCCAAGATATGGCCCTTTATCCAAATACTTTAGGATAGTTAGAGTTGGTGCATTTGAGACCACTAGACCTATGATTTAATTGACGCATGCATCAATATCTCTAACATATACCTTAAGTTATTCCTTAGTTATCTCTTTTTTCCATATGGCCTAGTATGGTAAACACTAGAATCTGGTTTTTTTGTCTTCCTTGCATGCTTGCTTCTCTATGTTTGTAGTTTGCACCCGATAGTCTATTGGCTACATGTGTAATTTATCCTTATTTACTATAGAGGTTGAAACATGTGCAATTCCATCTCCCTAAACATCCACATTGATAGAAGACAATGTACTAAATATTTTATGCTTTGGTTGAGCCTTAATAATTCCCACCAACCTTGACAAATCCACTAAATCAAGTTTGTATGTTATGTCTCTTCATTATGGTGGAACTTAAACACACTAGTAATCTTGAACTCCTAATTGAATTTTTACCAAGTTTTGTAAGAGGGTTTGGTTCCCTAGGAGTAATTTAATGAAATGAGCTTGGAGGAGGAGGTGCAATCCTTATGGAAGTGGTTCCTATGAAGAAAGGAGGTGAGGGAGTCAACAATGTAGTTTGAGTGTGATATTTCTCTTTAGAAGTTGATGCAATTTATATAGCTACAACTTCCTTATGAGTTGCTGCAAGTGCTTGAATTTTTTTGTTTTACTAGTACACTTTGCAACACCTTATCAATGATTTGTTCTTTGTTATAATTTGTTCCTCTTCCTCTACTTGTATATTTTCTATATTGCCTTTGAGGGGAGGAGGAATTGTGATTTGTAAAGGAGGATAAGAAGGACATGAAGGGGTTGATATTTAGACTAGATGAGGAGGTGATAACTATGCCACCTCCAAATCTATTGAATCTATGGTCCTTCTATAGTGCCAAAAATTGTATCCCTTTATAATTTCACACTGATTTTGGGCTCACTTGGTGCTTGTACCCCATGCTCTTTATTTATGCAAGGTTGAGCTTAGTTTCAAGAATGTTTTGGAAACTCAATGATCCCCTCCTTAGATACCTCTATCTAGCTTGAAATGCTAAGATTTTCTAACACCTAACACTCCTGTGTAGGCATTTCAACCCTAAATTTGAAATCATAATGGCCAGATTTGTAAGTAGCAGGAAATTTCTCCTTGATGTTGGTATTCTTCAAAATTTAAACATAAAAGGTGTAAGTTGTATATAAACACAACCCCCTCTCTCATTTCAAAATTTGTCTTGCATGTTCATACATCAAGAGTATTCAATCAAGGGATTCAAGCATTCGATTACAAAAATCATGATCAAGTTTTATATGTCTCTCTATGATGATGGAATGCACTAAAAACTATCAAGCTTTGTGTGAGGTTTCAAGGCACGGGTTTCACACCACAGGTATCATTTATCATTTCAAAAATTTTCTTTAAGTTTTTCAGCCTCTTCCCTACTAGGGGTAAGCCCTCTTTCATCAAACATTGTTGGAGTGAAGGTGGTAGCACAAATAGGGGATTTGACTAAGGCAAGCCTCTATACAATACAACATTCTCCCCTCTTCTATGTGTGTAGGTTATAGATTTAATAGCCAAATTTTTTGAAATTGCACATAGTAGACTGAGTCCCATATTCCCAAACTTTTAATAGGTGAAAACCCCTAGGTTATAGCGACAAGCTCACTTATTTGACACTTTTTGGCTAGTTTTTTTAGAGAAATTTCTACATAACCTCCTAATGTACAATTTGGAACCTTATTTGATGAAGACACCTATATAAATAGTGCATCTATCTCCATAGTTTGACACTTTCAACTCCATATTTTGGTCATAATATCTTCTCTATCTCCTAATTAAAAATTTGATGTCATGTTCCTAACTCTATAGTGTACATATGATTATGACTACTTGGAATGTGGCTACCTTGATCCTTAATTGAGTCATATTATCATTATTACATTATTATTTAGTTGGTTGGGTCAATCCTAGACCTATATAGTCATATGTAGGTAAGCCATGGTGTTATATTAGACATATAAAGAGGGTATATATAGGAGGTGTTAGGATTGAGGAACACTGGTGGGGGGGGGGGGGGTTGAATTAGTGTTCTAGCTTTTATTAACTTTTTATCTTGATTGCACAACCATAAACTAAAAGAAATAAACAATAAACAATTGAAAGATAATAAAAGTATCCACAACATCATAACACCATGATTTTTGTGTGGAATCCCGGTTAAGGGAAAAACCACGGTGGGGATGGAACCCACAAGTATTACTTCTGCAAAAATAGGTTACCCTGTTAGGGGTGTAAGTACATAAGGGGAATGCATATGCATTTAGGCTTATAACCTAGATCTCATTGCTCAATATAAAAAATAGGTATACAACCTTCACATGCTGAGTGCCATACAAAAAGATTTATCCACAAAAGGCGAACTGAGAAATAACATCAACAATGCCAATATAGTTCCAATGAAATAAATAATAGACTTCTTATTTGACTGTTGATCCTCTGATCACTGATCCATCAATCACATACAACATATATCAGTCATATCCAACCATGGCATATCTCAATGAACACAAAAACTCAAGCTTATATACTGATCATCAAAGTTGTTCATGTTCACTGTCGGCCTCAAGAAAAAAATAGGTAACGCGAGAAGTGTCGGCTAGATCTTCCATAAAAATGTGTTCCTAACCTCAAACTCAAACATAGAAGTCATCACTTGTTTCGTCTCTAACTTCTCCAACAATCACACCGATCAAATCATCGATCCAATAGGATCATTGATCGATCCAACATTCAACTGTCTTTGTCTCTTACCGAACTCTGCTAACTCGATACTCAAAAGATCATAACTCTATCAGATGATGATATAAACTTCTATGATCTTAGAAAAGTTACATAATACCCACAGGAATCTTCTCCTAGCTTCACACATCAAAACTCAATCAAATGTGTCCATACCGATCCATACACCAAAACCTGTACATTGGGTTTGCTATACCATACTTAGGAAAATTTATAGTCAAACCTTCGGTATCATCATAATATGACAAGCTATCTCTAGAATAATGTGTAGTTTCCATCAATGACAACATACACCATCTTCCTATCAGTGTCTCTTGCTAATAGGAGGTAGTGTGCCTTAGTTTAACATGTTGAGTATTGAGTTGTTATTGAAGACTATTGAAGGTATCCACCTTGAAGTGGATTAGGAGGTTGTCCCCTAGAAGTGGAATATTATTATCAAGTATTTGCAACATATTTTATATTACATATCCTATTGTATAAGTTATTTCATTATAAGTGTTATCAGAGCATGATCTTGGCAGTATGAAGGAAAGGTTTTTTCATTAAATTTGTAGGTCATTTTAGAAAATGTGTATCTTTCAAATTGGATAAATATTTTTAAAGGATTTTTTAACACTATATTAGACCACTTTGAGGCCAATTAGAGAAAAATTGAGCGATTTATTGTAGAATTTGGATTTCCACCCTAAATTTTTATAAAGAACATACCTCATATTTGAGTATTTTCTTCGTAATTTTTAAAGGGTTTTAAGGAGATCATTGAAAATTATACAATCCAAAAATTGGGTTTTTATCATTATTATTTTTCAATTTATGACAATTTCATTATTTTCCATAATTTTACTTTGTAGAAAAAGAAGAATAAAAAGAAAAAAGAACAAGTACAAGAAGTAGAAGATAAAGAAAAAGAAAGGAGAAAGAGAAGGAAAAAGCACTTGAGATAAAGAGAAAGATAAAAGAGGAAGAAACAAGAAATGAAGATGAAGAAGAAAAAGAAAAAGTTTTATTGAGGACAATGCTTTTGTAAAGAAGACAACAATGTTATGTCCCTAATCCTATAGTGTGCCTATGGTTATGTGTAGTTGGCTTTTTTCTACCTTGATCCCTAATTAATTCATACTATTAGTTATTAAGGTTGGGCTTATAACTATTTAGTCATATTTATGTTGGCCCTGGTGTTATATTAGGCAAAAAGAGTGTATATATATGATGTAGTGTTTCTTATTTTAACATGTTGAGTATTGAGTTATTATTGAGACTATCATAGGTATCTCTCTTGAAGTGCATTATGAGGTTTCCCCAAAGTGAAATATTATTATCGAGTATAGATGATTCATATTACATATTATATTATGCAAGTTATTTCATTACATTTATACTTATGTATTTAATTTTGATTTCATATATGTCTGTTTATGTCGAATCTTGTCATTTTCCAACCATTTTATCTAGATCTTGCATTTTCATATCATAATCATATCCAATCATATAAAATAAAGATCTCGAAGAAATTAACAACAATGTCCATCTCTCCTTGAGGAGTAAAGTTGGGCCTAATTCATCCCCCCATCAATAAGATGACCCCTAATTGGAAATGGTGAATGAGTAAGTTCCTAGTTGTTATTTCTAGGCTAAGGATTCATTTTGGTGAATTTGACTACTTTTGCATTATTTTTTATTTGGATGTTCAAATATGAGTTTATTTTCATAAATTTTGAGATATAGAGGCATTTATTTCTAAAATTCATATTTCATATGCTTTCATTAATTAATTAATCATCATTTTGTTAGCTAATTGTGCTTTATTAAGTAGTTAATTGATCATATCATTACTATATTACATAGTTTAACCAATTGTATCATTGCTATCATTTCTTATCATTATCATTTGGTTAATTGATTGTATTATCATTATCCACACTTGAAATAAGGTCTATCAATTTATTAAAGGAATTGTAAGCATAAACCGATTCCTTATCGTTGCCTCTAGTTTTTGTTTCTTGTTTCCTAGGAGAAATTGTGTGTTGTTAGAGCTTGTACTTGTTTAAGAGTTTCGTAACCCATTGTTTTGAATATGAGATTCTTGTGAGAATAAGTTATAAAATTATGTTTTTCTCTTCTTTATATGCTAATGGTATTGATCCCAAGTTGAGTATTAACTTATCCGCACCAAGGATTTTAAGATGGCTTCCCCTTGTGCTTCTCATGATGAAGATGATCCTTCAGTACAACTATCTAATGAAGAATTGATGAAGCTTGAAAAGGAATTGGAAGATCTTCAATAACTTGTGAGTTAAGAACACTTGGATAGAGAGGAAGTACCCTTTATTAAGAACCTAGGGAAGTTAATACAAGGTGGTGAATATTGTGTAGATGTTCTACATAGCATAACTCACATAACATATGAAAACACTATGAAGATAGCTAGTATAGGTAAATTATTTGATATTTTGTTCCTAAAACCCAACTTTTGATACCAATGCCTATGGCTACACCAATACCTATTGTTTCTACATAAACATATTCTATCATGAAATATACTGCACAGAATGGTAATGTTATCCATGTTAGTAATGTGATTAATCCTATCAATTAATATACTTATGTTCCCTCTTGAACCAATCTTTTGTTTGTTTCTCAAAATGTCATCAACCATCTCTCCCACCCACTTACAAAAAATTTCCACTTACCAACTATAATATCCCCATCATAATCCAAGTTTCAAGAGCCAATTCACCTAGCAATGTTGCCATAAACCATTATTTGAAAATTATGTCATCCTTAAATCAACAAGTGGTAAACATGACCTAACCCAAACCACTATCCCTTTATAATTCATAAATAGCCCACTTTCCATTTCCATCCTTCAAACCAAAATCCCACAAAAAATGAGATACCTCATTTTCTGAAATACAATAGAAAAGATGCCCTAAATACTCATTTTTCTTTGAATATAACTTTCTTGCAAAACTCTTCTATATTTTTATTAATCTATGCATTACTCATCAATATGATATTTTAATTAAATATTATTAATAAAAGATTCTATTTTAGATTAATCATCCTTAATTAAGGAACACAAATCTTTAAGTACAATAGTTGGGATAATATTTCTTATTTATTGTAAGACCTGGCATAAAGATAGCTTTAAACTAAGCATGTCTATACATGCTTGCTTGGCTCCTCAAATATCTCTAAACTTTTGGATTTGAGATTACGATTTAATAGTCATTGTCAAACATAACCACAATTTTACTTGAGGCTTTCCAATTCTCACTTTTGGAGCCTTCAAAGTTTTCCAACATTCTAGAATTCTCAAGATTGATTCTTTGGATACAAAATTATTATTATCTCAAACTTCATAGTCAATTTGGATCCACTTAGTATCGAGGATTCTTCAAACATCAAGAACAAGATGCGAACTTCCATGCATACTAATTTAATCAATGATCATGAGTCCACTAGAACTTTATGAGTAATAAATAAAGTTAATTTATGGATCCAAAGCATCATTCCTTACTATTTTGAATAATATTCTTAGATTTCCTAGAGACATTGGTCCTCCTTTGTTCTCAAACTCTCTAGACGCAAGTGTTCTGAGTTTTAATGAGTTATATAGAATTAATATGTTAGGCCAAATTGAAACGACTAGGCAATAAATGAATAAATGAATTGGATGTGAAATTTTAAAATTTTAAAATTAAATTTTATTAGATATTTCAAACTCAAATTCAAATCTATATACATAAAATAATAGAAATTTTTATTAAAGATTAATATTTTAAATTTGGTGATAAAGGAAAAAGAAATGAATATTTACGTAAAAATAGCTTTAAGAATTTTCAGAATATTATGTAACTCAAATAAAATTTTATATTTAATTAAAAATTATAAAAAGAAAAGTTGAAAATAGATTACTCAAAGAACTAAAATAAAGAATCTTTCTATGCTTCAAAGACTTTAGAAGATTTTGAAAAAAAGGAGGATCTTTTATTTTCATCAAAATGTTAAGAATGTTTTATATAGGAAACCATGAGTAAATCAAAGTGTAGGCTACAAACATATCTAAATTTGGAAATCTTGATAAAAACACTAGAAAAAATAGATAGCAATAAAAAATAAGAAAGGATGCATTAAAGGAAAATTCAAAGGAGATTACCAGTATTCTTGAATTATTATCTAGGAATTCCTAATATATTTGGTTGTGCAATAAGGTCCATGTTAATGTGATACTTTTATGGCCCATCGACCATGCTTTTCCATGATCAAATAAGGAATGGATAAAAAATGTGATGCAACATTCTTCATCAATTGCAATTTAAATAGTTAAAATATGAAGGGTATGTTCATGGAATGGAGTGAGACCTAAATATTAAAGAAAAATGAAGAAAGATAATAATGTTATCAAAATTTGTTAAGTGAGATTAGTTTCTAAATGTTTTTTAGTGGTAGAAGCAATTCTAAAACTAGAGGAGAACTCTAAGGAAGCTAAGGTAGTGGAACAACTTCCTGCACTAATCTTGAGAGGAGGGTTATGCACAAACTTTCTTAGATCTTTAAAACAATTACAAAAACTCAACATAAATAACATGAATACCATAAATGGTGATTTAAGTGGGGAAAACCCTTTTGAGATAAAAATTGCATACTCCAAAAGCTGCCCAATATATTATTTTGAAATTAATAACACATTACAATATACTTTCAAAGCAAGCTTCTCACATGAGTATCACCAATGAAGATCCAAAGACAACTTAATAGCTATTATACTCTCATAGATGCATCACAATTCTCAATCATAATGCAATGCCCTCTTAAAATAAGGTTGTCTTCAATGACAAACAAAACACACAAAATATATGGTATTAGATCTATGACTTGATGATAAACTATCATGATTCATAATGACAAATTACAACTGAATTTTTTTTTCAGGGCCATTGTTCCAAAACCCCCGTTGAGGTGCATGGAGCTCATAAGAGGAGTACCCCTCCGCATCCCCCTAGACTCACATATCGACAATACCCTTTTTATGAGTAGCACATTACAAGGTTGAAACATCATTTTCTTAGCAAGAACAAATTCTTTTTAGATACAAGTTTGATATTTTTCCTAATTAATGCTTTTGTAATACATATAAAAGTTATATTAAATTTTGGTAGCAAGATAAGACATTCCACAATAATAAATATTGATTTATTTCCTAATAAAAATTAATATCATTAGCTAAGCAATCATAGTAGTATGTCCTTTAGAAAAAGTACTTATTATAAGCTACTATAACTAAGTTTGTGCAGTAACAAGGTTGATATGACTGTCCTAATCCTCTATAAGAGGGGACTTTTCATGGGCTGGAAAGTAAAGTAAAGAAAGAGATTGAATGAACATGCATATAATTAATGAGGCTATTGGTGTGTATACAAGTTGTCTATACTATCTTTTCCTGAAGTAATGCCACTTAGAATGAGAAATTAAGGGAACAAATTTGTGAAAAATATGGTATTTACCTTTATGTTGAATTTATAAAAGACTAATATCTATTCAAAGAGATTATACATATTTTAATCAAATTGATTTGTAATGTTCGGAAAAAAAAATAGATTACATATTCCAAACTAAACTTACGCATACATTACAAAGTTGAGCAAACTCACATATATAAAAAACCATGATCATAAAAGAGATGCCATGAAACATATTACAATGCGCATTCCCAAAATAAGTTAAAATAATTTGAAGGCCAATCAGTTCTTAACAAAATACAATGATGTCATTTGCAATTGTAAATATTTTATAAATAGCTAGAAATAATAATTTAAGAAAAGATACAACTGCTCATGGCGTAAGCCACGTTGTTGCATGGTTATAAGGTATATTATAAATTTATAAATTATTGAAATACTTTAATTCTGCCATGAAACGTGAAACATGAAACAGTTTCATATTAAGAGAGACTTTAAGAATGAAGCAAATCCATATCTTTATTCTAAAGTTAGCAAGATCGTTGGAGCTCTTTTCCCAAGTCATTTATGATTTATATTATACTAATTCAAACTGGTTGAAGTGGTTGGTTGGTGTACAAGTTGAGATATTTGAAAGTTATAATGGTGAATTTTAGTGTTTTTAGTTTAAACTAATGTTTTTATTATTATCATTAATGTTTGGATTATATTATATGTTCTATTATAAGAATGAGTTGTTAAAGAATACACATTGCTTTTAAGTAGCTTAAACAAAGATTGTTTTTTTATTTCAATCATTACTAATACATATAATGTAAATTTTTTTCAAACAATTAAAATAAATTATATTAATTAAAAAAAGTTATGCAATGATTATTAATGTAGCAAACAAAAAGATTATATGATTTGTTTTGAGTAGTACTGAAGTTGTTAATATATGATTAAAGTTTAGTTGTCCTTATCAAGAAGGTATAGAAAATAAAGTAGTTTTGTAGAAGTAAACATTACTTAATAAAATGTTAGATTTCCATAGAATATGATGATTGCAAGATATGTATTCAATAAACTAATTTAGTAGGTATATATTAATTCATGTTATGTAGACAATACACGAAATGATATTAGGTGAAAATGTATTTAAAAAAAAAAATTAATAGTTGATGTATATTCATGTTTAAGTTTGTACATGATAAAAAAATTCACCCTTTCATTTTCTACTACAGTGCGAACAATACAAAAAATACAATGAGTCAAAATCTACTAAATTAACCTTCTTGTCATCAATATTACTGATATTTTGAAACAAAATTCTATCATTTCTATATAACTAGCACAACCAAAATCCATTATATATTCACAATTGGATGTCCACACAAACAAAAATGAGAATTGTGGTCCACAACAAATTTAGCTCTATGCTTGTTGGTGGCCTTTTTCTGGCCACTGGTTGTATGCTGGCTTTTTCTATGTTCTTGCCAGCTTGTTGGCTTAGTGTTCCTTAGGCACTGTTTTGTTATGCTGGAATTTATTTATCATAGCTATGTAATCCTTTGTAAATGGGTTTCAGGTCCCTAGAACCTGTTTTTCACGTAATAAAAAACTTTAGCTCTATGCTCTTTGCCATGCTTTCCCCGATGCTCTTGAGATCATTTATTTCTTACATATAAGATAATTATTCTTATACCATTCAATCTTCAACATGTATCATTTTGCATCATCCATCTTATGTTTCCCCTTATGACCACTCTCATTCACTAATATGATAACCCTTACTTTTCTCACATCCACTTTCTTTTTGGTACTTTTTGGATGCATGTACATATCTTGGTTTACCTTAAATGTTTTGATTTGAATTACTTGAATCAAATGAACCTTTCCCTCAATCAAACACTAATCATATGCATCATAATCTTTTATTCTATATTTCATTTAATTATTCAACAAAATAAATAACTTTTTTTCCTCCAACAATATCTATAATAAAGAAAAAATATGAAAATAAATACACCATAAACTGACTTCACGCTCCATAGTAATATTTATGATTTCAATATCATTCTCAATCTTTGTAATACGTGTTCAAGTAGATCTTGCCTATAAGTTGGACAATTTCCAATCTTATGAAAAATATTACATCAAAAGCACACTAGTTTTGATTCAATTTGTAAATATTTGAATAATAAAACTACTTATATAATATCTTTAATGTTTAAAATTGACTGAATTTTTTTCCCTCTTTAGGTGTAAGTTGAAAGCTCAAGTAAAACACACATTAGAAAAAATTATTGAATCCTAATCCTCTTGATTATATAAGAATCCTTCTTCTTTCTACTATAATAAAATACATCAATCATATACACATTCATCTTAATCCCTTTTTCTTTAAAGGAATTTTATTGTATCTAACTCTAATGATTATGTTTTTTTATTAAAAAAGAAGCCAAATAAGAGGGATGATCCTTACAATAACACAACCAATAGGCTATCAAGAAAACAACAACACAACAACAAAGGTGCTGGAAAACTATCAAGGCCCTAAGAGGCACAATGACAAAAGAAACTAGAGATTCACTAGAATAACAATAGGCCACAAATGACCACTTGCAATGCAGGTGCCAAAAGAAGCCTCTAATAGAACACTGTCATCATCCCATAGATTGGGTACAATGAACAACAAAGTAGTGTCAAAACTATCCAGAGACAAAAAAGTAGCATATCCCCAACTGAAGAACCACCTCCCCACCTCAAAACTCCTTTCCACCTCAATATAATAGGAACCCACCTCTATAGTATCATGAAAGGGAGAGACTAACCAGAAGGAGAGAACACCATAATTCCTTCCTACACCCAACTAACCATAGAAAGATGAAGCCCACATAAAGCTACAAACCCCCTCATTCATGAAACATGTCTCCACCTCCATAGGAAACATCTCCACCTCCATAGGAACTATGAAAGAGAAAGAAACAAACAAAAATGTGCCAAGCCCCCATAATATCTAGAGTAGCTCCAATACAAGCTGCAAAATTCAACCAAAAACCATAGACCAACACGAGCCCTTGAAATTTTTTAGAAAATGATTAGCCACAATAGGAAGAAAGACCACTGTCCTTACCAACCAAAATGGATAGTCCCAAAAAAAACATAGAAGAGGAATCATAAAGGTCAGTAGCTTCCATCACTTCTCAATCCAAAACCACCAACTCCATACTTGCATCTGGAGAGATAAATGTCAATCTACTACAACCATATTCACAGAAAGTAACTTCAACAAGTATGGACTCAACCTATATCTTCCCCATACATGATTCCAAGGCATAGCCAACCTCACCTAGAAAAAAAGGGCAATCCTCCACTTCACCAAGATCCCAAAACTCAGAACCTCTTCCATAAGCCACTACCACCACATGCGTAGGATAGGAGGGGAACTAAGCCCAAGGCTCCAGTCACACATCATACTAATCCATCTTTCAACCACATCCATTAGCAATGGGTAAAGAAGGCCCTGACCACAAGGTTATCCAAATCTGCTACATCTTCCACTCCACAAATGTGAAGAGTCATTACATCCATGTTCACTCCATGGCGGGAAGGAGACGCCTAGGATGGGGAAGCCCAAATCCAAGTTGTAGGGATAGTCATTTACAGGAAAAGAACCAAATCCCAAAATGGGATAGGGCTTAAACCAATCCCTCACGTGAGGGATTCCAAAAAAAAAGAAGAGAGAAAGACTCCATCAGTTCACTTCCACAACATCTTCACCACGCCAGAGAGCCTGAGTAGGGAAGAAGCCACCACTTCCAATAGTAACCCCATAAAGGAAATCCATTTGAGAAGTCCATAAATACCAACATAATAATCATCTTCACCATGCCAGAGAGCCTGAGTAGGGAAGAAGCCACCACTTCCAATAGTAACCCCATAAAGGAAATCCATTTGAGAAGTCCATAAATACCAACATAATAATCTAGTAGTAGGCATCCCAAAGAAGACCCCTTTATGAGGACCAAGCTCATTCTTCCACACAAAACACCTAACTTGCTATGCTCACACTCAAACTTCACAAACTGCCTCCATAAAGGGGAAATGCCTCTAAACATACCAGGGCCAGGGGCATTTAACTAGGGCCAATCTCCCACACTAGTGCAACCCAAAACATCTCCCACCTCCACATGCCAAGTCGTGATGAAAATGAAAAACAAAGGGGCATTTCAAGTCAACAAGATAACCAATGCATAGCAATTGGGTGTCCACCATATAGCCCAGTCACTAGGGAAACTAACATGGAAAAAATCATCCTACAAAAAAACATCTTCACAGTTGGTCCTTTGTAGAAGGAAATTTCTTGGATTTTAAAAGGAATGGAAAACAATACTTTGACATGAAGACTATAATCCCCAAAAACTCAGGTAACAGGAACCCCAAACACACACACCCCACTAGTGACATAAACATTAGCACAACAACGACATAAAATACCACCACCAAAGTACAAGCCTTCCAAGAACCCCCTGGATCATCATCTTCCCTTCAACAAGCTCAAAATTGGAAATCCCACCCCACTCCTCTTTCTACTTAGAGCCATTTCTAATCAACTTGAATAATTATGCTATTTTAATATAGGGACATTATAATATTCTTAGTTATCTAAAACTCTAAGAATACAAAGATATTATTGATTATAACTAAACCACCATAAAGAAATCTAAAGTTTTTTTTCCAATAGATTATAAAAAGGCTCAAATAGAGTCTATATGAAAAAAATGTGCATATTCAAAATTAAGTCCAAAATATAAGTTTCTCCCTCAAAGTTCAAATATAGAATATTAAAAATTAAATTTTAAAATTTGGAAAGAAAATTTTTGATCAAGAAATGCCATTGTTTGGTGATGAGACAAATTTTTCTCTATTATTTGTGTGTTAGATGGACTATATTTTAAGAGGATTGTCACTATGAATACTATGCTTTATTGATGATAGTAACTAGGTAAAAAGAAATAAAATTTATGAAAATAAATGATCTCAAGAAACTCAAAAATATTTTGAAATCTTTACATTTTTTTAGGACTATTGAGAATGTAAATAATAAAAAGGTACCTCAAATATGTAATCCAATTAAATAATTTTATGTGACAATTTCACTTTGATGAAGGGTACTTCCTCTTACAAATGTAAACAAAAAAGTTGAGAAATAGATAGAAAAATTCAAGAAAGAAACTCTTTCTTTTTATTATTTTAATGAAATGAAATTATTGTTGACTACGATATTAGCATAGACAACAACAAGAAATTCCACATGAATCTCCTCTCTTGAAAAGTGGGATTTTCACTCCAAGGTTACTGAAGATCAAGTCTTAATCATATGGGATAGGTCAATTGGAACAATATAATTGTTTAAGGATGGGCACTTGTTGATTAAATAACACGTTTAGGCTAAATTTGAGACTTCAAGTTTGATTCTTTCTCATTATGATAGTTCTTCCTTTGGTATTTTGGAGATAATAAAAAATAAAAAATATGAAATAAAACAATTATATTCTAATATCCTACTTTACCATTAATTTTCAAATATACAACACAAGAGCATAGGGTATCATAAGAGATGAGACAAGGTAAAACCAAAATTACTCAGACAATGACTATCACACATTGACTTGCTATAATTGATAGTTAAATTGGATCAAATGAAACCATAGAAATATGAATAAAGGTTCCAAAACCTATATAAACATGATGCAATTAGAAAATAAAATTAATTAAAACATAGGATGTTTAAAAACCATTGAATCGTAAAACTATTACTCATGTGCACATATGAGACGAGTTCATCCTCAAGCACTTAGAAATTATAATCTGGTGAAGGGAACCTAAGTCCTTTATTGTATTTTCATGTTTTGGTTTTCATTTTTAATAAAGGATGAGTCTTTAACCTATCCTAGCGTGTGTGTGTGTGTGTATGTGTGTGTGTGTGTGTGGTTTATCTTGTGTGGACAAGGACCTTCTAATGCATCTATAAATAAGAGGACTTCTTAGTTCACTTGGACTTGATTTAAAAGTTTTTTCATGTTTTCAATTTGTTGGTTGCAGGGGAGCTTCTAATGTATTCTTAGATATTTTCCATCATTCATAGATGTTTTGGGTCCTTCCCAACTTAGTGGGATGCAATAATAGCATTGTTGTTAACAATTGACAAAATGGTGTGATTCTTGTAAATGTTGCTCGAGCAACTTTTTGAAAAGTTGATCGAGATGTTGAAATTCTATTTCCAATGGCCACAACCACCTTTGAATTGATTGGATAAGTTCTATAGATGTATTTAGGATTGGGGAAGCCTTTCAGATCAAGAGGTTCTGATGATACACATTTTGAAGCAAAATTTGATGAATAAAACATAGTTTTCTGAGCAATTTTACACTGTACGGCCGTGTACAGATTGAATATATAGATCAATTGCTATTTTAGTGTTGTGTGATGAATCTAGTCTCTGTTTCGATTTAGTTGAGTTAAATTGGTGTTTGTTTGAGAAAGTTAGAATTATTTCTTTCACTGGAGGTCTGAAACCCTCAGAATTTGGGTCTATCAAGAAGATGTGGCCCTAACTTGTGCTTTCATTAGTAGAATTTGATGTCTCTTGGTGAAATACAATTTAAGGAAATGTACTTAAAATTACTAAGGTTCAGGTGTATGGGAGTTCATTTTTTGCTTCTATGTTGATGCCCTAGGCTAAATATCAATGATGTATTTAGCCAGTGAAAGACAAATATATGTGCATCAACACTTAAGGAGAGTTATGGGTCCAAGTTTGTGAATGTTCCTAACCATTTGAAGTTTGTAGAAGATAGCCAAGTGTCTGCATCAAATATATGTGCCCATCCTTGATCAAATCCATCAAGCCCTAGTCTAATCTGATCAATTAGGCCAGAGAGTCTTTGTGACAGTTTGAGGGTGATGGAGTAGGATTGGTGTCTGATACTTTGGGGTTTGTAAGGGTCATGTATTAGGATCCTAAAAAAAATAATTGAGTAGGCTTGGTCCCATATTCATTTACTAAGTGAGAGGATAAATACTATTTGAAGACCTAATAGAACCATGGCCTAAAACTTGTAATTCTGTGTTGGGGGTCTTGTAGAACCTAAGGGATTGTTGAAGCACCATTCATAGGAGTATTTTGAAAGGTTTCCATTCTCAGTAGAAGTATGAGATTTGGTATGAACAAATAGTCCATGTTGGGATTTGTTAGAGAGATTGTCTCTAAGAACATTAAAGACTTGAAGTTGACAGGTCAGGAGGGAATCACCTTGTGTTGAAGGGATTCAAGGATTATAAGACATTTGGGAAAGTCCTAATATCCTATTGAAGGATTGCAGAAGTTGGTGTCATCAACCAAATGTGGAAAGGGCAGGATTTAGAATACACTTTTAGTTGTGCACTCTACACCAAGTGGTATCAGAGCCACCAAGACTCTATTTAGGAAGAAAAGAAGAAGACATCATGTCTGAAGGAGATGAGGGAGAAAGGGAAATGCCTATTAGGATAACTAATGTGGAACTAGCCAAGATAGTAAAGGAGTAGATGGCTGAGAGTAGAACAATCAGATAGGAGAATAGAACCATGAAAAGGGAATTAGAAAAACTAAAAGGACAAGTACATAGAGGAGAAAATAAAGAGTCAGAGGAAGAAGTTGAGGAGAATGAGAGCAGTCCTAGACAAGACAATATACCCAAAGATCAGAGAGCCATCCTTGTAGCCCTAGAAAGGGTAGGAAAGAAGGAAATGGTAGATATACCTATGTTCTATGGTAAGTTAGAACCAGAAGAATTCTTGGACTGGATGGAGGCTCTTTAAAGCCATTTGGAATGTGAAGATGTAACTGCAAATCAGAGGGTCAAAATAGAAAAATCCAGATTGAAAGGACCAACGTTGAGTTGGTAGAATTTCCTCCAAAATGACAGGAGTGAAGAAGGAAAAAATCCCATCACTACATGGAAGAGGATGCTGACAGAGATCAAAAAGTAGTTTGTCCCTGAGGTCTATGAGGTAATGCTCCATAAGAAGTTGCAAAACTTAAAACAAAAATACCTAGATGTAAGTTCTTATACCTGTTAGAATAATTGAGGGGGTGGAGGGCGGGGGGGGTTTGAATCAGTGGCCTAAAAAATATTCCAATAAATCAACCCAAAAACTTAGTACCACAATAGTAAGCCTCTAGTTATCTTCAATCCTACAAGATGAATGCCTTCAAATAATCTTAACAAATAACTACTGCTCGGAGTTCACTGTTAAAACTTATTCTTATTGTTTACCGATTAGGAGTATTTCATTTACCAAAAAATAGTAAATTTCTTAGTGTATACCGATCAATCTAGATTAGTTATGTGTAATGAAAAATACTAAAGTAATGACTCATAAAAAAATGACACAGATTTTTAACGTGGAAACCTTGTTAAGGGAAAAACCACTTGGGACTAGTAACCCAAAATTTTCACTCTTCTGAAGTGAGCTCGGTGAAGAGCCAACCCTGTTAAAGGTTAAAAACACACTGTTGGGTGTGACCTTGTTAGAGGATTTAAATAGAATAGTTTGTCACTTGATATTGGGCATCTCTATGCTACCTTTTATGACCAAACCCTGGTTTGTCAAATGGTATCTGGCATCTCATGCTATCTTTGTGATCAAAATTTTTGATACTCCTTGGGATGTATCTTAATATAGAAAGGATCGTTAAGTCCTTCTTGATTAAGAGACTTTCTGAATCAATGGTTAAATTGAAACAATAAATGACCTGTTCACACATACAACTTAGACTTGTAGATTCTCAGCTCTATTGTAAGATTATAATACCTTTCTGATCAATGTATCTTTTCAATACCTATGCTCCACTTCTTTCTTCTTGGTGATGCTATGCTTCTCTGTTGCTCGGTGTCCGCAGAAATATTTAGCTCTTTCCTCAGCTTGATTGAACATGATTGTATGAAGTTTTTATTCATCAGTTTCTCTCTAGCATCCTCTTTCTCTATTCACTCACCTAATTCATAATGAATTGGATTGTCTCTTTATAGACATGATATCACCGTTTCTCACTTCTTGATTTTCTTGTTCTTGGCGTGATCCACAATCATAGCCAATCTTGCTTTAAAGCTTCACTTAAGTTTTATCTCGTAGATTTCTCCTTGACAACTGGATAAAACAAATTTAAATCTTTTAGTTATCTCTGGCTTTAACTTGTTGATGAAAACAATGTTAACAACCAGTTAAGTACTCTATCTTTAGCTCTTGCAAGCTAAGTATTTTTTTGTTTCTGAAATTCAGTTCCTTTCGGTGTTTTAACTCTTTGATAGCTTTGGTCAACACTTCAGCTCTCCTAGGAAATCTCCGTCAGGGTTGTTTGTCTATCGGGCATCACTGTGAAGTTCTACTCGTCGGTTATGCTTGTGTTTCTTCTTGTCGGTAATGCTTGTCGGCTTTCTTTCTCGAGAATCATTGTGGCTTTTCTCTCGGATTTCTCTATCCATCAGGTTCCACTAACTGTCGTTGTTTGTATTCACTTAGTGAATGCTGATCTATTATGCATTACTGAAAGCATACTCTTTGTCTCTTTGATTCTCTGAATTCTTTGACACTTTGTATATAATCGATAAGATTATATCAAGTTGACATCAATAAAAATACAATCCATTAGCTGATTTAATGTCTTGCATTATCTTTCTACATTTCAGTGATCAACTTAACATATTCAAACATTTAATTAGTTATATGTCACCAATCTCTCCCTTTGGAATTGATGGAAACACACTACATTATCACACTATATTATTACTAATACAATATGAAATATATCAAGTGTACTTCATCCATCTCTCCCAAATCTTTTGTTTTATAACAAATACAAATGGCTGGCTCTTGATAAGCTCAAATAGATTAGATTTGTTTCTTGTAGAGTGTCTTTATTCAATCTTTAATCCTTTTACTGGATAGATGTAACATCTCCTGATTCTATTTCTGATATGTGCTCTTCCTTGACTGTTCCCTTTTTTTTATCATCTCTTTTTCCTTTGACAACAATCTCTCCCTTAGTATGTATTCTCTCCCTCATGTTACTTCTCTCCCTTTGATGGATATTTCATATGTAATCTCTCCCTTTGGACAATGATTAACTCTCCCTTTGAATTCTAAGGAACTTCTCTCCATGGATAATGAGTGGATAATGATATAATCTCTCCCTTTGAAAAAAATGCCAAACAATTCTTCCATATCATCTTCCATCCCTTTCTGTAATATACTCCTTGAATTTTCCTATCCATCAAAAATACAGTGGCTCGGGTGTTCAGTGTAGGTATGTACCTTGCTGTGTACAGATGTATCATTGCAGTCCATCTCTTGCTTGCATCAAAATGAATGATCTTCTAATTTATGTGTAGGCTGATGGAGTCTCCTAGTTAGCTTACTGACTGATAGATAAGGGTTGGACCCCTAGTCTCCATCTCAGCATCGTAGGTACTCAGATTTATCTTTCGGCAATGGCTTGGTGAATATGTTAGCTAATTATTCCTTTGATTGAGCATATTCTAGTATCACTTATTTTTCTTTCACTTGCTCTCTTAAGTAATGATACTTGATTTCTATATGCTTATTCTTAGCATGCATGACTAGATTCTTTGATATGTTTACTGCACTGGTATTATCACAATAGATAATCATTGGTTCAAGAATCTTCATATTCATACCTTCCAACAATTGTTTGATCCATGTAATATTAGAGAAATTTGTAGTAGTAGCCACATATTCTTCTTCTTTAGTAGATTGTAAGATGCATCCTTGCTTCTTGCTGATCTATGTGACAAGTCTGTCACCCATGAAGAATGCTCCTCCAGTTGTGCTCTTTCAGTCATCTATGTTTCCAGCCCAATCAACATCTGTATAGACTTGTAGCTCAAATTTTCCTTCTCTTTTATACCATAATCCATAGTCCTCGGTGTTCTTTAGATATCTCAAAATTCTCTTGACAACAGTCATATGTGATTCTTTGGGATTAGCAGAAAATCTTGCAACTATTCCAACTACATGTGCCATATCTAGTCTGGTATGAAGAACATACATTAATTTTCCAATCATTGATATATACAAGGTCTGATTTACCTCATTTGACTTATCTTCCTTTTCCAGCTTACATCCAGTTTCCATAGGTGTTCCAATTGGTGTGGAATCTTCCATCTTGAATATCTTCAACACTTCCTTGATGTATTTGGACTGAGTGATATATATGCCTACATCTTGTTGAAGAATTTGTAGACCAAGAAAGAATTTGATCTCCCCAAACATAGACATTTCAAAATCTTTCCTCATTTAATTAGCAAAGGATTTACATAACATTTAATTTCCCCCAAATATGATATCATCGACAAATATTTCAGCAATCAGAATATTACCATCGGTATCTTCTTTTAAGTACAAATTGCTATTTTTACTTGTTCTTACAAATTCAATGCTTATGAGATAGGAGTGAAGTCTTTCATACCAGGCTCTAGATGCTTTTTTTAACCCATACAAGGCTTTATGTAGTCTACATACCATGTTTCTCTTGTCTGGATCAACAAACCCTTCTGGTTGTTCAATGCATACCTCTTCCATATTTGACATCCATCTGGATACCTTGAATCCTTTGAATGAAACATAAGAAAGAATAATTCCAACTCCTTCTAGTCTGGAAATGGGTGCAAATGTTTCACCATAATCAATACCTTCCTCTTGTGCATACCCCTTGCCTACTAATCTTGCTTTATTCCTTGCGACTTCTCCATTTTCATTCAACTTGTTCAAGAATATCCATTTGGTATCGATGAAATTCTTGTCATCTGGTCTTGGTACTAGTGTCCATGTACTATTATTCTCAAATTTTTCTATTTTTTCATTCATAGCACTGACCCATTCTTCATTCTCAAGTGGAGTATTAACAGATTTAGGCTCAAAATCACAAAGTAAACATCTAGTGTTTAGTGACTTACTTCTTGTTCTCATTCCAACCTTCTTGTCTCCTATGATCTGATTCTATGGATGATGTTTTCTGACATACTTGGAAAGTTTAGGTTCATCTCTTTGTCCATAATTATGTTCATCTTCTTAACCTTTATTCTAATCTCCATTTCTCAAAACGTCATCTTGAGGATTTTCCTAATTTTTGGTAATTGCAGCCTAATGCTTAGGTGCAATATTCTATTGCTCGGGAGTGATACACTATTTCTTAGGTAGAGTGTCAGGTTCTTAAGTGTAAACAAACCTGTTGTAGTCTTCTGGTTGTTTTCCACTTTCCTTATCATTCTTCTCTACAAATCCATCTATTCTTACATTTGCACTTTCAATGATATTGTTAGAGAACTTGTTAAGACATTTATAAGCCTTTCTTTTGGTGGAATACCCTAGAAAGATACCTTCATCACTTTTGGAGTCAAGCTTTCCATTTATTTCATCTTTCAAAATATAACATTGACTACCAAAGATTCTGAAGTAACTTACATTGGGTGTGTAACCATACCAAAGCTCATAGGGTGTCTTCTTTGTATCCTTGTTAATTTGTACTCTGTTCAATGTGTAGACAACAATACTGACAGCTTCCCTCCAAAAATTTTGAGTGATTCTTTTCTCAATCATCAGTGTTCTTTCATAGTCAACAATTGATCTGCTTCTCCTTTCAACAATTCCATTTTGCTGTGGTGTTCTTGGTGCAGAGACCTGTCTTTTAATTCCATGCTCATTGCAATAGTTAGTGAATTCATCTGAATTAAATTCCCCTCCTATATATGATCTTAAGCATTCAAATTCCTTACTAATTTGTTTTTATACCATATCCTTATACCATTTAAACATCTTGAATGCTTATGATTTATCTTTTAAGAACATAACTATCATCATTCTAGAATAATCATCTATAAAGAGAATGAAATACCTATCTCCATAGTAACTCTTTGTCCTCATAGGTCCACATAAATTAGTATGGACTAATTCT